>VDFB02281492.1:729956809-730153323 GCA_007258455.2 Sequoia sempervirens | reverse complement strand
GAGGGTGGGAGAGTGTGGGAGAGATTCATAGAGAGTCAAAGAGCGTGGGAGAAGGTGGTAGGGAGTTGGAGAGACTGGAAGAGTGGGAGAGAGGGTGGGAAAAAGTGAGTGAGTGGGAGAGAGGGTGGGAGATGGTGGGAGGGAGTGAGAGAGTATCAGAGGGTGGGATAGGGTTGGGTAGAGTAGGAGAGCTTAGGATAGGGTGGGATATGGTGGGAGAGAGTGGGAGAGTGTGGGAGAGGGTGTGAGAGGTTGGCAGATGGTGGGAGAGGGTGGGAGAGAGTCAGAGAGCATGGGAGAGGGTGGGAGAGGGTGTGAGAGAGTCAAAGAGAGTAGAAGAGCATGGGAGATGGTGGGAGGGAGTGGGAGAGTTTGGGAGAGGGTGGGAGAGGGTGGGAGAGGGTGGGAGAGAGTGGGAGAGGGTGTACGAGGGTGTGAGAGAGGGTCAAAGAGGGTTGGAAAGTGTGGGAAAGAGTCAGAGAGGATGGGAGAGGGTGGGAGAGGGTTGGAGAGAGTGGGAGATGGTGGAAAAGAGGGTGGGAGAGGATCAGAGAGTGCGAGAGAGGATGGGAGAGAGTTGGAGAGAGTGGGAGAGAGTTGGAGAGAGTGGTTGAATGGGAAATAGGGTCGGAGAGTGGGAGAGAGGGTGGGAGGGGGTGGCATAGAGTGGGAGAGTGTGGGAGAGAGTGGGAGAGAGCCAAAGAGTGTGGGAGAGGGTGGGAGAGAGTTGGAGAGAGAGGGAGAGTGGGAGAGAGGTCGGTAGATAGAGGGAGAGTGGGAGAGAGGGTGGGAGATTGTGGGAGAGAGTGGGAGAGGGTGGGAGAGGTTGGGAGAAGGTGGGAGAGAGTGGGGGATCTTGGGAGAGGGTGGGAGAGTGTGGAATAGATTCAAAGAGAGTCAAAGAGTTTGGGAGAGTGGGGGAGAGAGTTAGAGAGACTATGAGAGTAGGAGAGAGGGTGGGAGAGAGTGGGAGAGTGGGAGAGAGGGTGGGAGATGGTGGGAGGGAGTGGGAGAGTGTGGGAGAGGGTGGGATAGTGTGGGAGAGGCTTAGAGAGGCTGGGAGAGTGTGGGAGAGTGTGGGAAAGGGTGTGAGAGGGTAGGAGAAAGTAGGAGAGAGTGGGAGAGTGGGAGTGTGGGAGAGAGGGTGGGAGATGGTGGGAGAGGGTTGGAGAGGGAATGTGGGAGAGGGTTGGAAGGTGGGTTAGAGGGTGTGAGAGAGGAAAGGTAGGAGAGAGTAGGGAGAAGTGGAGAGAGTGGGAGAGAGGGTGGGAGAGAGTGGGAGAGGGTTGGAGAGGGTGAGAGAGAGGGTGGGAAAGGGTGAGAGAGGATGGGAGAGAGTGGAAGAGAGTCAGAGAGAGTGGGAGATGGTCAGAGAGTGTGGTAGAGAGGGTGGGAGAGAGTCAAAGAGCGTAGGAAAGGGTGGGTTCAGCTCTCTCTCTCACTCACTCCCTCTAATTCTCTCCCCTCTATCCTTAACCCTCTCTCCCTCTATCTCTCTCCCACTCCCTCCCTCTCTCTCTCAACCCTCTGCCTCCTACCCTCTCTCCCTCCCTCTCTCTCTCTCAGTCACTCCCTCTTTCTCTCTCCCCTCTACCTTTAATCGTAAACCTTAAACTCCTAACCCTTAAATCCTCTAGCCTCTACCCTTTGCCCTTCCCCCCTCTATATCTCTTCCACTCCCTTCCTCTCTCTCTCTCTCTCAGGTATCTCTCTCACTCACTCCCTCTATCTCTCGACCCTCTACCCTTAACCGTCTACCCTATAAATCCTAAAAAAAAAACCAACTTTATTATAATGTGAGCGTGTTATGAATAAGTAGAGACATGGTTGTTTAGCAAGAAATAATGTGCTCACGTTATAACACTAGTGCATTTTTTATTGCACTACAAACGGTAAAAAAACATAATATAATGGTGAATTTGGCCAACATTCTGCATATTCTCTTGGTTCTACACGTGCTCTGACAAAAAATTAGTTTTTTGGTGATTGAGTGAAGTGTGCATGCATGCTTTTTAGATTCCACCACCTTTTTCATGACATTTCCATCACCTTTGCATGAAATAGTAGAGTTTTCACATTGAAAGGCATATAATATGAATTCAAGTTTGAATTACAGTGATAACTGATATACAATTGAAGTTTGGAGGGGAACAAGCTTTTGAGAAAGTCAAATTTTTGAGGAGTTTGAGGAAAGAAGAAGCAAAGGCTACATAATTGGGTAGAACTCCTCCATTTGAAACTTTGGTTTTTTTAGGTATGTGAAGTCTTTGTACATTTTCTTTCATTCTATTATGGCTTGCTTTCATTTTTGTTGTTTTGCTTATTCCATGTTGATCAAATTGTTTGTTTGTCATGTTACAACCCTAGGTTGTCAATGAACATTTTAAATTACACAATTCTATACACTTTCCTATTACATTTTTAAACCACATCTCTTTGAGGCATTTTGTCAAATTTAACAATTGAATTTCTTTTTGTATACTTCCAAAGCTTTCATTGAGATATTTTGTCAAACAGTTATACAAACCAATTGATTGCCTTGTCTATGTTACAAAATTTTCCATACATGTCTCTAAAAAATTGGAATATATTCCTAATGCAGTAAGGGGAGGCCTGCAACATACAAACACACAACTCCAATCTACAAACAAATTTTCAATTTATAATTTCATCAAGACCTCTTCTTTCAAAAAATTTGCATTGTTTAGGTTGTAGCATATCAAAGTCACTCAATCGAGTATAATTCCCCACACAACCTTCTCACTTCTCAGCAGACCCCCAAATCCAAAAACAATCTTTACTTAGATCTCAAAACAAAAGATTTTCCAGGTTTTAGGACCTTGCATGCTCAAATAGGTTTCTAGTACAAAAACCCTCAATTTGCTCATAAATATCTAGGGTTTTCTATATTTCACAACTCCAAGGCCTTCCAAGCCTCACCAAAGCATCAAACAAAATAAACCTTCACTAGGCCTTTAGCCTCATTAGATCTCAAAAACACCACTTTGGTTCCTCCTTTTCATGCCAAAAACTCACATTCTCAACCTAATATAACATCACCAGCCCTATAGATGCCTTACTACTATTAAAAGAAACTTGAAACTTGAAAACAACATATTACAAGCCTTTCCTCTGAATCAAAAGTCACCATAGTAGGAGGAAAGGCTCCATCTTTAAATTAAAGTAAAACTCATACCCGGCTGGTCTGTACAGGTTGATCATGAAGAATGGAGTTTTCGTTCACCAAAACAACCAAAGGAGTCTCAGCATAGATTGAAGTCCAAGTTAAGACCTTCCACCATAGTGATTTATGAATTTCTAATAATGGGAGGACTGTACTGGGCCATACATAGGAAAAAGAAACTGAAA
The DNA here is from genome assembly GCA_007258455.2 of Sequoia sempervirens. Classification (NCBI taxonomy): domain Eukaryota; kingdom Viridiplantae; phylum Streptophyta; class Pinopsida; order Cupressales; family Cupressaceae; genus Sequoia; species Sequoia sempervirens. Next base: position 730,149,954 of record VDFB02281492.1, on the reverse strand, counting down.
ACATAGAAAAAATACTTGAAACTCCACAGTTTAGGCATTGAGTAGAACACCAAATCCTCAAAAGAAAATCATTGAACCCTTTATTTAGGCTTGTATGATTCTTTTATACATTTTCAAATCAAGAGTCCCAACTTCCTTCAACGCCCATAACCACCCTTGAACCACCAAACCTTCATTAAGCCTAAACGTACTAGTATTAGCAATGGTTTGCTTAATAAGCTTCTACAGACCTAGGACCATTCAAAAACCTTTATTTTACCCATTACAGAGCCTTTCAACATATCCAACAATCACCAATGCTTGTTTTGTACCAAACTGCACAATTATCAAGTTTTCTATGCTTTTAAGGGCCCAAATTAGCCCACTTTTACAAAGGGACCACCTTCAAAACTTGTCCAAATCTCTTGAAACCTTGGGGCAGCACTTTATATCTATCAAAACTTCAAATTATAGCATTATATTTCAAAGATTCAATCATTTACCACCCGAACCATAAAACCGTCTCCCTAGGCTTATAAACTATATGTTTTATTGAAAGTAACACTTTCCAAACACTCCAAAACTTGAAATTTTTTGAAACAAGCCTAATATACCATGCTAATGCTCAATCTAACATAAAATAATGCTGCCCAACTCAGAAATTCAATTTCAGTCACCAAAAGCTCAATTTTATTAAGGAAAACTAACATTTGAAAGAGGTGACCATTGGTTTCCCTCTTTAATAGACTTTTACAACCCTTCACTATTAGTTAATTTTACTTGACTTAGCACTTTTTTCATAAGTAAAATTATTCGTCATGCCAAAGAAACAAAATGTTAAAAGGAAAAAACTAACAGATGATTAGCTCCAAGCCTTCAGAGATAAAGAGAAAAAATGGATGAGGGAATATCGTGAAAAGCATAAATTGGGAATGATTGATGAAAACAAGCTAGTTGAAGAGGAACCTCAATCATCAAAAAGAGAAAATAAATTGGTAGCACAAAGGGCACGAATGTGAAAGAACCATGCTAGGGGATATGCAGATACCATAGTTTAAGACACATCCTCTACCACAAGTGAATACGAAGGGACACCATTAAGCACAAGCGAATATGGAGGGACACCATCTACCACAAGTGAGTATGGTTGGACACCATCCACCACATTTGAAGTTGAGAGTACATCATCACTCGAATTCAATGAACAAGGTATGCCATCATCCCCACGTGAACCTCAAGGTATGTATTCTATTCCACCCTCGGTTGAAGGTATGCAATATAGCCCACCTCAATTAAATATTGATGAAATTGCTAACGTTGAGATGTATGTACCTAAGAGAACACCACCTAGAATTTTGCATAGAAAGCAAAAGTTTCTGATTAATATTGATGAGGATATTTTGCAGCACATGGAAGGTAAGATTCTAGAACACACTTGTAGAAGATATGCTGATAAGATTTGGAAAATGTTCTTTGAAAGGCTAAATGAGAGCAGAAGATGTCAACTATTTGTTTAAATGATGCGAGGTTTAAAGTACATAAACATCATGAAGACTCTTGCACTGAGAACATCGAATGCATCAAGTGAAAACACTATTGTGAAGAATCTAATGGATGCTTATATGAGAGTGTGGGTAAGACCTCACACTCAAAGGATAGTAATGTCACTCGATGTGTCATTACATCAACTTTGGTAAGCTATCAAACAAAGATATTTCATCTCATTAAAAAGACAAGTGAACAAATGCAAATTAGTAGAAAAACTTTATCAAAAGCCGCTCAAAGGTGGCGAAGAATTGAGGGTATCGATTCAAATGAATTATGGGAATTCTTGGGAAGATTGCCACATAAAGATAAAAAAGTTGTTGAAGCATTGAGAACACTAATTGAAGATTATTGGAATAATAATACAGGCCATCTCCGAATAAAAGGGATGTCGTCAGAAGGAGAATCGGTAGTCAGAACCATGAGCCACATCCAAAGAATTTTTTTGATATGACTCAAACCCAATTATTTCATAAATTTCAAAATGCTTATCCTCAAATTAGTATTTCTCAAAGATTTTTTGAAAATTTTAAACCTTTTTATGTCAAGATAAATCACACACACACTACTTGTTATTGTAGACTACATATTGAATTTGCTAACCATTATGATGTTTATCATTCTATATGTTTAGATTTGCATACTAACAATGTTTTGCAGGATTGTGGCATAGAAGCCCCACCAAAATCTTCAAGATATTTCTTATCAATTTTTTTATGTGAACTAGAGGATAGCCAAATATTCTATAGGAGAACATGCTTGGATGGATCATGCGAGCATTGTAGTGGCTTGCAACGAATGCCAATATGTCAACATATGTAAAGCACAGATGAGGTAGGACATAAACTAGTAGATTTTGGGAAGTATAAAACAATGTCATACGCTACAAAAGATGGGTCTCAAGCAAAAAGGTGTGATTTTGTTATTGACAAGATTCCAGTGTATCAGTTTATGTCCATTTTTTGTGAGAATCTAGTGTATGAGTATGCAAGGCATACCCATAAAGCCCAATGGTTGGACACACATTTCAAGCTATGCAAGGAAACCTTTCCATTTGGGAACATAGTATCAATGGTTGACTTTGCAGAGAACTACACTTTACAGCCATAGTGTGAGGTGTAGTCACAGTATTACAACTGCACACAAGTTTCAATATTTGTGCACATAGCATTCATGCATGCAGCTGATAGTACATAGGACCAAAGGAATGTATTGAGGGAGTATCACTTTTATAATAGTGATGATCGCACACATTCTCCAAATTTCATGCAAGGTTGCTTCCAGATGTTCTATAGTGATTTGGCTTAGAGGGGCATAGTATACGGTTGGCATATAATATGGTCAGATAGTTGTGTAGAATAGTTCAAGAATGCACACATGTTCTATTGGTTGTGTAGGATGCATCTCACTACAAGTGTTCAACATATGTGGAACTTTTGTGAGGTTGAGCATGGAAAGGGGGAGAATGATGGTGCAGGAGCATGCGTGAAAATAGCATTAGCATGAGAAGAGTTAAAGTATAAAGATAGTGCAAAGTTGATAGATGCAAGTTCAATCATCGAGTGGTGTAATGCTTTGATGGGTCAAGATAATGAAGGTACGTCTTCAGTTCATAGATATTTTTGGTTGATGGATGATACTAACATTGTACCATATGAGGATTGTTGTACACTAACAGGATCAAGTGAGTTACACTCTTTCCTTAGCTCAAATGCAGGTTCATGGAGTATCGATACACGTAAGATGGCATGATTTTGTTCTTCATGTACACTACAAGCTTGTAATGATTGTGAGTCATGGGAGTGGGTTGAAAAATGGTTGACAAGTTATCTTAGCCCACTTCACACATATCGCCCTCTAACAACATTGGAACTAACACAAATGGAATCATCGGTCGACTTTGACCATGTATAAGATCTAGTTCAACTAGGTAATATATCTACTCACTTAATTTTTGAAATTCCATATTGTTATCTTACTTTGTACTGTATTCGTAATGTTGACTAATTTCAAGTGATTTTATACACATCAATGCAAGGCATGTTTATGTAGTTATTGCAGATGAAGAAAATGAATAGGGAACAGACTATTACTTGTGTCATTTTGTTGGAGCCAAAAAGAAATTGCAAGCCCCAATTATAGATGGAGAAAACATCAAATACCCTATAGGCTTAGTTGTTGTTACTAGAACGTGGCTTAGAAGGTACCCACATAAGAGTGTTAAACATTGGTTGTTTGAGGACTTTGACACGCATCGTAATATTCTTCATTACTCGAACCTTGTTGTGGCATCCAATGTTCATTTGAGAAAATATGGGGGTAGACCTTTGAACAAGACCTTGTGGAAGGTCCATGAGTCTGACCATGAGGCAATACTTGACACAATAAAGAGTAGAGCAGATCCGGATGGTTCATTGGATTAATTTGTAAGTATATGCACAATGGTTCTTATTAATTTATACTTGTATCAATGTTAATTTGTTTGATTCTAATGCTATCATGTCTTATTTTACTTTGCGTATCTGTAAGTAACCCGGTAAGCATTGAATGGTGTCCCCTTGGAGAAAATGTAGATTTATGACCCATCCAAGAGAATCTCAGGTATAAAAGCAATGCAACATCCCTTTTTCTTGAAAAATCTCAATTATGATTTTCAGCCATTACAAAAGTGCGTGCGAAGCTTGGTGAGGGAATTTAACCTTATCATGAGCACCTATGATGTAGACATTATAGGAGCATCTCGAATTTCAATATATTCTAGATTCATGAGAGGTGTTGTGTGCAATAGGTATCTTGGAACTCACAGTGAAGATGTATAAGCAAGAGTGACTAAGTTGAGAGACTACCATGCCTATCTGTAAGTTCCTTCCATCTATTTTCATTTCATTTCCATTTTGGACATGAGTTGTTTCTTTTTATTCTTTTACTTTGCCTATCTATAACTAAACTAGTAAAAATTGATTGGTCTCTCCTTGTAGAAAATGCTGATTTTAGAGCCATCGAAGAGAATCTCAGACAAAAAATAAATGCGACATCCTTATTTTGATGATCTTGACAAATCTCAATTTTGATTTCAAGCCATTATAAAAGAGTGTGTGAAGCTTTGTGAGGGAATCTCAAGTTTCTCATTTGAAGTTAACTTCTAAATGAGAACCTATGATGTATACATTATAAGAGAATCTCGAATGTATGAGTGACATTGTAAAATATCTATGAGAATAGAGTACCCAGGGTATTGTAATGAGATTTACTTGTATTGGCATTTACTGAAATAATGAAATTTGGTGTAGGGGCACAGAGGTTATTGAGCAAATTTGGTTCACGGAAATCTTTTAACTTTATTTTGTGTTTTGAGTTTTTTCAATTGAATAAGGTCATAACACATCACAATTGATATACAATGTAATAAGTCATGTTAGTTACAAAAATAATAGTTAGGCATGATTGGAAATATGTAGAATCATTTGTAAAGGCTATTTAAAGCCTCTTGAAGGCTATTTAAGTCAATATTTCAAATTGTAGCCTTTTGAAGGAAAATATTTGAATATGGTTGTAAATGTACTATTAGTGAGATTGAGATTTTTAACCTTTAGAGAGTAGCAACATTTATATTGATGAAATTTCCTTTAGATGCAAGGATTCAAAGCACATCAACCATGTGGTACAAATGATTAAATCCCAGAGACGATCTGTAGCAATGAAAGAGTCTGAAAAGGAAAAGAGAGCTACACTAGTGACTTAGGAGAAACTTTAGTGATGCAGAGTCAAGGTGGAGAAGACTCAAACAAATCAGATTTCAGTAAATCAACAACCTTTCTTATTTCATTTGGCCATCTTGGAATGACTACCAACAAAAAGGCTTCCAAACTCAACAATTTGACTTAAATCTTAGAAAATTCCTCTCAAGGACCATCTCATAATAAATATAGCATCTACTCAAACCCCAAACACCATTCCCAAGCCAAACATACAAGGTTTCTTTGCAATTTCTTGGAGATCCTTCAAACTGCCCTATAAAAAGGCTACAAAATTAGCCCTATTTTACAAACAAACTGCTCTTTAAACTTCTTCTAACCCCACAAGCTCTTGCATAGTCATCAAATAGATCACAAAACTCCCAATTCTATAGGTTTTAGAAAATAACTCAACCTCTAAGCCATAATTTCTTAAAACCCTCAATTTCATAACAAATACCTAGGGTTTTTAGCATCTCACAACTCCAAGGCCTTCCAAAACTCACCAAAGCATCAAACAAGTTTTTTAGGGTCTGAAAAGACATAATAAACCTTCACCTAGCCTTTATACTTAGTAGATCAAAAAAAAATCACTTTGGTTCCACCATTTCAAGCCAAAATCTCACATTCTCAGCCTAAAACAACATCACCAGCCCTATAAATGCCTTACCATTATTAAAAGAGTTAAGGAAAGTTGAAAAAGAAACATTTTAAACCTTCCCTCTGAGTCACAATTCACCACAGTAGGAGGAAGGGCTCCATCACAAAAATTAAAGTAAACTCAGACCCTGTTGGTCTGTACAGGCTGAATAAAGAAAAATGGATTTTCCTTCCACTAAAACAACCAAAGGTGTATCAAAATAGATTGAAATTTGGGTTAAGACCTTCCACCACAATGTTTCAGGAATTTATATTCATAAGAGGCTTGTATTGGGCCGTACATAGAGAAAATAAAATGAAAAACTCAAAAAATGTTGAAAATTCACAGTTTTAGGCATTGTGAAAAGCACCAATCTTCAAAAACACTATTGATTGAACCCCCATTTAGGCTTGAATGATGTTTTTCATATATTTAAAATTAGAATAACCTCCCTTCAATGCCCATAACTACCTTTGAACTACCAAACCCTTATTAAGCCTACAAATACTAGTATTTAACAATGGTTTTTCTTAATAAGCTTTATCATGCAAATTTATTATTCTAAAGGCCTAGGACCACTTAGACACCCTTATAAAATAAATTTGAGACTCTTTCTCTACACTCCCACCTAAGTTTTACATAATTTTCCTTTATGGAAATATCAACAATTATTTAATTCAAGAGTGCTTTTGCACATTTGTCCACCCTAACCTACTAATTCCCAAAGTACATAAAAGATTGGTCTATTCTAGACCTTATTCAAGACAAAAGACCTCAAAATACTAACATTTACCAAATTTCCTCCCAATTTACCATAAAACAATCACAAATTGAGGGTGAGGTGTGGGTGCTTCTGCACCATTCAACTTTCAAAAACAAAGTCAATTAGGTTGGCATACGTCTAGATCAGGCTAGCATTTGGTGGAAAAGGAAGAAAGATGACTAGAACTCTAGAGGCCCACCATACTAGATTTTGGTATTGAACCATGAGAGTAGAAGAGAGAGTTGATATCATGTATCAAAACATTAAGCATTCATTCTTCCAACCAATGGAGAAGGAGATGATTAATTTGCTTCATTTTCATTTACATAAGCATATCAAGGAATGAGAACTAAGAAGACCAAGGATGTCCAATTTTATGTGGAGGTAATCAATGTGGTCCAAAATTTAGGAGGGGAAAGAAGGTCAATGTATGATCTTGATGAAATTGAGGAAGAGAAACAAGAGAGGGACAAGAAAAATAAAATCAATACAAAATTTCAAGGATTTTTCAAGTGAGTAAGAGAGCTATGGGAGCAGCCTCATCTAAAATATTTTGAACCAGAGTTTGATATGTACCATTGAGAGAGCTTGGTTTTCATGGATTTCCTTTCAAAGCCTCTGCTTTTGTTATTATTATGGTAAACTGTTTGGTAGAGTTGGTAGAATTACCTTTCTTAGTAATCACTATTAGTGAGATGTCGATTGTTAACCTTGATAGAGTAGGACTTAGGGAAAAGGAATTTGATATGGCTATTTCTTTCAAAGACTTCAAGCAGGATGTACTCTCCATTGATGCCATTCCTCAATATTTACTTGATGGCATCAAGGAATGGCTGAAATCCATGGTTATAAATTATTATGAAAGCATAATGAACTTGTACTAGCAGGCAATTTTGAAGACTATTACTGATGATCCAAATAAATTTATTGAATATGTTGGTTAGGAATTTTTGAATATGGAAGTTAGTGATTTTGATTCTAATAATTCAGAAGAGTCAGATCAAGGATATGAACCCTCTAATGCAGAAGAGGAATTAGAATCACTCTTCATGTTGCAGGTACCAACTTTAATACCAACTATAATGGCAACATTAAAATTCCATAGCAATATTTATGTAAAGGAAATTTCCTTTAGATGCAAGGATTCAAAGCACATCAACCATGTGGTACATATGATTAAATCCCAAAGATGATTTGTAGCAATGAAAGAGTCTGAAAAGGCAGAGAGAGCTACATTGGTGACTCAGGAGAAACTTCAGCTTTAAAAAAACAAAGCCAATTAGGCTGGTAGATGTGTGGATTAGGCCAACATTTGGTGGAAGAGGAAGAAAGATGACTTGAACTATGGAGGCCCATGATACTGGATTTTTATATTCAACCATGAGAGCAGAAGAGAGAGTTGATATCATGTATCAAAACATTAAGCATGCATTCTTCTAGCCAACAGAGAAGGAGGTGATTACTTTGCTTCATTTTCATTTGCATAACCATATCAAGGTGTGGGAACCAAGAAGACCAAGGATGTCAAGTTTTATGTGGAGCTAATGGATGTGGTCCAAAATTTAGGAGGGGAAAGAAGGTCAATGTATGATTTTAACCTTGAGAGAGTATGACTTGGGCAAAAGGAATTTGATATGGCTATTATTTTGAAAGAATTCAAGCGGGATGTACTCTGCATTGATGCCATTCCTCAATCTTCACTTGATGGCATGAAGGAATGGTTGAACTCCATGGATATAAAGTATTATGGAGGCATAATGAACTTGAACTGGTGGCCAATTTATTGAAGATGGTGGTTAGGAATTTTTGAATATGGAAGCTAGTGATTCTAATTCTGATAATTCAGAAGAGTCAGAACAAGGATATATGAGTTCCCTCTAATGTAGAAGAGGAATCAGAACCAGATTTCATGTAGCCACCATCAAGAGTGTTACAAGCCAACAAGATGGAGGGAATTCTTATATAAGGATAATTTTCAATGTAGCAGGTACCAGCTTTAATATCAACTACAATGGAAACATTGAAATTCCCTAGTAGTATTTATGTTGAGGAAATTTCCTTTAGATGTAAGGATTCAAAGCACATCAACCACATGTGGTAAAAATGATTAAATCCTAGAGATGATCTGTAGGAATGAAAGAGTCTGAAAAAGAAGACAAAGTGACATTGGTGACAAGGGAGAAACTTCAGCTCTCAAAAACAAAGTCAATTAGGCTAGCAGACATGTGGATAAGGCCAATATTTGGTGGACGAGGAAGAAAGATGACTGGAACTCTCGAGGCCCACCATACTAGATTTCGGTATTCAACCATGAGAGTAGATGAGAGAGCTAATATCATGTATCAAAAAATTAAGCATGCATTCTTCCAGCCAGTGGAGAAGGAGATGATTACTTCGCTTCATTTTCATTTGCATAACCATATCAAGGCATGGGAACCAATAAGACCAAGGATGTCAAGTTTTATGTGGAGGTAATGTATGTGGTCCAAACTTTAAGAGGGACAAGAAGGTCAATGTATGATTTGTTAGAAAACCAGGAATCTGTTGCTAGACCAAAATACTTCCACCAGAGAGAGATAATGGCGAGAATGCTTGCTATATTAATATGCAAGATTGATTCACGATTAATTGATACAAATGTACAAGATGAGGCTTGCTTATAAAAGCAAGATGCAACAACCAAATCTTATCTTAAGCAACAAGATAGATCGATAAGATAAACATAAGATCCTATAACTTAGGAATTAAAGATTGCCTAAGTAAACTTATGAAGATGTAATTAAATAGTTAATTACACCAACACCCCCCATAAGTGCAACTTAGGGAGAAGATTATAATGCAAACTACTATGGGTCCCGGCAACTAGGCCATGTTAGGTACCCATTTACAGATGCAAATGAAATGCAATCTCTCATAAAGAGGAGAAAAGGGGAAAACCCAGTGGGAAGAAAACCCCTCTCCAAAAGAGAGAACAAAAAAAGGAAGCATGATGAATGTAAATATGATGTATGAAGGACTCAGTGATACCCCCCAAGAACTACATCCATCATGAATATACAATAAATTACCCCCCCATAAGAGGGAAGTAAAGAGATAAGATATCCCCCCCATGATGTATGATCTCTTGCAAGTATGGTTAATGTCTGAAGATAAAACATAATCCAATGCCTACAAACAATGTTTCTCCCCTTAGGAAGAAGATACACCAAGTACAACTATAGGAATGATTCCCATTCTGGATAGGAAGTAGGAAGAGGAATCCATATGTATGAAGATTGTGTCTCTGAAATCTGCTCATGTGTTGCCAAGTTCTTGGATGATGAAGATGATGCCACAATCCAATCAGGTACATGCCCAATCACAACAAACTGTGACAAACCAGGAACAAGTGGAAACTGATCTTGAACAAACTCCATAGACAAACAGGAAAAGTGATAATAGTGTACCCATGACTATCATCAAATAAGAGAGATAAACCCTCAAATTGGTCCTCCAAATCTGAAATGTGAGACTCCACAAACAAAGAAGCAATGTATGTCAAATAGGAATCCCAATCAGGAAGACTATCAGATACCTGTTGCAATGAATCAATGGTAGTACACAATGACTCAGCAACAGAAGATGAAGAATTTGGAACCTCTAAAGCATCTGGAATCTCGTCCAAAGGATCACAATCATGGGTTATCAACTCTAAAGAATGAACAAGCACATGTGAGTTGGAAAGAGGAGCTTCAAGAGATGGAGAAGAATCACGGTCTCCATATACCTCTCTAATGTGATTCCAAAGAGAATGAGGACATTTGAAGTGAATAAGTGTCTCCAAAATGTCATCATTTACATTTTCAAAAATAACTCTAAAGACTCTAGCCCTAAAGCCTTTCCAAATGCAATACTCAACAGTTGTGCTAGGACGAGGAACTTTATCAAACAAATAGGACAATAGATTCCTCTCACCAAGATGAGTGAGTATTAAATTACTCCATTTCCTATAGTTCCTATTCTCCAAAGTAATTAAGTCACCCATTTACAAACATATGAGCTCTGAAAGCCAAAAATAGAGATTTGTCTTCAACCTAGAAAAAGAGGCACAAAACTACAAAATCCATGCAAAATATCTGCACCACTAAAAAAATGACTCTTCCAGCTTTCCAACAATGTCTCGTTTCTGAAAAATTTCCTTCGTATGCAAAAGTTATGATAAAATGAAAAAAAAGCCTATAAATAGGCACTTGGGGACAAAATCAGGACAGTGCAACACTAAATAGGATCAATTTTCGGACTCATAGGAGCTGAGATCCGGTCCGCCATATGACCGTGCTAGCAATAATTACAAATTTAAAATACCCACCGATGGCTAACCGCAAGGTTTACAAAGGAAAAATAAATAAACCATACATCATCAATAACTTTCCCTCACAATAAATAAATAAACCTCGTCGGCCTTACAAGGTTTATTAACAAAGATTATATAATATAAAAACCTTGCAATAAAAATCTCTTCATACCGGTCAGTGATGATAAAGATATACCGTCGATGTGACAAGTCGTAGGTGATTCATGCCTGCCAATAGAGCTCGGACCATAAGCCTGCGATGTGATCTGACCACCAGAGACCAGAATATTCCAATGCAGGGACGAACGCGATTTGACCGGTGAGGGCAATATGCAAGGTACCTGCCGATGGATAACAATAGTACCCGAGCTGACAAATCTGATAGAAAATGATGGGATAGTGTGTAGACCCAAGTGTGAAGGCTGGTGATTTGACCGATGCTAATGAAGAAACCGGCGTCGAGATGTATAGTGAGGTGACCGATGCCGACGGAGGAGTACAGTCCGATGGATGGAGGTAAGGTACGCCGACCAACCAAGTACGATCTATCACAGAGAAATGAATGCAGCTATAGAGATGAATGATCTGTAGCGACCAATGCAATTAGATCGATTGGGATTTAGGCTGATGGGACCAGATCTGCGGATAAATGTGACTCCCGATGAAACTACCAAGCACGACAATGGCATAAATGTCGATGTGGATTTGATACCAACATAGGTACACAAAACAAATCCCAAGACTATAGCCCAAAAGAAATATTTTTCCCCAAAATATTGATAGTAAATACGCAGAAAATATTTAACAAAATATTTTTTTGCGAAAAATAGAAAATCGTACCGCTTGGGCTGCTGTTCCAACAAAAAAAAATTGCTTCAAAAAAAACTTTACCCAATATAGGCGAATTTACAGTCAAAATTTGTCTGTGGAACCTTTTGATCTCAACCGTGAGGTTCTTGAAACCCCAATCTGCACCCAGCAAAATCTTCAAGCCAAAAATAATAAAACCCTCAGATTCGGGAAGGAGTCTGCAACCCCGACAGCTCTGATACCATGTTAGAAAACCAGGAATCTGTTACTAGACCAAAATACTTCCACCAGAGAGAGATAATGGCGAGAATGCTTTCTATATTAATATGCATGATTGATTCATGATTAATTGATACAAATGTACAAGATGAGGCTTGCTTATAAAAGCAAGATGCAACAACCAAATCTTATCTTAAGCAACAAGATAGCTCGATAAGATAAACATAAGATCCTATAACTTAGGAATTAAAGATTGCCTAAGTAAACTTATGAAGACGTAATTAAATAGTTAATTACACCAATATGATTGGTGTAGGAGCACCATTCAATAGGTTTTGTTCATCAAGGCAAATAAGAAGTAGAATATCATCAATTTACTAAAACTGGCCCGAACTTGTACATTTGAACGTTTTGAGTAAAAAAAATGGTTTTTTGACCCATTCTTCTTTCTATAGCCTCTGTAACTTGAGGAATGGGTCTGCACTAACATTATTAAGGTGTGGGAATGATGTGTTAGTGTTGGGGAGGTTTGAAAGTGAGATGGGTGTGAAACCCATGTGTGTAAAACTAAGTTTTCTTTAAGAAAAATGGTTGTTTTGAAGAGTCAAATTGTATTTTTGTGTAGGAAAGCATTATTTTATTATTTTTTGAGCTTGTGTAGGGTATCACAAACTTGTTTGAGTAATTTTTAGGTTGTGGTTTGCTTTGAAAGTATCATTTTCAATAAACCCCTAGGGTTTACGCTACAATAGAGGGTTTTATGGTTTACCCATTGTATGGTGGTATAACTGAGATATGATTGTGGATTTTGAAGTTTTGACACCTTATAATTTCTACCTCAAGAGTTGGTAAGGTTTGGATAAGTTTAGAGTATAGACCCTTTGTTTAATCGGATAGATCCCTTAAGGGTCCAAAGGGAAAAATGGCTACAAACTTCAGCATGAGGTTACTCGGACACTGTGATGATTAAAAAATTAACATCTGATCCTATGGGATTGTGTTCAGCCCTCTACAATAACCTCTCTTAGTTTTTGTTATCTCGGAGTGGTTTTCCTGTGGTATCCAGTTTTCAGTTGATGGAAAAAGTGTCAAATGGAAGCAATGGAAAGTTGCAAGGTGGTGCAACTTTCGTTTTGCAACTCGTGTCACCAAACGGACTGTTCTAACACATCCAAATAGGAATTTTTACACTAGACATGGTCCTATTTTTCACCCAAACACACATAATCACTCTGAGCTATGTTCAACTGGATCGATCCCTAAAGGGGCCAAAGGGAAAAATGGGTGCAAACTTTATCATGAGGTTACTCAGACAACATGATGCTTAGAAAATTTTCATCTAATCCTATGAGATCAAATTGGGCCCCTCTACAATAACCTCTCTCTATTTTTTCTATTTCAGAGTGGTTTTCCCATGGTTTCTAGTTTTCAGTTGATGGAAAAAGTGTCAAATGGAAGTAGTGGAAAGTTGTAAGGTGGTGCAAGTTTCGTTCTATAACTCGTGTGACCAAACAAACTGTTCCAACACATCTGAATAGAAATTTTTATGCTAGGAATGGTCCTCTTTTGTACCCAAACACGTGGAATTGCTTTGAGCTATGTTCAACCAGATCGATCCCTTAAGGGTCCAAAGGAAAAAATAGCTGCAAACTTCAGCATGAGCTTACTCAGACACCATGACACTTAGAAACTTTTTGTCTAATCCGATGGGATCATGTTGGACACCTCTACAATAAACTCTCTCAATTTTGTTATCTCAGAGTGGTTTTCCCGTGGTGTCCAGTTTTTAGTTGATGAAAAAAGTGTCAAATGGAAGTAGTGGAAAGTTGCAAAGTAGTGCAACTTTCGTTTTGCAACTTGTGTGACCAAACAGACTATTTCAACATGTTCAAATAGGCACATTTACACTAGGAATGGTCCTCTTTCACACCCTAACACACGTAATCACTCCAAGCTACGTTCAACTGGATCGATCCCTTAAGGGTTCAAAGGGAAAAATGACTGCAAACTTTAGCATGAGGTTACTTGAACACCATGATGCTTAGAAACTTCTTTTCTAATCTCATGGGATTACATTGGGCCCCTCTACAATAACCTCTCTCAGTTTTTGTTATCTTAGAGTGGTTTTCCCGTGGTGTCTAGTTTTTAGTTGATGGAAAAAGTGTCAAATGGAAGTAGTGGAAAGTTGCAAAGTGGTGCAACTTTCGTTCTGCAACTCATGTGACCAAATGGAATATTCCAACACATCTAAATAGGCATGTTTATGCTAAGAATGGTCCTCTTTCACATCCAAACACGTGGAATCGCTCTAAGCTATGTTCAACCGGATCGATCCCTTAAGGGTCCAAAGGGAAAAATGGCTGCAAACTTCAGCATGAGGTTACTCAGAGACTGTGACACTTAGAAACTTCTTGTCTAATTTAGTGGGATTATGTTGGGCCCCTCTACAATAAAATCTCTCAGTTTTTGTTATCTCAGAGTGGTTTTCCTATGGTGTCCAGTTTTTAGTTGATGAAAAAGGTGTCAAATGGAAGTAGTGGAAAGTTGCAAAGTGGTGCAACTTTTGTTCTGCAACTCGTGTGACCAAAAAAATTGTTCCAACATGTCTGAATAGGCATGTTTACTCTAGGAATGGTCTTTTTCATACCCAAACACACAGAATCGCTCTGAGCTATGTTCAATTGGATCAATCCCTTAAGGGTTTAAAGGGAAAAATGGCTACAAACTTCAGCATGAGGTTACTCAGACATCGTGATACTTAGAAACTTCTCGTCTAATCCCATGGGATCACGTTGGGCCCCTCTACAATAACGTCTCTCAGTTTTCATTATCTCATAGTTTTTTTCCCGTGGTGTCTAGATTTCAAATGATGGAAAAAGTGTCAAATGGAAGCAGTGGAAAGTTGCAAAGTGGTGCAACTTTCATTCTACAACTTGTGTGACCAAATAAATTGTTCCAACGCATTTGAATAGTCATGTTCACGCTAGGCATGGTCATCTTTCTTACCCAAACACATGGAATCGCTCTGAGCTACGTTCAACTGGATTGATCCCTTAAGGGTTTGAGTGTAGTATGTTGAAATAGGCCATTCCACCTATTGTTTAGGCTATGTCTCGGTGATATGGGCCTGATGTAAATAGGATAGGGAGTAGGAATAAGAAAATAGCATTAGTAAGGGCATTGGAAGAGATTACTAACGCTTCCCCTATTGAAAATCCAAAATTGAGGCCCCTTAAAAGCAAGGCTAGAAGAGGTGAAAAGAAGAAATTGCTTGAAAATAAGTTATAATAGGTTGGAAATAGGGTGAGATTATGGAGTTTGATGTGTTCAAAAGGTCTACAAGGACAGGGGAGGTTAAAAGTATGTTATGGCATGACATGCCCTAGTTAGAAAAACATGGGTTTTGAATGAAAAAGAGAGGTTTGAGGGAGTAAATGTGGGTAAAGTCAAGGGGAAACATAATTTGGTGGCCAATTAAGTTTGTGCAGGAAAAATGAAGAGTGTTGGAATAGGTTTTGAGGTTCAAGTTTGGGGGTTTGGTTCACCGGTTTGTCCAAAACATTTTGGAGGGGGGTTTAGTTCGTTTTGGGTTCATTGGTACAAAAAACATGTAATATATATATATATATGCAACCTAGAAGCATGAATTAGGATTAGAATATCACATATCATCATATAAACAAAAAAACCATGATAAACTTGAATATCATTTAAAACAACAAAATTTCCAAAAAAAATGTGTTTATAACCTACAAAAAACTGTGAATAAAATCACATTGATTTTTGCGTGAAAAAAAACCATGAGACAATAGCTTGTTGCTTACTATTATGCTTTGATAGATTTTTTCCAAGCACCCATAACTTCTTCGAAAGTACTTTTTTTAGGCTTTTAGCCATACCAGCAAGGCAGTGAATTTTTTGATAAAATACTTTGGTAGACATGTATATGAAAAATGTGGTAGCATAGACAAGGTAGTGAACTGTTTGAAAAAATGCCTCAAAGAAATGTGGTTTCATGGTGATGGAATGGCATGATGAATTCCATGACAAGCAAATTTCTATGGATTGTCATGGCCTTCCATCACCATTGAGACCACATTTCTTTGAGGCTTTTTTTCAAACAGTTCACTTCCTTGATAGATTTTTTCCAAGCATCCATAGCTTGTTTGGAAGCACCTATTTTAGGCTTTTAGCCATATCAGAAAGGAGGTGAACTGTTTGATAAAATGCTTTGGTAAACATGTATGAAAAATGCGGTAGCATAGACAAGGCAGTGAATTGTTTGAAAAAATGCCTCAAAGAAATGTGGTCTCATGGTGATGTAATGCGATGACAATCCATAGCAATTTGCTTGTCATGGCATTCCATCACCATGAATTTTTTCAAATAGTTCATTTCCTTGTCTATGCTATACTACTATTATGCTATGATAGATTTTTCCAAGCATCCATAGCTTGTTGGAAAGCACCTGTTTAGGATTTTAGCCATAGCAACAAGGAAATGAACTGTTTGATAAAATTCTTTGATAGACATGTATGAAAAATGTGTTAGCATAGACAAGGCGGTGAACTCTTTGAAAAATGCCTCAAAGAAATGAGGTCTCATGGTGATGGAATGCCATGACAATCAAAAGAATTTGATTGTCATGGAATTCCATCACCATGAGATTATTTTGATTGTCATGGAATTCCATCACCATGAGACCTCATTTCTTTGAGGAATTTTTTCAAAGTTCACTGCCTTGTCTATGATATTGCTTACTATTATGCTTTTGATAGATTTTTTCCAAGCATCCATAGCTTGTTTGAAAGCACTTGTTTTAGGCTTTCAGCCATAGCAACAAGGTAGTGAACTATTTGACAAAATTCTTTGGTAAACATGTATCAAAAATGTGGTAGTATAGACAAGGCAGTGAACTGTTTGAAAAAATGCCTCAAAGAAATGTGGTCTCATAGAATGCCATGACAAGCAAATGCAATTGGCAGTTGCTCCTAGTTATTAGTTATGCAATGTGAAGTAATTGCATTGTTGCTTAGGTTGAATTTGTAAATACTATATTGTAATTTAAATTTTTTCATATATCAGCATCTAGTTATTAGTTATGCAATGTGAAGCAATACTTTGAGTTTGAAAGATGTGCAATGCAATGTAATCAACGATATGAATATAAACTACAAAAATCTATTTTTTACAATTTATTAGTTAAAATCCTTATTTTATTTTCTCTCTATATCTCTCTGCTATGGAAATATTTTAAAACAAGTTTTTATCTTTTGTTCTACTCTTTTTACCTTTTTTTTAAATCCGATTTTTTTCCAATTTTTTCTAGACTTTTTCTCGATTTTTTCAAAAAATCTTATACTTTTGGTTTGTCGATTTTTTCCCCAAAAGATTTTTGCTGCTATGGTATAAACACATATGTTTTTGTAATATCAAGGATACTTTTTGAAACTTCCATGCATTGCTAATCTAAATGGAAAAATATTTTTCCTAATCTGTATGCAACCATGCTTTTGACATTGTCAAAAAGAGAAAAATTTCCTAAATGATGCAAAGGCATGGCCAATCAGTTCAAACTCTTTGCATCAGAGAAGATAGATGCTGGAGAGTACATTAAGTCAGTGAGAAAAAAAGTGTAATGTGTTTTAGTTTGGAGTATTCCTATGTTTCTCTACAGATGTGTCATAAATTCTCAATTCAAATATGGACACCAAATATCGATAAAAATGATTTGTATTAACCAAATAGCCATGTACGCATACATCAACTTATGTCGATACAAGTATAAAATATAGTTACAAAATAGCCATATAGGCTTACGAGAATGCCATATAGGCATACAATGTCAAATATATCCAATACAAAATATGTACAAAATTGCCATGTTTAGGCATACAACAAAGGGCTCTAGAATAAAAATTCATTTCTCTCCATGCTCTGGAAATAAATTATTTCCCTTTGTTTGGTGATCCAATGGAAATAATTCCATCACTCATTTCTGTTGTGATCGAGGAGTGCTCCTGCTCCTCCTCCTAGATTTTATCTCCTGGTGAAGTTTTAACTTTTACAATAAGAAGTAACAACATTAATATATAGTAATTAAATTATAAAAAATGATATATTTAACAAAATAATCACTTATGGCCATCTCACGATCACTCTCCATGTTGGAAATATTTGTACGCCAATGTTGAGGCGTGCTCAAGCCCTATATAAACCATCCAAATAGGAATTAAACTATGAGTCAATAATGGTTTGATTTTCCACTAGAACTAACATCTATAACAACGAATGTAAATTGAAATTTAGTAATTTGCCTCATACCTCCCCTATCAGAGTCATCGAGGATTGTATAGCAGATGAAACACCAATATCCATTGCCCTCACAACATTTGGAGGTGTTTCCACAACCAACATCTGAAAATAAAATAACAAATTATCCAATCACAAAAAAGTTACTATAGCGATCCACATCACATGACTTATAATGTCTAAGATCTAATGAACAAAATTTTGAGTACAAGTATTAATCTATATATTTCTAATTATCATGCTTACTATTTTCCCTATCCATATATTTTTTACTATTTTTAGTATTAAATTGGGTGCCTTGGTGAATGATGAAAGAGTGGATTGTTTAGTGACTCTAATTAGGTTTCTTGTGCATGGATCAGTCATTTTTGTTGATAAATAAGACGTTTGAAGCTTGAGGATGATAAGAAGAAGTATTGAAATGAGTTGGCTTGCTGTTTCCTTGTGGTATAAAAATGAAACAATGTGATTTTTGATGAAAAGAGAAATAAATTTTAGTTGCTTATTCAATTTGATCTTCTCCCAATTCAATTGGGTTAGATGTTGGTGCAGGAGCACCTAGGTCATCAAATATTTTTGAATTTTGCAAAAGGGATGAGTGTTCAAATTTGTATTGAGTCAATCACAAAAGGTCATGGAAAAATGATGTAAAGTGCATGTTCAAGGTCATATGAGCTCTTATTTGAATGTATTTAAGGTTATGGGTAGGTTCTAGGTGGTCAAAGTGGGAAAATGCAAACAATGCAATAATGTAATATTGTTAAAAGTTGTTAAATTGACAAAAACAAGGAAATCAGGCATATTAAGGGTTAAAAGCAGTAGTTTCAACTGATGGAAAGACATTTATGGAAAAGGAAATATATTTAAAAGGCATGTAAAGGTGAGAAAAATCATAAGTTTGTGTTCTTGTAATTAGATTTTGAAATAAAAATTCCCTGTTTCTGAGTTTGTAGCATTACTCCATTGTTTTGTTTTCTTGTGTTGGTAATTTAGGAACACCCAAAGTTAAATCATAGTTTGAATACACGTAAATAGGAGTTAGTGTCCAATTCAAGAGTTGGAAGGCTAGTTTTAGGAAACAAAAGAATAAAAGGAAGTTTTCAGTGCTCGACAGAGTCCTTTTAGAAGCAAGTTTGAGAGTCCAATATGGTTTTTCTTCACTACTCCACCAATGTAGGTCAAGTAAATTGGTGGAGTAGGTTAATGCTAGGATTTTTTGTATGTTTTTATGATTTTAAGTGCAGGGAAAAGCAAGAATACCATGGTGTAGTGGCTGCTACACTAGAAAATAGAGGATTTCCCTACACAAAGTGATGCTGCAGTCATGGGTCATGAATAAATAAAGCTTGCAGAGGCTTGGAAATTATGTAGAAGGTCTTGGTAGACATCAAAATCCATGTTCTAGGTGGTGGCCAAAGAAATAGAGGTTTGCAAGAGTACTTTTCACAAGACTCTCCTTGATTTGTGCTTTTACACCCTATAAATGGGGGTTTATTGGATCAAAAAATTTTCATGGTTTTCAATCCCTATAAATGGTGAAATATTGAGTTATAAGACATGCCTGCAGACTTATTTGAGGTTTTGAGTGATTTGGAATGGTTTTGAAGGGGTCTCCTTTGTAAAACAGGCCTAATCTACTAGCCTTTCTTTAGAGGACAGTCTGAAATATGATGATTTTCTTTATGTCAAATGTCTAAGAACTTTGATATGTTGTGATGTGTTGGAAAGTATTTCTAAATGTGCATTGATTTTTTTAATAAGCTTTGAGATAGGAATGTAACTACCAATTCAATGGTTGACAGACCCACTAGAGGAATATGATATTGTCTGATCAAAACAAAGATGTTTGTTTAAATAGTGGAAAGGATGATATTGAGTGCTTGGTTACTATCAAACTAATGATATGATTGATGTTAATAAATTTGGTTAAGGTGTATAAGAAAAGTTTGGTGACTTTGATGGTTGGATTGGTGAGTATTATGAAGCATTTTGAGCAAATTGGTGATTAACCACAAGATGATAATCAAGATTCTGTTGTAGCAGGAGTTTGTAACCTATCAATAGACTATTATAGTCAAAATATGGTGAGTACAATGCTTGATAATGGACTGATAACAGTGAGGTATGGTTTAGTTGATTTGTTCCCTTGGTGAATAAATGAAAGGATGAATTGTTCAAGTGTCAATAATTAGGTTTATGTTGTTTTTATGGTGGCTAAGAATGATGTGAATCTAATTGATTAAGTCAAAGTTTTCTAATATTTTTTTTTCTTTGAATGATTCAATCGGAATACTAATTAGTGGAATGATGGATGATGGCCTATGGAATGGCTAAGAGGATTTGAGTGAATTTTGGTTGAATGAAAAGTAGATTTATGGTGAAATTATATTTGATCTTCTCTTGATTCTATTTGGGATTGAAATCCCTTGAAAAAATGATGTTGATGTTGTTTTTTGGATGCTCTACATCAAATTTACCTTGAGGATTGAGTGCTTTGATATGATCTGCATCACTAACTACCTTATCTATGCACTATTGCTTACTATTATGGTTTTGTATAGATTTTTTCCAAGTATCCATAGTTTTTCGTACTGGTGCACCTTTGTAAGCACATGCCTCCATGTGAAGTAATTGCATCATTCTGCCTATGTTGACTTTCTAAACAACTATATTATACAGCTGAAATTTTTTCATCTATCAACATCTAGTTATTAGTTATGGAATTTGAAGTAATCCTTTGAGTTTGAATGATGTGTAATGCAACGTAACCAACAATATGAATATAAACTACACAAATCTATTAAGTATAATTCATTAGTTAAGTTCTCTTTATTCTGTTACAAGTATGTGCAGGATCATCATGGAAAAAATAGGCCCTGAAGTGGCAAAAAATTCAAAAAAATCAGAGTTAGGAAACTTGACGTAAAAATTTGAATATTTTATCTATATTATTTCAAAAATATGTAAGAATAGAATCTGTAAATTGAATGTAGTTTCTAAACTACAAGGTTTATTTAAAAAAAATCCATTTGGTGAAAATTTGAAATTTCAATGCAGAGTACTTAAATTTTAGGGAAAAAAAAGAAGTAGGTGTCTGTCTGACCACCCTAACCACAATAAAATGATAATATTTTCTTATAATATTTTAGACATAAGTAGAGGACTCATGTCCAGATGTGATGCATATTTTTTTGTACTTTTTTTCCAAGTAAATAATTAATTATGAATTTTTTATTACAACTTTAAAAAAATATAAAAACTCATATATCTGAACACCATAACTTGGTCAAAACTTCATGAAATTCAATTTTTATTTTTTTTAATCCTATAGTATGCAAAGCATAGAATGCGATGCATGTTTTGGATTCCAAAAATGTGATATCATTTGCAATCTATAGATGTTTTTCAATCAACCTATCAATTAGGACTTTAGTCGTAATTCAAATAGAAAATGAATAATAATTATGAATTAAATTCAAAGTAAAGCATAATTTATATTGGTGGAAAGCTAAGAATCTCCTTTAAAAACCCTTTTCATTTCATTAATTTTGGGTAAAAAAAAAGTTGTTAGCCACATACCCTACAAATACCCATCATATCACCACTTTTTGGTCCATCATGAGCCTGCACATACCCTTACCTCCATGTACGTTTGAGTAAATCCAAGTGCTGCCACTAGGAGGTGTTTGCTTGAAACCTCCCAATATTAGCCTGTTCAACATCCAAAATTACATATTAAAATACCATTCATAAAACAATGCTATTAACATGTAATAAATTTATAATTGTTTACTAGTTACATACCCCACTGATAGGTGTACTGCAGAAATAAGTAGGTGGAGGATTGGTGTATCTAGTCTCAACACTATGACCCTACAATTTTATTAAAATAATAAAACTAAATTAGTTAATCTTGCATTTTAGAATTGAAATTTAATAAATTAAATTCAATGAACATGCTGACTTTTACCTGACTATCAATGCCATATGCATGATGCAAAATGTCAGCCATCCTCTCCATCCCCGTAGTAGCATATGGATCCTACGTAGCAACATACAAAGTGTCGATGGGGTCATATAAACAAGTCACCCCACAAGATTGACACACATGGGTCGAAGGCCACCACCCGAAGACTCCCCTTGATGGCATTGTATAGTACGGCTATTATGATGGATGACACTCGGGGTCGAAGTATTGGTCGCTTGCAATGTCTCTACATCGGTACTCTCCTTCCCAATGGCAGGCATAACAATGTGTTCACGAGGCAGCCGAGTGAGAGGTCGTCTCCCTTGCCAGTAGGATCTGGCTATGCACTGGGCCTATCCTGAGCCGACCCCCCACCTCTCCCCTAGAACTCCCTCATATCAAAATAATTTGGGATTTGGTTCAATATGAATTCATTGTATAGTTTCCTAAGAAAATATTGGGGGACTTCACAATTGTTGCATGGTGGGTAATCAAAAACCAAGTACCACCTATCATAAAAACAGTTCCTAATCTCTTGGTGGTGGCACCAATGAATAGGAAACCTCTTCACATTGAGGCTAAGATTTTTATTTTTTCTAGCGTCAGTGAATAAAGAACACAAATCACCTTTAGTAATTTTTAAATCTTTTACTTGTTTATATGATAGTTTATCTGCATAATATGCCCTAGTTGCCTACCTCCTATCTTGCCATCCCATTATTTGTTGGATTATTGAATCTACATTTTTTAACATCTCTTTCATTGAATTTTCTAGGGTCATTCTTTCTGTGGTTGAAGCATTTGGATCACTCAACCTACTAATAAGATCCTTAATTTGTTTTTTTTTTTGTTCACAATTTCACTCCTCAAATTTTGTTGAGTGCCAGGAGGGTGTTGAGTGATTGGTGGGGGAGGTTGGTTTTGTTGTTGAGGATTTTCCTATACTTCTTGTTGAGTATTTTGAGGATTTGTAGGATCATTTGCATCTCCTACAAATTCAAAAAAAATAAATCAAATCTAACCTAAAACAAACAAAATAAACTTGAAACTAAGAAATTCAAAACAAATAGAAAACAATACTTACCTCCTACACCTCTTCATTATCATGGCACCATCTTTGCAAAGAAAAAGCAACTATTGTTGATGAATTTTGTAGAATGCCTCCTCCTAGAATGCGAGTGCAAAAATGAGGGTTTTTGGCTGCAGGAAAAGCAAAAAAATAGACAATAGAAAATGAATCACTTTCACTTTTTTTTTCCTTTTAAAATGGCATAACACGAGCACGTTATAACGCACTCGCGTTATGTCATTTTCAAAAAAAATTTGGAGTTGGAAGCAAAAGTGTAACCCAACTTCATGCACCCGCCTATGTGCATGAGTTATTTCCTTGTTCTTGGTGAATTAATAGTTATTTACTTAAGGATTAGCCAACCTTTGAGTGAATTATTTTATTTACTCATAAGAACCGTTATGTGATTTGATATGTCATTTATTGAAATAGTCAAATGGGATGCTATTAGGAACACCCTCCTAGGTCCCACAGAGCCTAAAGTGTAGAAGATTTTAGTCTTTGACTAAATCTTGTTAGTGGCCCATTCATTTTAAGGATCTTGAGTATAGGAGTTGCCTACTCTTTAGAGATTCCTTAGGTGTACTAGAAAAATAACCAACAAGAGTGATGAGGTCAAACCAAGCTCCAAAACCATGAAAATCTTCTATTTGATTCCCATTGGGACTTATATGCTAGTTTAGGTGATTTAGTCCCAGACTAAGGTTTCTATGCCAAAACTAGAATCTCACAGTGGTTGATCTGAATTCACTAAAATCTGGAAAATGAGTTGTACTAGGACTCATATGCCACAAGTGGCATATCAGTCCCACTCAACTTTTTTGGAGGGTTAAGACTTGAATTTTCTCTCCTATCTCTTTTTTTCCTTCCACACTTCATTTATGAATCTAAAACTTTGAATTCAGACCTATAGATGACAACCTTGTGACAAATTGACAACTTCTTTCAACCTTGCAACTGTCTCCAAATGATCCTCAAACCTTAAAGCCACCTAGATCTGTAATCACACATATAAACAGAAAATTTTGTTGATTGTTAGAGGATAGGGGTTTGCCTTGGTAAAACCCCATTTAGGTAATTAAACCTTGTGATGAAACAATAAAATATGAATATGAAATATGAAATATGAAACATGAATAATGATGCCTTGAATGATGTCATGAGATGTAAATTAGCAATCTAACATGAAGTGGTCATGTAGAATGTATATTTTCACCTAGAATAGAGGTAGAACAATGCTTAATCTTGGATCTTGGATGCTACATCACAACACTAGCTCAGCAACATGCTTCATCCATAATGATCTCAATATGATGATGGATCTTCAATTGCTGCAACAAATGATGAAGAAATCTCCCCTTGAATGCCTTAAAAATACTCTTGTAAACTCTCTCAACACTCTTGTGAAGTCTTGGAATGCTTAACTCTTTATAGCTTATGTTGATATCATGAAGGCTTCATGAAATAATGATTTGAGACCTTGTTTAAATAGGAAATCCATCCAACTTATCATTTATTATATCCTAGAGGCCAAAATTCATTCAAAATTTGAACTTAAAACCCTGATTTCCCACTTAAAGTCCTGAAAAGGGGCCAAATGGGCTCATACACCACTTGTGGTGTATAGGTCTCATTTGGATGGGACTCATATTCCCAAGGTGGTGTATGGGTCCCACCAAGCTTTTTCAGGTGGAGGAAATGTCAGGGAGTTGAGAAATTAAGTATATTTGATGTCTATGTTGCGATTTCGGTTGAATTATGCCTCGAGATGCATGATATAGGGTCTTAGGGGGCTATTAATGATAATATGAAGGTAATAAATGCAAGAGGGCTCAAAACTAAATGTGAAGGTGTAAATACATACACTTTACAACATTAAATTAAGGAAAAATTGGGTCAATTTAGCTTAAAAGGACACTAAATCCAATGTGAATGTGTAAAACACATTACAACACTATATCAAGGCAACATTATGTCCATTTTAATGCTAGTAATTCCCAAATTAAGTACGAAAATGTAGAGGGATACATTTTCATTACTATATTTAGCTCCCACTTCAGTGAGAGGAGGAACTTGCTTCAAACTCACACTAAATTAGACATTCATGAGGGGTCCTCATGTAGCGATGTGGATGGTCTAGGATGACAAAGATCAAGGAGTTAACCAAGCCCCCAGGATCCAAGATCCTACATCAAATGAACATAAGCACAAAGGGACACACACAAGGTGTATGATATGTAGCATCAAGATACACAATCACGTAATGTCAAACACATAAAGAAAAAAGGAAAACAAAATAAAAAGAGGTGGATCAAGACTCAATAGTTTATCCAACGCAATGTGGATCATATCTAAGTTTTTTTTCCAAAAATGAATGCTCACTCTAAAGCAACTAAACTCTAGGCTATCTGTTGGGTGAGTATCCAAAAAGGTGAGACACATATGTACACAATCAGTATGCACTCACAAGCAAGTGGCTATGGGGAAGTCACACCTAAGTTCAGCTTCCCGTACAACTAGACCAAAGCTATACCTCCTAATAACTTTGATATGGTGTCATACAACAATGAACTTCAAGCTTCATAAGGAAAGAAAATCTTGGTATGCTTGATACTCATGAACAAACATGATGGCTCCACAGGAAAGTAAATTGTCTACAAGGTGGCCATATAACAGATATTGTAATTATAAAATAGTGTAAGGTACATTCAAGGGGATTTTGCTTAGTTTATGTAAGGTCTCTTCTTAGGGAATATTGTGCTTAATGTCTCCAAGAAAGTACAAGTCAAAGAAATATCACACTTTTAGAGAAAATTAAATCCAATGACACCCCCAAGAAAAGGACACACCACAAAAAGAAAGAAAATGGCACATTGAAACATGAGTGTTGATGTATGCCCCCACTTTAAAGTGGTTGCTAAAGCCATTACTATGAGAAATTTCTTTAAAGTAGAAGAAGACATGAGAGCTTACTTGGAAAGACCTATGCCAAGTCATATGTTCTCGAATGAAATTGCATCATGGATAAGTATGTCACATGTAAGCCAACTTAAGGCTTGTTGTCCACATCCCCCACTTGCTCCTATATATTCATGAAAGGTGATCAACGATCCAAAAGAGACAACAACAAGTGACATATGAGGAAAAAGCTACTTAACCCCTTTCTCCCACTTAGTGTATTACAAGGATGAGCCAAAATGAGTGATGAGAAACATGCTAGAGTGAAAATCAGTATCAATTAGAGGAATTAGGTGGCTCAACATAAGGAAGAGCACCGCACTCCTTAAGATGTTGGGTTTTATTACTCAAAGCATTACATTCATTAGTAGAATGACCATGAACTCTATGATATGTGCAAAATGAAATCTTGTAGTAAAATTTATTTTGTGTTTTCAGAGGAAGGGATATCAAACAATCTTGGATAAGTCTTGACAAGATACCCTCTTGATCAATAGAAGATGTTCCTCTATTTTACGACAAAGATATCTTTTGCATAGTACAAGATTTCATACTTACACAAGACTCTTTAGATTGTGAGATTTTGTACTCTCCTTTTCGTGAGGGTGTAAAATCTATCAAATTCAAACTATTAGTGTTTTGCGTGATGACATTGATGTTAAGCTAGGATTTCTTTGTTTCTTTCATTTCTTTCAAAAAACAAAAACCAAGAGCACTAGTGTCTATCAATTCAGGATGCACAATTGGGAAGAGAATTTCCTTAGGCTATATGTCGAGACAAATTGCTTAAATTGCCCACATGGGTTGAGCTCCTTGGTTTTCCCATTCGCTTTTGATCTTTGCTTAAGAAAATTATACAACCAATAGGCTGCTTTAATTGTCATCTCAGAATAAACAATAAACAAAGAATAATCAATTTAAAAATAAAGAATAAACAAAGAGGAGCTCATCTCAGAAAATGATACGTCAACTGCAGCATTGCAACTTCTCTCCACATGTGATTATTTAATTATTTTATACAACAATTCCGAGATTACGATGGAGAAAATTATACAATTCATTTGTTGAATGTAAGCTCATCGTTTATTTAAAAAGAATTTGGGAAAAGTTGGCAAGCGATAGAGAAAAGGATATCACTCTACCAGGGTGGACATCATTTTCAGGCACGATGGTTGATAAGATGAAGCGCACCTCACGCTCATTCATAATAATCAGCCCCTCGTATCTCATCAAGGTATAAAATATTCAAAAGATATCAATCAATATGCTAAAAGTAGCAATATTCGCCTTATAATAAAATGATCTACTATTAGATGTCTAACTCTAGCGATGAATTTGCAGCATCGACGAGTGTAGCATGTAAAAGATACAGTAAACTTTGGTTTGAACAGTCATTTATCCAAGATATTGACAAAATCACCCAGCTTAATTGTTTTATATGGAGTTGTGTCGAGGTCGGAAGTGCAGTGAGGCATAGGCAATATAGGTTTGTTCAGCCGGCCGTGTAAGCTAGTGGAGCATCTGATTTTGGTCAAACTAAATATCGGCTCATCGTGTCGTGCGTATTGAGTTATTATCAAAGAGTCTTAGGCCGACGTATCTTGAAAAGATAAAAGCCATTTAGTCTTCTAAAGCATGCTTAAAGCAACTGCTAACAATTAGTTTTCTAAATAATCTTCCGCGTGGAATGGTTGTTCGGTCGCTTGCCCTACGAAAAGTCCACAAGCAATGAATGTTCACCGAGTACATAGTCCTTTAAATCACTTGGCCTTGAAAGAGCTTAGAGCAAAAGTCTGGTGCCTAAGCTAGGAAGACATGGTGGGGAGCTTTAGAAAGAAGGTATGCAAGTTATTAGGAGATCTTAAAATGGACGCAAGCAGCAGCAGATATGCCTTCCTGGGCAATGGAAGTAAGCAAGATCAAGATAGGAATATCATTCCCAAAGGCTGTTTTTCTGTGTGTGTTGGGATGGAGAAACGGCACTTTTTTGTGCCCATAAAATTTCTGAAGCATCCGATGATACGCTCTCTTCTGGCCATGTCTGCGGAAGAATATGGATTTAAGCAGATGGGGGTGCTCAAAATTCCCTGTGACGTGCACAACTTTCGGCTTGTGTTATCTATTGTTCATTCTGATCAGTTGTAACGCATTATTTATATATACATATATGTGTGTGAGTGAATTTTACTTTTCATTTATCAACAAAATTATCCTGGCGGCTTATAAATAACATGGCAATACCGCTGCTATTTGGTTAGATCAGAGTACACAAATCATGGACACAGAACTTGTATACGGAATGAATATATATATATATATATATATAGAAATACTTGTTTCTATTTTTCAGTTGAAGGTTGATTTACATAACGCAATATCGCTGTTATTTGGTTAGATCAGAGTACACAAATTATGGACATATAACTTGTATACAGAATCTATATATATAGAAATACTTGTTTCTATTTTTCAGTTGAAGGTTTATTTACATACTGCAATGCAATATCACTGTTATTTGGTTAGATCAGAGTACACAAATTATAGATACATGGCTTATATATATAAAAATATAACTGTTTATATTTTTAACTTGAAGGCTGATTTAGATAATCTAATATTGCTGTTATTTGGTTAGATCAGAGTACACAAATTATGGACACATAGCTTGCATACAATATATATATAGAAAGTACTTTGTTTCTATTTTTCAGTTTGAAGGTTGATTTACATAATGCAAAATGCATATATATTGTTAATTGAGTCTTGATAAATTAAGTTTATTTTAACTATTTGATCGTGATTTAAGCATCAAGTTTATTCATCTCATGAAGTATAATCATAATTAATAATATATTATAGTTCAATTACAAGTATAATTCTTCTAATGAACCATCAATGATTAAAAATTTCATTTTACATAGTAATTAAGAATATATTATAGTTCAATTGCAAGTACAATTTTATTATGATAAATCATCAATGAATACAACTTTCATTTCACATTATTCATTTCATACTAAGTAAAATATTTGATGCCATCATTTTGTAAGAGACAATTTATCAAGTATGTTGAGTATCTATGTATATATCACAACTAGTTTCAATCTAATTAGAAGCATCATTATTAGATTTAAAATCAACAAGTACAATCCACAATAAGTATTCTTAGAGTACATTAGAGAGTCAATGGTATATCTTCGCATGGATGGGACAATCTTCCAATACTATATGTCCATCATCTATTGTATTCAATATATGATATTCTAGGTATCATTTGAAGATCATTGTTATTCTGTAGGAATATCTTTCATCTCTAGATATCTAATGCTACAAAGTATGGCTAAAGATGACATCATACAAACTCTTAACCACCCAACCAAAGGCTATTATCTCATTACTCACACTAAACATAGAAATTTCATGACCTTTCTTTTTATGGACATGTTTTTCTAAGTAAAATTTGTGGGAGTTTTTTATCAACATCATAGAAGCCCAAGGATCACTTGTAACTAAAAAAAACTTTCCATAGATGAGAGAAGTAGTGGAAATGCTATGAAGCCAAAAAAATCATTAGATACAAAAATGAAACCAGTACAATATATAATGAACAAAGCATTATTTTAAAGACAAGTACTAGGAATTAATATCATGAAAAGAATATTGATCCTATGATATGAGGTACAAAAATTAAATGATCTAATTAATATTATGTAAATGTGAGTAGGACCTAATATAAAACTAGTTAACTAATATAGAATATTCACACTAACACTCCACTCAACTGTAACTTAGGAAGTATGAAAAAATATATAAAAATGCAAGGATGGATCCCAACTCAAGGTCATGTTAGTGTGATGTAAAAAAAGAGATCCTAGACCTAACATGTAGATTACCCAAATCAATGTTTCTTCATATCAACATTAGAATCCAAGCCAACCAGGTTATCAAGATTGGCTAACAACCTAGAAAGAGAGCTAGTCTACCCTGTACTTGGTTCTATTATTACTTTAAAATTGATTAATTTTGATGTGAATTTATTGACCTAATTAGAATACTGAACCAAATTTGAAAGCATGAGTTATTCACACAAACGAAGCTAGAATTTGAAAAAAAAAAAAGGTTGAGGGAAGATATTTGTGCACCTATCATAAAAATTGGAGCAAAATACATTGGTCAAGGGCATGGGAACACTTGATTGAGATGTAGGATTCTTGATCTACAACTTTCTGTGTTGAAAAATATAGGTCTACACTATTACTTTGGGTGATCCCATAATAGTGGGTTACACTTTTTGGCCAAACTTGACATTCAATTGAACATTTCGAACTAAACACCTATAGCGGCTAAACCTTGAGGAATTTTAAGATGATGCAAACTAGTGATTTATGAAATTTTGTCTGTAGATTCTAAATATATATTTTTTAAATAATTTGGAATCAAATTGAATTTATTTTTCCATATCCTTTCATAACTAGTTTTAAATAGTAAAAAAATATTTTTAAAGAGTGATGTTTACTATATAGCACAACTTTTTTGTTATGAAGGATAAAATTCTTTTATTTTTGAATTTAGATTTGTAACTATAATATCTAGCTCTTTCACTTGGTTTCATAGTGTTTTATCTAATTTTTTTTCTTAATTAAGTTTTGAATTGTTTGATAGAAAAAGTAGGGTTTGCATCAAAGTGAATTAATCAAAGTGGTTAACCACTAACATTTCCTATTAAACCATTCAATTATGAGAGCTAAAAAATGCAAATAACAATTAGAAATGATACCTAACTATTACAGAAACTATGAGGGAAGTTTTGAGAGCTTAAAAGGATGTGTACCTTGTCAAAAACTTGTTTTTAAACCTCAGAGGACTCATTCACCTTTAGTGATGAATAGGTCCTTTTATGGTTTTGGAAAACTAATTTATGGGTCCTATACTCCAATCTCTACATTCTCAACTCTAAGGTTTCTAGCTCTTGAAAGTCAGAAATTAAGTCTGTAGAGCTCTTTTCATGATCTTGCAATGTAGATGGCAACTTTTGCAACTTGAAAACTCCAAATATTGCTCTTCAACCTAAAACTTGCAATCACACATGCAAGAGGAGATTTTTTTTTTGGTAGGGGATAGGGGCTTACCTCGGTCAAAAATTAAACCAATTGATGAAATAATGAAATTGAAGCATGAAACACAGAATATGTAATTGATGATAGCTTGGATGTCGTCTTGTGAAATAAATTTGCAAACTAGCAGGTAGTGGCAATAAAGAATGTAGATATTGATCTCAAATAATGCTTGTAAGATGGATCTTCAATGCTGCATCAACTTTCTTAGCTCAACAACATGCATGAATGCACTAAACCCTTAACATGATTAAATGACATTGAATTATTGCAATTAACTCTTGATAATATCCCTTGAAATGTCCTTGAATTGCTTTTGAAGTGCTCTGTAATGCTCTTGTAAAGTATTAGGATGCTCTCTTGAAAATGTTAGATGAAACTATGTGAATTAACCCCTTATATATACAAAATCTAGAGGTTAACCCTGAAATTCAAATAATTCAAGCCAACCATAGATTTGGTATTAAAATTATAAGTATCACACCATAATTAAATTCAAAAAGAGGGTTCCTATTAAGGGAGGGCCCATTTCCCACTAACGTTGAATGACTCCTAGCACAACTTCCTAGGACCATGCTTCGGGGGGATGAAATAAAATAAAAAATCCACCTCAAAAATGCATAGAAAGGGAATGTCCCAAAAAGGTGAATGGATCCTAGCACAATTTCTAGGACCAAGCTTCAAGGAGGTGAAATAAAATAAAAAACCCACATCAAAATGTAGAGAAAGGTGTGTCCTATGTGGGAGGACACCTTGTGCTAGTAAAGGCGGGTGGGTCCTAACAAGACTTTTCATGACACCAAATTTTCCAAATTAAAAGTCATACGATATCATTATTGGGTGTCGAGATAGATCCTTGAAAACATGTCTTGAATTTGAATTAAGGGGGCTAATTAAGTTCAATTAACCACCATTAATTAATGAAACCCTAGAAAAGTGTGAAAGTGTGTTACAACCCTTTACAACACTTTAACAAGCTACAATTTAAGTACATTTAGTTTTAAAAGGGGCCCTAGATTAATGTGAATATGTGCAACACATCACAACATTAATCTGAGACACAATTAAGTCAATTATTAGGTCAATTATATGTCAATTATTCCCAAATTAAGTGAAGAAAATGGATACATTTTTCGTCACTTCAATTTGAGAGGATGACACCATGTAAAACTAACACTAAAGTAGACATCCAAGAAACTTAAGTATGCAACAATAACAAAGATACATAATCATACACTGTTAAAGGCTAAGAAAAATAAAGGTTCAAGCACAACCATTCCAACATGATGTGGAATAGGGTTGTTTGTCTATAACATATGCTATTCAATTTGGGGTAGTGGAACGTCAGTCTATCCACTAGATGAGTTGTCCCAACGAAGTGGTTTAGTGAGAAATTCATGCTAGTGTGTTG
Source organism: Sequoia sempervirens (assembly GCA_007258455.2). NCBI lineage: Eukaryota > Viridiplantae > Streptophyta > Pinopsida > Cupressales > Cupressaceae > Sequoia > Sequoia sempervirens. The sequence continues at coordinate 730,117,100 of VDFB02281492.1, read as the reverse complement.
GCTTCTCACCATATAATGAGAAATTCATGCTAGTGTATCGGTTCCTCATCATACTAACCATACAAAAGTTATCCTCCCGATAACTTCAATAAGGCACAATAATGTAAATGCTTTTGTAAATGATTTTGTCATGTACAAAATTTGTTAAAGGGGATTTTTCTTTGTTCAGTGAAGGTCACATCTTAGGGAACATTGTGCCTAATGTTTCCAACAGAGGAAAAGTTAAAAAAATATCACACTCTTGGAGGAGGGTGATCCCACAATACTGGTTTATAATTTTTGGCCAAACTGGACATTGAACTAATTTTTTTTAACTAAATCTTCACTTTTCGGGCACCTATAATGGCTAAACCATGAGGAATTTGAAGATGATACAAACTAGTTATTTGTGACATTTTCTCTGTAGATTCTAAATATATATTTAAAAAAAATATTGGAATTGGATTGCACTTCTTTTTCTGTGTCCTTTGAAAACTAGTTTTTAACAGTAAACACCATTTTTAAAGAGTGATGTCACTGGCTAACACATAACTTTTTTTCTATGAAGGATAAAATTATAATTTTTTTGAATTTAGATTTGTAACTACAATATCTAGTGCATGGAATTTGTTTCATAGCATTTCATTAAAAAAAAATTCTTAATTAAGTTTCAAAGTTAAAACTTTTACAATTTAGACATGATTCACTCGCTAAAGAATAACATTTTTTGTACGTATCAAAATTAATTTTTTGTTTTTTTGTTGGATCAAGGGCATCAATATCTAGTGCACTAATATTTTTCAAATTTTTTTTTTGATAATCTACTATTTTTCGACATGTGTAGAACAAAGAGCTTTATTTTCGGTGAAAAACCTAGGTTTAATTAAACTAAAAAATAAAATACATAATAAAACCAAAAAATATTAAAATTATATATGATGGATAGCTTGTTCTTAGGACTACCATGATCCAATTGGGTATGTGAAGTCTCCTCCATTTTCATTCTCAACCTAAGCTTCGAAGGGAAATTTTTTGTAGAAATTTGGTGCAAGAGGAGGAGAAGGGGGGAAAAGGGGGTTTCTAGTGAACGAAAGTTCACTAGAATCCCCCTTCTAGCAAACCCCCCTTTAAATGCAATTAAAAAATAAAATCCATTAAAGGAGGGTTCGCTATAATAGGGAGGGGTTCTAGTGAACCCCCTAGTTCTAGTGAACCCTTTAGGGGGTTCTAGCGAACAACCCTAGTTCTAGAGAACCCCCTAAAGTGTTGTCCATCAAAAACTGCATTTTTTCCTTCCTCAATAGAATTGTAAACTAGTCTTGTGGGTTTACCTAGGAAATCAAGCCCAATGATATCACCAAGAAAAGGATGCATGGAAAGAATAAATAAATTCACATAGTGAAACATGAGTGTTAATGTATGCCCCCATTTTAAAGTGGTTACTAACACCATTGTTGTGAGCAATTACTTTAAAGTAGAAGAATACATGAGAGCTTATTCAAAAAACTCTATGCCAAGTCAAATGATTCTGAAATAAGTTGTGTCATCAAATAGGAGGGAAGGGTTGCTTCCTAAAAAAATATAATGCTAAAGATAACTCAATTTTTCACATTCAAGCCAACTTAAGGCATGCTAGTCATATTTTGAGCTTGCTCTTATATGTACATGAAATATGGTCAACTAGCCAAAAAAGACAAGTGACATACGAGGATAGGGCTACCTAACCCCTTGGCCCAACTTAGTGCAAGAAAAGGATGAGCCGAAATGATTGATGAGATGCATGCTAGAGTGAAAATCAGTATCAATTAGAGGAATTAGGTGCCCCCATCTAAGGAAGAGCACCAAACTCATTAAGATGTTGTATTTTACTATTCAAATCCTTGCATTCATTAGTAGAATGACCATGAACTCTATGATATGAACAAAATGAACTCTTGTAATAAAATTTCTTTCATATTATTGGAGGGAGGGATATCAAATGATCTTGGAGGAGTCTTGAAAAGATAATCTCCTGATCAATAGTAGAAGATGTTCCTTTATTTTGTAACAAAGATATCTCTTGCTTAATATCAGATATCATACTTACACAAGACTCTTTAGATTGTGATATTTTATACTCTCCTTGAAAGGAGGGTGTAAAATCTAACGAACTCCAATCGTTAGTGTTTTGTGTGATGACATTGATGTTAAGCGAGTCTTTCAAAGGATAATAATCAGGTGCATTAATGTCTATTAGTTTAGGATGCACTATTATTACAGTTGTCTTAGAAGATTTTTTTAAGGTTGCTGGCACTAAGTGAAGGCTTGTTTATGCTTGTATTTCTATCAAAGGGAAATAACCAAGACCATGAGTTGTTTCTTGCATGTTAGGTTCTATAGGGACACATATACCTTTTTCTCTAGCACCACATGCTTTTCCACTATAACCAAGTTGATTAATAAGTTTGTAACATCTTCCATAAAGCTTTTTCATTTCTTTCAGATTTGGTGGTTTCTCATAATTAGCTTCATAAAATTTTGTTGTTTATTTTATTTCTTCTAAAGTGGTTGAGGTGGATGCTTTCAAATTTTGTGTTGAATCTTGTGTTGACATTACCGCTTTTGCTTTTCCCTTTTCAAACTCATTGTTTATAATCTTGTATTCTCCCATGAATGTTGGTTTGAAATCTAAGGAACCCCAATCATTGTCCAATAGCTTAGTGACTTCCTCAATTTTCTTCTCTTTTTCTTCTTTTGTGACTTCTTTTTCTTCTTTTTCTTCTCTTTTTCTCTTTTAGCCTGTACCGTCGAAAAAAGGCAATTTCCTTGATTTGGGGAATAATTGATGAAAAATTGGACTTAATGAGGCCTTTATTAGTGTTGAGAGGTTTTCTTCACATCCACACTAGGTCTTAGACCCTTTCAAATGCATTTAATGATGTCTTATAAAGGTGTTCTAAAGTGTTGTAAAAGACTTTCACACTTTTCTAGACTTAATGAACCCATTTTCCCTAAATTAGACATTATAAAATGTATTTAACTACATCCTCACATTAATCTAGAAGGCTTGTGAATTAAACTTAATATTAATCTAGTGTTGTAATTTTTCTTACACATTCACATTGGTTCTTGTGCCTTTCTAGGCTATGTAGACCTCCTTTTAGTGTTGTAAAGTGTATTTAATCACACTTTCACATTGAATTTTGTGTCCCAAGCCCTAATTTACCTTTACATCATCACTAATAGGCCTCTATTTCCCCATATTGTGCATCCTAAGGCGTAAATTGATCAAATACCTAACAAATTCATCTTACAAACCTAATTTCCTTACTTCCTAGCATCCTAGCTATCAAATGGACCCCTCTATAACTAATTCTCCATTTGTGGTGAATAAGTCCTTTCCAGGCCACACACGTGCTACAATGGCAATGACAATGGGAAGGTTGTAAGGCAGAGCAAATCCAAAAAGGTTGCCTCAGTTCGAATTGTTCTCTGCAACTTGAGAACATGAAGTTGGAATCGCTAGTAATCATGGATCATCATGCCGCGGTGAATATGTACCCAGGCCCTGTACACACCGCCCGTCACACCCTGGGAAATGGTTTCGCCCGAAGCATCGGACCAAGAATCACCAATCCCAATCCCCCACACCACTATAGTGGGACTAATTCTCCAAAGGTGGTGAATGAGTCCCATTTGGGCCATTTTTTACTTTTGAGCAGGAAATTTTGGAATTTAAGTTTTTTTTTTCATGTCACCCTTGGGGATCCAATTTATGGGAAAATAAGGTGAATTACCTATAAAATCAAGTCTCTAAATCCTAATTTACATATTCAAACTCATTCACACATCTTTTATCATCCACTCATCGTCTATCTTCTCTATCATGTCAAGCAAGTTAAGGTTTCATCATTACAAGTCACCAAGATATCTTCCAAAGACATTCAAGGGAAAATTATTCATGTTTTGTTGTAGAAATTCAAGATAAAACTTCATGGAAAGGTAATTACTCCATTATTTCATGCTTCATTAGATTCTTTCATCATTTTGGTTTAATTACCTACAAAGGGGTTTAACCAAGGAAAACCCCCATGCCCTAACATCCAACATTTCTCTTTCTTGTCTTGTGTGTTTGTAGATTTAGACATCTTGGAGGCTTAGAAATCATTGAAAATTTCATTTCAAATTTGTTCAAGTCATCTCTTCATTGTATAAGTCAAAATACCCACAAAAATTCACTTTTAGGCCTAAATCTGACAGTTTTAGACCTAGACACCTAGAGAAGCATAAAGTGCAGAGCAAAGGATCCTGTTTCCACCTACGAGTCTTTAGAAATTAAAAAGTGGACTCATTCACCATGGGTGGTGAATGAGTCCCACTTATAGGCCTATTTTTGGTTTTCTACAGTTTTGGATACCCTTTTGTCTGAAATGGGTTTAGAAATAGTTTCCCAAATTTGGGACTAATTCACCCAGAATGGTGAATGAGTCCCACCAGGCCTAAAAATTAGGATTAGTATAAAATTTGAAGTCATTTCCAGTCTCCAGCAATATCTCATGTGTGCACATTTAGTTTCATACATTTATGTTGTAGTTATTCATTTCTAGGTGTTTTTGCATTACACAATGTGTTTTCAAAACCTCTACATTTCCTTATTTTCCATTCATTAATCAATCAATTTTATCAATTAGCTACATTTAGATCGTTTAATTTTGGAATTTTTCCATCATACATACATTAGTTTGAGTGACCACCTAGATTTTGGGTGTGGGATCTACCTCTTTTCATTAGGTGAAAGACACTAATTGAGCAAAAGACACTTAACATTTCACACCTCATAAAATATATGGTTCATTTTGGTGAACCTGCATTTAGAATACTTTCTTTACTGATTAGGATTCCATCATAATCCTTGAAATAGCTTGCATGCATTAGATTTTGCATTGTTTTGCATTCCAGGGTTTCAAAAACTTGCATTAGTGAAAAAGGTCATTTAGCTTACATTTTTGCATATGATTTCCTTAAAAATTTCTAAAATTCTATAACTACATCTTAGGTCTGCATCCTACAACATGAAGCACATAATTATTTTTTCAAAATTTCTATTTTTTTTGCAAAAAACCCTTACTAGGATTCATTCACCATTCTGGGCGAATCAGTCCCTCTCGAAATTTTTCATTCTCTATTACAACATTAGAAATGTCATTTATATGCTTTTTCAGCCTCCTAGTACCATATATTATAAGTTTGGAAAGTTTTAGGAACATTTGTTTTATGCATTCTATTCAAAAACATCATTCTTCAAATCACTCCATTTGCAAACATCCTTACATATGAAAATGCTTACATTTCTGGAATTTTGCATAACATTGATAAAATTTCTTTTCACTTTTCCATACATCATGTTTCTATTTATAAAAATTTGCATAATTTTGATAAAAGTGATTTTCATTCAAGCATATACATTGTTTACATTCTTAATGTGTTGCATACATTGGATAAAAGTGTTTTGTATCTTTGCATATACATTGTTCATATTGCTGAAACATTGTATGAAATGGTTACATGTTCTTTTCATTCTTATTCAAACAATGCTAGTACCTTACATATTTATACATGTTAAGAAATGTTTCCTATCCCCTCCCTATGAGAGTGTTTTAGTGAAAGACACTACAACTTGAGCCATTCCTAATGATCATACTTGTTCTTCTCATAATATCTTTCCTCTTGGTGATGAAGATATTTCAGTAGAAGAAACAATTAATGAGAGTTTTTAGAATCCTATTTGTTTCTCTCCTTTTACCTCTCCTAGTGTACAAAACATTCACAACTGACATAACACAACCTTAGATGATCATGACACTACAATTTATTCCTCTCCTAGTATTTCTCATTGTTGTGAAGATGATACTTTGATGATAGAAAACCTATTCCATGAAGGTCATGAGAATTTTGGTTGTCCCCCTTCACCTTAAAAAACCCTTCTTGGGGAAGAATATTCCACCATTGATCATTATCTTACTTGCGATGAAGTCCTTTTAGAAGAACCAACCTTAGAATGTCACAAAAAATTGGTTTGTAGTTCTCCTCAAAACCCTCCTCCTAAGAAGGATATCATGATGCAAAACAAGAACAATAATGGCATAGGCTCTCACTCGCTAAGGGATGTTAACATTATTCAACCTCAACTCATTATTTATCCCCCTTCACATAAACCTCAAACTCCAAACAAACCCAAACTCATCCTCTACCCACCTATGAATAATGTATCACAATAGAAGAGTCATAATACCTTTGCTCATACATATAACACTCAAAATAATCTGCAACCACCGAAACCAACCCCAACACCCTTACCTTTGCCTAATACTATCCCCTCTAAACCTATTTTTTCTCAAGTATTCCTAGTGGAAAGGAGTGCAATATTGTTGAACAACTAAATAATACTCCTACTAAAATCTCATTATGGGACCTTATTCAAGCCTCCCCTCACTATCACCACATGATCCAATCATCCTTGCAACAAGTTCATGTCCCTTCTAATACATAAGAAAATGATATCGCAGCCATGATTCAATCCATAAATGTTGACACTTTTTTCCACCAAAGTGAGCTTCCTCCTTTGGAAGTGCAAAAACAAAATGAACCTTTTATGATTATCGCTCAATACAAATGAAAAGGGATTAAGAGAACTCTTGTGGATACCAGTTCTGCTCTTAATGTATGTGGAGTGAACCTTCTCAATAGACTTGGTGTCGATAAATAAAACATTCGATCTGATCCTATATCCATCAAGGGATTTGACAATATAAGCAAACAACGACTTAGTGTAATAACTTTACCTATTAGAGTTGGAGTGGCCACATTGGAATCCATGTTATGCCTAATGATCTCACATATAACCTTCTCTTAGGTAGACCATGGATTCATGCAATGAATGGTGTACCTTCTACTCTTCATCAAAAAATCAAATGCCTCTACAACAAAAAAGTGTACACACTTGAAGCTAACCCTCATCCAAACAATTATTTAAACATTGAGAAAAACAAAGAGAATCCCTTGAACACATTAACACCAAACACACAAGTGGAACCCGTCCAACATTTGGAACTAGTTTCAAATCTCTTAGATGATGAGTAGGGTTCCTTATACTTCGCACCCACCTCCTTTAGAGAATACCAAATCATACACAAAGACTAGCGAGGGAAAATAAACCACAATTTTTTCAACACAAAACTCAAAAAACCCCTCACAAGCATCCACCTCAACCACTTTAGAACAATAGACATCAGGTTACACAACAACCTTTGATGAACTTAATCATGAACAACCACCAACTTCAAAAGCAATGAAAAAATTTATTGACATGGTTATGAGCTTATGAAACAATGTGGATATAGTGGAAAAGGATGTGGTGCTTGAGAACAAGGTATCTGCAACCCTATAGAGCCTAACACACAAAAAACCACTCATGGTCTTGGTTATTATTTGAAAGAGGTTTCCAAGCCTTCACTCAACATCAAAAATATCACACAACATACTCCTAAACCATCCTTAACAATCGTCCATCCTGAACTCCTCTACACTAGTGGTCTTGAACATCATCCCTTACAGAATATGACACAAACAATAAACCCTTCACTTAATGTTATGTCATTTGCAAGACACCAATAATTTTCATTCGATAGATTTTCCCTCCTCCTATAAGAGTGAGAACAAAATATCGTAATTTAGAGAAACTTGTGTGAGTATGACATCTAATACTAAGCAAGATGTATCTTTGACACAAACCACAAGATGACCTTCTACCATTGATCAAGAGGGAATCTGGTCGATACTCCTCCATGATCACATGATCACCCTGTTGGCAACAAAAGGGAAAACAACTGAGATGGGGGGGTGAATCAGTTCTCATAGAAATTAAACTTATCAAAATTATTCAACTTATTCTTAGATCTGATAAATAAACATGAAAACATAAACCATTACCACATCAGAAACACACATAACACCAATATTTTTTACATGGAAACCCTATTAGGGGAAAAACCATGGTGGAAGTTAGTCCACAAGATTATACCCTATTAAAAGTATAATAGAATTATAAATGGGGAATGCACATGCATTCAGGTGCACTGCCTAGAGCTCACTACTCAAGGACAAAAATGATTACTGCCCAAAGGATTACACATTGTCTTACAAAAAACATTTGAATTACATCCGCAAGATTTTGAACTAAGAAAATAGCATCTGCTAATGTCTGATTATAATTTTGATTAAGCACGTAAAAATATACTCACTCTTCTTCACACTTTACTTATACCTTTGAAAGATTATAAAATTATTTATGCATAGAACTAGCACATCTCTCGCACACATGCCTTGAAATGGTATAAACAATCAAACATATGTATTCACAACTAGAGAAAACATCAATTATATGTCAGCTCAACAAGATAATAAAATGTGTACAAACTGTCAACCCAAAACATAAATAATTATCAATGTGAATCAACTAATTTTGGCCACAACATAGTAGCAACCACCACAACATCAATCTGGATCAAAAAATGACTATGAAATTCTTAGACTGATGCAAGTAAATGCATCTTAATTCTGATTAGGATGGGTAATCATCCCTAGCTTCCCTTTGAGATACTCAAAAGTATCCTTAGGAAAGGGCTTGCTAAAGATATCTATAATCTATTCCTTAGTGGGAACATACTCCAATCTGACTTCCCTTTTACTCACCTTCTCTCTCAAAAAGTGAAACTTGATAGATATATGCTTGGTTTTTGAATGCAATGCCACATTCTTAGAAATCTTAATTGCACTTGAATTATCATAGATATATAACAATAGGTTCATCATAAAAAACTCTGATATCTTTCAACATCTGCTTCATCCCCAATACTTTAGTACAATTGTTAGCAACAACAATGTATTATGCCTCTATAGTAGATAAAGAAATGGCATTCTGCTTCTTACTTAACCATGAATCAACTTTTTTCCCAAGAAAAATGCACCACCACTAGTACTCTTTTTGTCATTCACATCTCCTTCCCAATCAACATTAGTAAAATCACTCAAAGTAAGGTCATCATCTTTAGGATACGGGTATGTACAGGATCATCATGGAAAAAACAAGCTATTAAGTGGCAAAAAATTCAAAAAAAATAGAGTTAGGCAACTTCACATAAAAATTTGAATAAGTTATCTATTTTATTTCAAAAATATCTAAGAATAGAATCCATAGCAAATTGAATGTAGTTTCTAAACTACTAGTTTTGTTTAAAAAAAAAAACTATTTGGTGAAAATTTGAAATTTCAATGCAATATCAATTAAATTTATGGGAAAAAATTAGAAGTAGGTGTCTGTCTGACCACCCTAATCAAAATAAAATGATAATGTTTTTTATTAAATTTTAGATATAAGTAGAGGACTCATGGCCCGATGTAATGCATATTTTTTTGTAATTTTTTCCAAGTAAATAATTAATTATGAATTTTTATTACAAATTTTAAAAAATATAAAAAGTTATATGTCCTGACCACCTTAACTTGGTCAAAACTTCATGAAATTCTTTTTTTTTTTTTTAATCCTATAGTATGAAGCATAGAATGTGACACATGTTTTGGATTAAAAAATGTGATATCGCTTTGAAAGCTATATAGATGTTTTTCAATCAACTTATCAATTAGGACTTTAGTCATAATTCAAATAGAAAATAAATAATAATTATTTATTTAATTCAAAATAAAGCATAATTTATATTGGTGGAAAGTTGAGAATCTCCTTAAAAAACCCTTTTCATTTCATCAATTTTGGGTAAAAAAAAGTCATCAGCCACATACCCTACACATACCCATCATATCACCATTTTTTGGCCCATCATGATCCTGCACATGCCCATACCATAGGCCAAAATCAATTGTCCCCTTCAAGTACCTAAAAAATCCTCTTCATAGTTGTCACATGAGATTCCTTAGGATCAACTTGAAATCTTGCAACAATGCATACAAGATTCATGATATCAAGTCTAGTTTGAGTCAAATAGAGCAATCCACTAATCATGGATTTGTATCTAGATTGATTTGCTTTAGGAGAATCATCTTGTGTCAACTTACATCTAGTCACCATAAGTGTACCAACTGGATTTGAATCTTCCATACCAAACTTCTTTAGCAATTCTTTCACATACTTGGACTGAGATATAAAGATCCCTTTATCTAGCTGAGTAATTTGCAATTCCAAAAATAATTTCATTTTTCCAATCATAGACATCTCAAACTCACTTTGCATCTCATCAGTAAACTTCATGCACAAAATATCATCTCCTTCAAAAATGATATCATCAACAAATACTTCAACAATCAAATCTTTATCATGATCAATCTTGAAATACAAATTACTATCAACAGTACCTTTATTAAATCCAACCTTCAATAAATACTTGTCCAATCTAGCATACCATTCTCTTGGGGCTTGCTTAAGTCCATACAATTCTTTCTTCAACCGAAAAACCATATCTCCCTGATCAGTCAATTGAAATCCATCAAGTTGCTCAATATACACTTCTTCTAGTTCACCATTTAGAAATGTTGAATTGACATCCATCTAATAAACCTTGAATTTTTTGTAAGCAACATAAGCAAGAAATAGCCTCATAGCTTCAATCCTAGCAATAGGGGGAAAGGTTTCTTCAAAGTCAATTCCTTCCATTTTGGAATATCCTTTACACACAAGTCTTTCTTTGTTTCTAACAACTTCACCTTTCTCATTTAGTTTGTTTCTAAAGACCCATTTAGTTCCAATTATATTTTTTTCCTTAGGTCTAGGAACAAGAATCCATGTATCATTCTTCTCAATCTATAGTAGTTCTTATTTCATTGCTTCCACCCAATGTTCATCTTTTCATGCTTCATTGACACTAATAGGCTTAGTCTTTCAAATCAAACAATATTCTTCTGTAATTCTTCTCCTAGTTTGAACACCTTTGTTATTATCACCAATAATCTAATCTTTTGAATGATTTAGTATTACATACATTGGATTCTTAGGATTTTCTTGAACTTCATGCTCTTGTGATCTCACTTTTGAACTTTCACTAGTTCCTTCCTCTTGACTTTCCTGATTCACTAGAATGATATGAACTTGATTTGGAGTCTGAAATTTCTTTTCTTTATTTGAGTTGTCATTCTGATCATCTAAATCATATCCACAGGTTCTAGATGGTTTAACTGTGTCTTCATCAACCTTGAAATTAGCACTTTCAATTACTTTCCTCAATCTCTTATTATAGCACTAGTAGGCTTTACTTTTAGTAGAATAACCAAGAAAAATTCTTTCATCACTTCTAGCATTGAACTTTCTTATATATTCATCTCTTTTGATAAAGAATTTACTCCTAAAGATTTTGAAATATCTAACAGTAAGCTTATGACCATACCATAGCTCGTAAGGGGTATTACTAGTATCACTAATGACTTGTACCCAATTGAGAGTGTAAACGAAAATACTCACAACTTCTCTCTAGTAGATATGGGGAACATTTCCTTACAACATCATAGTCCTAGCAACATCTTGAATTATCTTGTTCTTCCTTTCCACAAATCCATTTTGTTGAGGGGTCTACGAGCAAAATAATTGTCTCTTTATCCCATGCTCTTCATAAAAATAATTAAACTCACTAGAAGTTAATTCACCACCTCTATCTTATCTCATACATTTAATCTATAGACCTATCTTTGTCTCAACCATAGCCTTAAAAATCATGAATTTTTGTAGAGCTTCAAATTTTTCCCTTAAGAAAGTAACCCACATCTTTCTAGAATAATCATCAATAAGTAACATGAAATACATGTATCCTTGTAAAATTTGGACTCTAGAATAACGAGACAAGTCAGTATCCACAAGCTTCAAAAATTCATTTGAAAACTATTGTTTGCTTCCCTAACTGACATTCCTTGCATATGGCATTAGTAGGTTTTATCAACTTAGGAAGATCTCTCATTTCTTAAGTATAGCTTATCTTGATAATATTGTCAAAGTTTACATGACATAATCTACTATGTCACAACCAACTTTCATCAACTTGAGCAACGAGATAGCTTTTACTAGCAACATTTAGGTGAAAGATATTACCTTTTGTTTTTGTACCATATGCAATCACATTCTTGGAACTCCCCAATATTCTACACTTTCCATTCTTGAATTGAAGATTGTATCCCTTGTCAACCATTTGTCTAACACTTAAGAGATTATGCTTCAAACCTTCCACATACAGAACATCATCAGTATTATGCTTTCCATCAAGAGAAATGGATCCTCTGCCATGGATTACACCAAATTTCTCATCACCAAATCTTACAACACCACCATCATAATTTTCTAAGCTCACAAATTTACTTTTATCACCTATCATGTGATGAGAGCATCCACTACCAATCACCCATTCATTTTTTTCTTCAACTCTTGCAGCTAGGGATTTCTCCATATTTGTGCAACTAGCATATTCATAAAGTATTAGATTATTTTCCTTGATAGCAATAAATACCCATTCATCCTCACTCACATTCCCTTTAATAGATTCATCATCTGTCACACCTTCATTAGTAGCATAATAACACTTTCTTTGAAATCTAGGTTTGTTAGGTCTTGGTTTAGGAACTCTTTTTAGAAACCTTAATGCAAAATGGCCTAAATTTTTGCAAGAAATACATTTAATATGCAATTTCCCTTTATACTTACCTTCTCCTCCGGCTTCCCTCTTGACAATAAGTGCTTCAAGCTAATCTAGTTTTCTCTCTTCTTCTTCAATCTCTCTCATTTCCTCCTCATACTTGAACATTTTTCTATAAGAACTTTCTCCTGGATCATATATCTACTTATCCTTTCTGGAGATAGTAGCTTTGAATGCAGATTCTCTCTTAGGAAGAGACACACAAAATTCACTCAACTCAAAAGCAATAAGCTTACCAATCAACATGTCTCTAGTTACATTTGTGATATTCCAAATCTCCTCAATAGTAGTAGCTTTGGCTTTGTATGCAGCAGACAAGGATTTGAGCACTTTAGAAACAATTTCTAATTCTTCCAATGTTCCACCAACACATCTGATACTACACACAAGTTCATTCACTCTCTACATAAAATAAGTAATGTTCTCATCATCACCCATTCTCAACATTTCATATTTCCCTTTCAGGATTTGCAACTTAGCAATCTTCACATGGGTGTCATCTTCATACAAATTTTCCAAATTTTTATAGGTCTCATAAGTAGTCTTCAGATCCATCACATTTGTCATCTCAGAATTAGTTAGAGCACTCAACAATGCTTCCTTAGCCTTGATATTGTACTCGACATCCTTAATTTCAGCAGAAGTAGAAGTACCATTCCATGGGATGATATACCTATTCCTTGTAATGTTCTAGTAAGGTTCACCAATGCATCTCAAGTGACACTCCATTTGAGTCTTGCATAGAGAATAATTAGTTCCATCAAATCTCAGAATATCCTTCTTATATGTCACCATCCCAGATCACCTGAAGCTATTAAACTTCTTCCCAGGAAATTTCTCTAATACCAATTGTTGGAAACACAAGGGAAGACAACTGAGAGGGGGGGTGAATCAATTGTCACCAAAATTAAACTTATCAAAATTATTCATCTTATTCTCAGATTTAATAAATAAACATGAAAGCATAAGCCATCACCACATAAAAAACACACATAACACCAATATTTTTAACGTGGAAACCCTATTAGGGGAAAAACCACGGTGGAGGTTAGTCCACAAGATTATACCCTATTAAAAGTATAAAATAATTATAAATGGGGAATGCACATTCATTTAGGCGCACTTCCTAGAGCTCACTGCTCAAATACAAAAAGTATTACTACCCAAAGGAAGACACACTATCTTATAGAAACATTCAGATTACATCCACAAGATTTTGAACTAAGAAAATAACATTTGCTAATCCCTGATTACAATTCTGGTTAAGCACATAAACATTTGCTCATGCTCTTCTTCACACTTTACTTCTACCTTTGAAATATTAGATCATTATTCATGCACAACACTCACACATATCTCACACACATTCCTTCAAATGGTATAAATAATCAAACATATATATTTGCAACTAGAGATAACATCAATTACATGTCGGCTCCACAAGAAAATAAAATGTGTACAAACTATTGACCCAAAACATAAATAATTATCAATGGGAATCAATCATTTTGGCTCACCAATGTCCTACACTAAGTGGGAGCAAGGGGTTAAGTAGCCTTGTCCTTGTATGTCACTTGTCGTTGCCTCTTTTGGCTAGTAATTAAATTTTCATGAATACATAAGAGCAAGCTTGGGACATGGACGAAATTCCTTAAGTTGGCTTGCATATGACATACTTCCCTTTTTCAATATGTAGCTTATTAGAAACATATGACTTGGCATAGGGATTTCTAAGTAAGCTCTCATGCCCTCTTCTTCTACTTTAAAGAAATTTCTCACAATACTGGTGTTCGTAACCACTTTAAAGTGGGTGCATACATCACCACTCACATTTCATTGTGTGATTTTATTTTTTCTTGTGATTCCCTCTCTTGGACACATTTGGCACAATGTTCCCTAGGATGAGACCTTGCACTTGTCCTCTCTTGGAAACAAGATGAGACTGTTTGCACTTATCCTCTCTTGGATACATTATGCATGATGTTCCCTAAGATGAGACATTGCATGAATTAAGCAAAATCCCTTTGAACAGTTCTTGCACTATTTTTCATTTACAATATATATGAGTGTCAAGCATACAAATTTTTTCTTACTTCATAGAGCTCGAAAATCATTTTCCTTTGTGGCACCTTATTAAAGGTTATTAGGAGGTATAACTTTGGTATAGTTGAGTGGGAAGCCCATTCTGAGGCACGACTTTCCCCATAGCCACCTATGTGTTTGTGAGTACATACCACCCAACCATATGTTTCTCACCTTTTGGGCCTTCTCACCCGGCAAACAACCATAAGTTCCATCACCCCAGAGTGAGTATGTATTTTTTTTTTGGACAAACATCCTAGATCTGATACACAACTAGCTTGACAAATGATAAAAGCTTGATCCACCTTTTTATTTTCATCTTTGTCTTCTTCCTAGTTCTTTCCATTGCATGATTGTGTATCTTGATGGTTTCACTTAGGATCTTGGATCCTAGGGGCTTAATTTCCTTCTTGATCTTTGTCATTATTTATCATCTACATCTATAAACTCAAATCTCTCTTGAATGTCTACTTTAGTGTGAGTTTTAAGTAAGTTTTAAATCCTCTCACTAAAGTGGGGGATAAATGTACTATAGAAAAAAGGAAACTTGCTTCATTTGGGGAATAATTGATGAAAAAATGGACTTAATGAGGCCTTTATTTAGTGTTGAGAGGTGTTTTTCACATCCACACTAGCTCTTGGACCCTTTCAAATGCATTTAATGATGTCTTGTAAAGGTGTTATAAAATACTTTCACGCTTTTCTAGACTTAATGAACCCATTTTCCCTTAATTAAACATTATAAATGGTATTTAATTACATCCTCACATTAATCTAGAAGGGTTTTGAATTAAACTTAATGTTAATCTAGTGTTGTAATATGTCCTATGCATTCACATTGGTTCTTGTGCCTTTCTAGGCTATGTGGACCTTGTTTTAGAGTTGTAAAGTGTATTTAATCTTACTTTTACATTGAATTTTGTGTCCCAAGCCCTAATTGACCCTTACATCATCACTAATAGGCCCCTATTATCCCATATTGTGCATCTTGAGGCATAAATTGATTAAATACCCAACAAAGTCATCATAAAAACTTTATTTCCTTACTTCCCAGCATCCTAGCTGTCAAATGGACCCCTTTGCTACTAATTCTCCATATGTGGTGAATGAGTCCCTGCTAGGTGGGGTTGATTTGCCCAAGGTAGGGAATGAGTCCTATTTGGGTCATTTTTGACTTTTGAGCAAGAAATTTTTGAATTTAAGTTTTGTTTTTCTTCATATTAGCCTTGGGGATCCAATTTATGAGAAAATAAGGTGAATTTCCTATAAAACCAAGTCTCTAAACCCTAATTTACATCTTCAAACTCAATCACACATCTTTTATCATTCACTCATCATCTATCTTCTCTAGCAAGTCAAGCAAGTTAGGGTTTCATTATTGCAACTCACTAAGATAGCTTCCAAAGACATTCATTAGAAGATTCTTCTTATTTTGCTATAGAAATTCAAGATCAAAATTAATGGAAAGGTAATTACTCCATTGTTGCATGCTTCATTATATTCTTTAATCATTTTGGTTTAATTACCTACAAAGTGATTTCACCAAGGCAAACCCCCATGCCTTAATATCCAACATTTCTTTTTCTTGTCTTGTGTGTTTGTAGATTTAGACATCTTGGAGGCTTAGAAATAATTAAATATTGCATTTCAAAGTTTTTCAAGTCATCTCTTCATTGGATAAGTCAAAATACCCACAAAAAGTCACTTCCAGGCCTGAATCTGATAGTTTCAAAACTAAACACCTGGAGAAGTATACAGTGTAGACCAAAGACTCTTGTTTCCACCTTTGAATCTTTAGAAATTCAAAAGTGGACTCATTCACCATGGGTGGTGAATGAGTCCCACTTCCAAGAATTTTTTTGGTTTTCTACATTTTTGGATACCTGTTTGTTCAAAATGGGTTCCAAAACAGTTTCCCAAATCTGGGACTAATTCACCCAGAATAGCAAATGAATCCCACTAGGCCTAAAAAATAGGATCAATAACATTTCAGAAGTCATTCCAATCTCCAAAAAGATCTTAGGTGCACACATTCAGTTTCATACATTTCTTTTGTAGTTTTCTATTCATTTCTAGGTGTTTTTGCATTACACAATGTGTTTTTAAACACTCTACATTTCCCTACTTTCCATTCATTAATCAATCAATTTTATCAATTAGATACATTTAGATCATTGCATTTGGGAAATTTTCCATCATACATACATTAGTTTGAGTGAACCACCTATATTTTTTGTGTGGTATCTACCTCTTTTCATTAGGTGAAAGACCCTAATTCAGCACAAGAGACTTAGAATTTCACACCTCATAAAATCTATGGTTCACAACCATCAAGCAACTTTTGGGTTCAGGGTCAGATTTTAAGGTGTAGAATTTGTTGTTATAGATGTATACTTCATGACACGATGCAAATTAGAAAACATGCCATTGATTTCATGAATCCATAGTCTCCCTAAAAGGAGGTTGTAAGAAAGATCAATAGGCATAATCTGGACCAGAGTTTGTAATCTTTCTTCACCAACTCTAATCGGTAATGTGATGACTCCGAGCAGTTGTTTTCCTATGTTGTTGAATTCTTGAAGTGATAAATAATTATGTTTAATATTGTTCTTACTCATTTTAAGTCTTTTCAAAAGGTTCACATTACATACATTCAGAGCTGAACCATTGTTAATAAGAGTTTGTTTTATTGCAGTTTGGCCAACGTGGGCTATTATGTTGAAAGCTTCATACTTCTTATGAATGTCCAAGGGAGGTAACTCACGCCGATGAAAAACTATGTCTAAGATCATTTTGTTTCAAGAATGGAAAGAGGAATGAAAGTGTTGTCACTAATATCAACCATTTAGCTAGTTATCTACTAGTTGTTGTTGATTGTATATGTTTAGGATATTGAGAAAATTGTATTAAAAGAATATTACAGTTATTCAGTTATTGAGGATGTTGATGCAATATTTTTGAACTATGCTTTTCTGTGTTCTAGCTGAGGTCTAGGAGAATTTTTGTTGGTCCATATTTCTCTTTGATGAAGTCTTATGAATTGTGGTTCTAGAGTTATGTTGCCCTAGTTCTATTGAAGATTGTTTCACTATTTTGATGTATCAAGATTAATTGATGTATGTGTTTTACACTGGTTTCGCCGACTATGTGTCAATCACTATCTTCGAAGTTGATGAAGTGTGTTGGATCTATTATGGGTCCTAATGAAGCATGTGTTTTGGTGGCCCTCATTTTAATTCCACCCTAAGATGTTTGGCATCGACCTAATTTGAATTTGAAGTTGGATGGCCAAATTTGTATCTTTTCAAGGTTGGAGATAGTATAAATACAAAATATGCTAGCAATGAAAATTGTACATAAGAAAAGAAGGAAGATAAGTGAAAGAGCATATGCGAATTTGATGCTATTCTGAAAGTGCATGAGTTATGTGTGTGGTTGATCATTGTGAAGCTTAATGTTGAGTTTCTAGATGCAGTGAGTAGAAGGAAAACTCTATCATTCATGCAAGTTGATCAGTGATTGTAGTGGAATCCTTTGTTGCATTGAGATTTTTGTCTCTTTGTAAAAAGTCTTCTTTGTCTTCTTTGTATCTTTGTGGTAGTAAGCCCTCCGACTTGTAGCTCTGTGGACAGTGAATCCTTATTTCAGGTAGTGAGCCTTTTTGTAATCGGTTTTGATATTCTCTATAGTGTGAATTAATCCTCACCATGGTTTTTCCCTCATTGGGTTTTCCACGTAAATCTAGTGTTATTATGTTTTTGTATTAGCATTTGATGGTTAATCACATTTAGTCAGTTTATTTCTTAGTTTTGGTAATTGAATTTAAGGTCATAATTTGTGACAATTGATTCACCTCCTCTTCTTAGTTGTCCCATCCAACAATTAGTATCATAGCATGGTTCCTTGGTGAAGAGCTTAACTATTGAGTAAGGTCTGAGATGGCTAGGAAAATGATCTTTGATTATTCGAGGTTTGATGGAACTAATTATGGTATCTGGAAAGCATTGATGGGAGAATATTTGAAGTATTGTGGATATGATGTAGAGAAAGCTTATAAGAATCCCTACACTCCTCTTGCTAATGGTCTGAGTACACTTGAAGAAATTAGAGCACATCAAGTGAATAATAAGGAAAAGTTCATCTTGAAGAATAGTCTGGTACATTATGAGTTGATTACGTTTCAGAATTTGAAGACAACTAAGGAAGTTTGGGATGCTTTAGAAAGAGCGTACGGTGGTGATAAAAGGGTAAAAGAGGAAAAATTACAGAATTTGGAAACATAGTTTGATCTTATACATATGTCTGAAGATGAGAATGTTAAAGCCTATGTACAAAGATTGGATGAGGTAGTGGCTGGAATGTGATCTCTTGGTGCTACTATAGATGAAACTAGGATTGTAAAAAAAATTCTAAGAACTCTTCATGATGCTTACAATGAAAAGGTGATTGCTATTGAGTAGAGTATAGATTATAAGACTTGTACTAACGATCTGCTGCTAGGATTTTTTACATCTTATGAGATGAGGAAATCGAATATAAGAAGTGGAGGTGAAACAAAGACTGCTTTTAAATCAAACCTAACTTTGTAAGAAGAATGAGAAAAGGCTTTGGTAAGTATGAAGGTAAATTTCTCTTTAAGTGCTTTATGTGTGATGAAATTGGTCACTATGCTACAAAGTGTCCAAAAAGAGCTAAAAAGAATAAACAAAGGTATGAGAAAGGAAATAAAGCAAGAAATATTAACAAAGATTACTATGTTAATGAGAATGCTATTATTTTAGATGAAGATTCAGAATATGAAAATCTAGATGACAATGAATGGTTGTTCTTGGTGATTAAGGATGAACCTACTTCTACTAATTTAGAAAAATAGTCAAAGGAAATTCCTTCAGAGAAGGAGAAGGAGAAAAGTGAAGGTACAATTATCTCTTCTTGAACCATCAATTTTGAGTTTCTATGTACTTCTCTTGCACTCTTAGGGTTTTTCACCTAAAAGGAGAGATAAAATACTAAAATTGAGGTGGTTCAACCCAATAAAGGAATGTATGATGGAATTATGACTAAATGAAATGATCTACATGCATCTAAGTGATAAAATTGACTGATTGATCTGTAAACTCCTTTCTATGAATCACTTAACAAGTTGTTAGATTCATCAGGATACAGATTTAAAATTAAGATCGTAACTGACGATGCTTGTGAATTGAGCAAATAACCACATAAAACATAGGAAAGTAGAGAAGCTGATAGAATCATGCACCAAGTAAAGAGAGACAAAGATTTGATTACGAAGTTCACCAGTTTTGGCTACATCTCTGGATCCGCAAATAAGCGTGATCGATGCCATTACTATGATGCAACTTATTTTACATCACCATGGTCTTTCACTGAGTTACAATTTGCTTCCCAGGAAGATTCTTGCACTTCAGGCTCTTCCTACTTCCACACTGCAATGATAGGATCTTTCTAGCAACATGTTCGTGCCTAACTCCTTCATCACCTTTACAATGCTTTCAAACAATAAAGCTACAACTCTCTCTCACACAAGAGTACATAGACATCAAGCCTTTACAAAAGACTCAAAAGTCATACAAAATCTCTCAATGGACTCACTAAGTTATTATCTCTTCTCCCTAGAGACCACTTAGCCCATTACAAGAAAATTCTCACTTTCCCATAAACCCTTTACTAAGAGCAACAAAACTCTCCAAGAGCTAAGAAATGAGAACACACTTTACAAGAATTTCCCCAATTCTCCCAAGAGAAAATTCTCACAAGACTCCTCAAGTCTCCTTAATCCTGGAATTCTGAATCCCTGAATTTCTGAGTCTTCAAATTTCTGAGTGAAAAACATCTCTCACATACCTCCCTTTTATACATAAAATTAAGCCAAGATAGGCTTAACAAAATAATAATATTCCTAACCACTGTCTAACAATTCGTAGCAACTCCTTTTGTCATTTTACATAGGAAGGGGGGGTTAGGTTCTAACCTCAACCTCCAATTAACAATATTCGGCATAAAAGCCATAACAAAATGAAACCCAGTCTATATTTGATTAGACAGCCATCAGTGGCCTATCGGTATACATAAATTTTTCTATACTGTTGGTCAGGGGTTCAAAACCTCTACCGGCCATTTTAAAACCGAACACCGATTTCCTTTAAAAACAAAAGAAACTGTTATCTATCAATAGTTAAGGCAACGACCACGGGTGCAACGGTGAGCTAGCCCGCTGTTTACGAGGAGATCGTGGGTTCAAACCCGAGCAAGAATTTTTTTGTTAAAACTACCCAACGAACTTGCCAAAACCAGAGGACACATGTCAGGATGCAATTCACCGAAGAAGCTGACGAGGATGTTGACGGGTGCTGACTGGACTGCCACCTGTGATGCCCGTACTGTACGGTTGGACACCTATCACGATATGATTGGTCGATACGATTTGACTTAGCTACCATGTGTTAGGCCATAATTTTTCCATGTGGATTACGTATAGTACGGACGGACACGTTAGTATGATGACATCATCATATGTACCCTCAATAAAACCGAACTTTGACTGCCAATATCTTGAGCATGTGTTGTCAGATTTCGACGAAACGAACATTGTCAGAATCTTCTCGACGAGCACTTTGATTTGATGTCAATTTTGACAAATACTGAGATGATCAATTTTTTTGCTTCCTCTCGGCCCTTGGTACCCTGTTTGACTAGACCTTTGACCAAGCATAACTTCCACCTACGATCTCCTTTTGGCGCGATTCAAGTTGCGTCGGGATCGTGTCATCATGCTCTTCTATCTAAGACTACTTTTGGCTAATTTTGAGACTATGAAATTTTGAGGTCTTCTGGATCCACCTGGATCATTCCTCCCCACTGAGGAACTTTTGGACCTCCAAAAAATTCTCAATCAGACTTGATGTGAGAAGAAACTCCTTCCCACTTGTCCAGTATCTGTCCACCCTTTCTGTGCACCTGCTTCATCAAAAAGTTGTACAACAATTATGAAAACTACAATCACATTGCTACCCATTTGCATTTTCTCACATCCTTCTGCATTCATTACCCCAGCTACTATCCATTTACAAAACATTAGCAGCATTAACAAATACAAGGATATTAATGACAATGAGCTAACAATACTTCTTATCCTCTTAACAGGTTTCCAAGAAAAATCTTCATGTTGCAGCACTAATGATCCCTAAAACACATGATAGTTAGGTTTACAAGCAACTACATTTTCATGCTTCAAATCATCTACTTTTCCCACCTTTGCACACATGAGAGAAGATGTTTTCCTCACATACATGAGCTTCTTCATTTTCCCTGTGTTCACCAATGGAGAATCAACTACAATCTTCTTCTTATCCTTCTTTGGATGAAGCTTCCAACAGTTAGCTTCCTGATGTCCACCTTTGTTGCAATAAGAGCAAGGTGTTTTCAACATCTATACTTTCTTTCCCTTATCTTTCTTCTGAGTTGGAGATGAGTCTTTACGTAGTGTCCCTTTCCTGGTTGACTCTACCCTCCTATACATAGCCATTCTTTTCCAACACTTGGCAACACTATGGTTATTCAACCCACAAAATGTGCATAGTCTTCTATACCATAAACTTTTTACATTGCCAATCTTCTTAAAATCAAAAGAAATATTGGAACAATCAGCTTTATTATACCTTTGATGGTCACCCTTGGTGCATGCATGCCGAGAAGAATCTGTGTTCATTCTTCTCTTGGACATCTTGCATGTGTCACCACTGCCTGAAAGTGATGTGCCATCACCTCTCTCAGATCGTTCTTGGAATGGTTCTTCTTTCAGAGAATTTTTTGTGTCCACTGCCTTGGAGCATTCTCCTTCACCATACCTCGATCTTGCATAGCGAGGTCTAGCTTCCATCTTCACATATTCAACCATGCCTTGTCCATGACTACCAAGACCCCTTCCATCATAGTCCATCTTGGTGGACAACTTCAATCCAACACCTTGAGACTGTTTCTCAGAATCACCAAGAGAACAAGGAAGAGAATGAGAAGAATGAGGAGCTTTCACCGAGTCTGCATCTTTGAATTTCTTCAACAAGCCTTCTTTTTCAGACTTCCATTCCTCATACATTTCATCAACCTTGGCTTTCATCGCCATGAAGGTCTTATAGAACTCTGCATCGAAGACAAAAGGAAACTGATTTTCCTTATGTGATGACATCTCACCTCACTGCTTGAATTTGCTCCAAGTATTCCACAACCTACAACTTGTCAGACTAGCTCTGATACCACTTTGATCTGTAAACTCCTTTCTATGAATCACTTAACAACTTGTTAGATTCACCAGGATACAAATTTAAAATTAAGATCGTAACTGACAATGCTTGTGAATTGAGCAAATAACCACATAAAACATAGGAAAGTAAAGAAGCTGATAGAATCATGCACCAAGTAAAGAGAGACAAAGATTTGATTACGGAGTTCACCAGTTTTTGGCTACGTCTCTGGATCTGCAAATAAGCCTGATCGATGCCATTACTATGATGCAACTTCTTTTACATCACCATGGTCTTTCACTGAGTTACAATCTGCTTCCCAGGAAGATTCTTGCACTTCAGGCTCTTCTTGCTTCCAAACTGCAATGACAGGATCTTTCTAGCAACATGTTCGTGCCTAACTCCTTCGTCACCTTTACAATGCTTTCAAATGATAAAGCTGCAACTCTCTCTCACACAAGAGTACATAGACATCAATCCTTTACAAAAGACTCAAAAGTCATACAAAATCTCTCAATGGACTCACTAAGTTATTATCTCTTCTCCCTAGAGACCACTTAGCCCATTACAAGAAAATTCTCACTTTCCCATAAACCCTTTACTAAGAGCAACAAAACTCTCCAAGAGCTAAGAAATGAGAACATACTATACAAAAATTTCCCCAATTCTCCCAAGAGAAAATTCTCACAAGACTCCTCAAGTCTCCTTAATCTTGGAATTCTGAATCCCTAAATTTTTTAGTCTCTGAATTTCTGAGTGAAAAACACCTCTCACATAAAATTAAGCCAAGATAGGCTTAACAAAATAATTAAATGCCTAACCACTGTCTAAAAATTCGTAGCAATTCCTTTCGTCATTTTACATAGGAAGGGGGGGTTAGGTTCTAAGCTCAACCTCCAATTAACAATATTCGGCATAAAAGCCATAACAAAATGAAACCCAATCTATATTTGATTAGACAGCCATTGGTGGCCTATCGGTAAACATAAATTTTGCTATATTATTGGTCGGGGGTTCAAAACCTCTGCTGGCCATTTTAAAACTGAACACCGATTTCCTTTAAAAACAAAAGAAACTGCTATCTATCAATAGTTAAGGCAACGACCATGGGTGCAACGGTGAGCCGGCCCGCTGTTTACGGGGAGATCGCGGGTTCAAACTTGAACAAGACTTTTTTTGTTAAAACTAACTAATGAACTCACCGAAACCGGAGGACACGTGTCAAGATTGAATTTTCCAAAGAAGCTGACAAGGCTATTGATGTGTGCTGACTGGACTACCACCTGTGATGCCCGTACTGTACGGTTGGACACCTGTCACGATATGATTGGTCCATACGATTTGACTCAGCTACCACATGTTGGGCCATAATTCATGCATGTGGATTACGTATAGTTCGGACGGACATGTCAGTATGATGATGCCATCATCTGTACCCTCAAGTCAACCAAACTTTGACTGCCAATATCTTGAGCATGTGTTATCAGATTTTGACGAAATGAACATTGTCGGAATCATCTCGACAAGCACTTCGATTTGATATCGATTTTGATGAATACCGAGATGATCAATTTTTTCACTTCCTGTCGGCCCTTGGTACCTTGTTTGACCAGACCTTTGACCAAGCATAACTTCCACCTACAATCTCCTTTTGACATGATTCAAGTTGCGTCGGGTTCGTGTCATCGTGCTCTTCGATCTGAGACTACTTTCGGCTGATTTTGAGACTGTGAAATTTTGAGGTCTTCTGGATCCACCTGGATCACTGATTATGAATTAAAAACTAATGAAATATGTGATGTTTGAAAACAAAATGTGATATGTAGAAAATAAATGAGAAACATAAACTAATGCAAACATAATTGAATGAGATTAAACAAAGTGCACCTAGAAGTTAAATGCTAAATTTGGAAGGTTCTAGAAATTGGCAGAAATCAATGTAAATCACCAGTGGGACTCATTCACCACTGATGGAAAATTAGTCCTGCTATTAGTAAAAAAACTTGAAATTGCTTTTTGACTATCAGGAATAGGATTCTGACAAAGTCAAATTTTCTAGCCTACAAGTGGCACTCATTCACCACTGATGGTGAATCAGTCCTCCTCCAAATATCTATAAATTCAAGAGCCAGTTCTGTAGGTCCAGATCTGCACTTGTGTTCTTGTCAGGTTAATGGAGTCAAATTTGCAAAAAATGAGTTGTAGGCTATCTCCAAGCTTGAGTTAGGGTTTATTGAAACACTTTGTTGAATTGTAAAACACTTTTCAACACCTATTTTCTTGATAAATCTACATACAAAGTAAAAAACCTTGTTAAAAAAGTCTAAAGATATGTCAATGGCTACTCCGAGATAGTTGATTCAACAATTTTATGATGCTTCAATGATTGAATGTGATGATTGAATACTTGAATGAACTAGTTATTGAATTAAGATGAATGGGGGTTGAAATGGATGTAAAAACACTTATTTATACACACTTATGCCGCATTATCCCAATAATATGACACCACAGGATGACATAAGGTATTTTTGATTAAAAACCTAAAAGAAAATTTGAATTATTTTGAATTTGGAGCGAAGAGGGACTCATTCGCCACCCATGGTGATTGAGTCCCACTATAGGCTTGTAAGTGGGTGTCAAGAATTAACTTGCATTTAATGTTGTTTGTCAGGTTTACATTAAAAAATACACTTAATTAAGTCTTCTAAGTGCATAAAGGGGTCATATAAAGCAAAAGAAAGGTGTAAATGGTGAAATCAAGGCTAGAAAAGTGTGAAATATTGTTACAAGACTTTACAACACATTAAAAAGGGACTTGATAAGTGATGAAAAGATTATTTTTAGGTGAATTATAATGAGAAGAGTCTAGAAAAGTTTAGAAATGTGTTACAACACTTCACAACACCTTCACAAGACATCATAATTTCAATATTTAGGACCTAATGTGAATGTGGAAGTTACATTGTAACATTAAATATACAAAAAATAGGTCAAGAATCACAAAAGAGAAAGACATAAAAGACCATGAAAATGTCAAAGATCCATTTTTCTATGGTACATTTAGCCCCCACTTTAGTGAGAGAATGAACTTGCTTCAAACTCACACTAAAGTAGCCATGCATATCAAGAAGGAGGTCCAAATGCACTTATGCTAGCAAGATGGAATGAAAACAATCAAGAGGAATGATCCAGCCCCTAGGATGAAGATCCCATGGAAAACTAAACATAAGAAAAAAGGAACGCAATTGTGAAAGAGAAAAAGAGAAGGAAGAGGAAAGGGAAAAGTTGGATTAAGCTTCAATCATTTGTTCAGCCAGTTGTGAATTATATCTAGGTTGTTTGTCCAAAAAAGAAAAATGCACACTCACTCTGGGGCAACAAAACTCATGGTGGTCCATTGGGTGAGAAGTCCCAAAAGGTGAGAAACATACACTAGTTGGTATGCACTCACAAGCACATAGGTGGTTATGGGGAAAGTTGTACCATGGAATGGGATTCCCACTTAACCATATCAAATTTATACCTCCTGATAACTTTAACAAGACGCCACAACGAAAAATGTTGGTTCGTGCTTCATGAGACAAGAAAAGCTTTGTATGCTTAGAAATAATGAGCAAATAGGATGGTACCATAGGCATGTAAACTATGTTATGCATGGTGGAAAAGATATAAAATGTAAAATGCAAAAATGTAAAAAGTAAATGATGTTCAAAGGAGTCTTGTTAAGTCGATGCGAGGTCTACCACTTAGGGAACATTGTGTCTAACATCTCCAAGAGAGGACCAATTAAAGAATAAAATATTCACAAATTAGGGGATGCAATGCATTGCATTAGGCCACTAACAGGAATGTAATATGCTAAGATAGATCATACTTATGAAGGACATCACACCCAATGTCATCCAAAAAGTGACAAACGTATCGTATGAAGTGACAAGGCTACACTAAGAACCAAGAATACAAATGAGTAATACCAATGTATGCCCCTCACTTTAAAGAAACTTCTCCACACCATTCTATGAGAAAGTACTTTAAATTATCAAAGGAAAAATGCAAAAAGAAAACAAGACATGAGAGCCAACTCAGAAAGCCCCTATGCTAAGTCATATGTTTCCAAGTAAGGCTGCTTCATGTAAACGAAAAAAGAAAACAAAAAAAATGATGGTTACCCCTAGAAAGAAACACACCAAACACATAAGGGATCTATATATTTGGGGTCAGCATATTCGTTGCTGCAATGTTTTGATTAAAGAGCTCGAAACTGTCATCATTCCCAAAAAAACATAGAACTAGAAGAATGCCACAAAGAGAGTGAAAACAAAAGAAAAAGAAAGTTTTTTTTGGGTCAACATGGAAGAGACATTTTAGTCTCAATTCTTGCATCATCCCCAAAATGAAAACACAAGCAAAAAGAAAAAAAAAGGAAAAAGAAAAGGAAAAGGATTCTGGGTCAACATGAAGGATACATTTTGGTCTCAATGCCTTGCGTCATCTAAAAAAGTTAAAACAAAAGAAAAAGATGTAAAAAAAAAAGAAAAAGAAAAAGATAATTCTCAATGGTTGAGAATTATCCATTTTGTTTTAGATCCTTGCTAGTAAGCCTGGTGTTTTAATTTTTGAATTCTCTACTAGGAAAAGACAATGTGATATGGGAATTTGGTATCCCTATTGGAAAACAAATTTACAGACATCTAGAATCTTTGGAAGATAATGAAATTATCTATAGATCATGGGTATGTGAAGGATCATGATGGGCCAAAAACTGATGATATGATGGGTATGTGTAGGGTATGTGGCTAACAACATTTTTTTTACCCAAAATTGATGAAATGAAAAGGGTTTTTAAAGGAGATTCTTAGATTTCCACCAATATAAATTATGTTTTACTTTGAATTTAATAAGTAATTATTATTCATTTTCTATTTGAATTATGACTAAATTCCTGATCGATAGGCTGAATGAAAAAATCTATATCTTTCAAAGAGTATCACATTTTCTAAATCCAAAATATGCATCATATTCTATGCTTTGCATACTATAGGATTAAAAAAAAATGAATTTCATGAAATTTTGACCAAGTTAAGGTGGTCAAACATACGAGTTTTTATATTTTTTAAAAGTTGTAATAAAAAATTCATAATTAATTATTTACTTGGAAAAAATTACAAAAAAATATGCATTACATCTGGACATGAGTCCTCTACTTATATCTAAAATATTATAACAAAATATTATCATTTTATTGTGGTTAGGGTGGTCAGACAAACACCTACTTATTTTTCCCCTAAAATTTAAGTACTACTGCATTGAAATTTCAAATTTTCACCAAATAGATTTTTTAGTTTTTAAATAAAACTAGTAGTTTAGAAACTAAATTCAATTTGCTACATATTCTATTCTTACATATTTTTGAATAATATATATAACTTATTCAAATTTTTACATCAAGTTGCCTAACTCTATTTTTTCTAATTTTTTTGCCACGTAAGGGCCTATTTTTTCCATGATGATCCTACACATACCTTTGTATTTTTCATCCTTGTGAACAAACCCTTGCTCTAGTATATCTACAGCAAGTTGATTCGAAGTAGGCTCTTCGTCTGGGAAAAGAGAATTGGAAGTTGTAATAAGTGATTCCCCTCCAGAATTTAAAAAGAGAAAGGAAATGGCTAAAGACATCATTGATATTTTAGATGAGAAATAGAAATAATCACTAACTGGTACTAAATCCTCTGATCTTGATGATATCTAGTCTATCATAGGTGTTGTCATAATAGTAGTTTACAATTCCTGAGAGGAACAAATTTTAGCTAAATTCACATATTTTTAGAAAATATAATGATTTAAGCCTTAGAAAGTTTCATTTTAAGGATTCCAATTGAAGATGGTTTCATCAAATCACCTTAGATCAAACCCCCTTGGATAGAACCTCGCTAGTTTTAAACCATACCTATAAATGCATCTCCTTTACACCTATCAAAATGTTGATAAAAAATCACTTTTGATTTAGATTTTGGGAGATAAAATGAATTCATTTAAAATTTATTTCAAATGATTACAGTATTCCTCAGAACAAGCTATCCAATGAATATAATTTTAATATGTTTTGGTTTTGTTATGTATTTGTTTTTTAAGTTTTATTAAACATAGGTTTTTCATCGAAAATGAATTTATTTGTTCCACATGTGGAAAAATAGAAGATTATCAAAAAAAAATTTGAAAAATATGAGTGCACCAGATATTGAAGTCCATAATCCAACAAAAAAATTAAATTAAATTTTGACATATACAAAAAAAGTTACGCATTATACAGTCACGCTATGTCTAAATTGTAATTCATTTGACTTTAAAACTTGATTAAGGAAAAAATATTAAATAAAAAAATATCTAACCAAGTGGAAGCACTAGATATCAGAGTTACAAATCTAAATTTGAAAGAATTATAATTTCATATCTTCCATGGAAAAAAAGTTATGCGCTATAACGGTGTGCAATCACTTTTAAAATGTTGTTTCTCTAAAAAAATCTATTTTCGTGGAGATGGAAAGAAGTGCAATTTGATTCCAAAAATTTTGAAAAAAATATTTTTAGAATCTACAGACAAAATTTGATGAGACTCTAGTTTGCACCATCTTCAAATTCCTCACAGTTTAGCCGCTATAGGTGCCTGAATGTGAAGATTTAATTAAAAATAATAATTTCAGTGTCCAGTTTGGCCAAAAATTGTAAACCACTATTATGGGATGCTACGTTGCCTATTGAAAAGCTGAAAATTGATGATGCGCTAGTAGATTATCTACTTCAGAAAGGTATTGAAATATTTGTTGTTTCTGATTTCTTACTAGAGAATATGGTTGAGATTATTGAAGAAAGGATGTTGCTTAAAGGTTTGGAAGGACATAAGATGAGATTCTTGGTTGAAAGAAGATGTAAAAAGGATGTGCAGAGATTGTCTAGATTGATTGTAGAAACTAGAAAGTGTGTTAAAGAAATTTTAGATGTTTATAAGTATTATCTTTGGCGGCCTGCTATTGTAGACAACTTCAGAAGTAGAATTGAAGTGATTGAAGATGAGGTGAATGAGATTGGAAAGAACTTTGACACATTTAAAGATAAAGAAAGGTTTCAAAGGATAAGAGTTGGTGAACTTCAGGGTAAACTAATCATTATTCAAAGATAGAGAGATTATGTGCCAAAGACCTTCTGGCTTCTTAAATAAATTGTTGAAGTTTGGTTAGAGCATCTTTCCAGAATTCTTGTTGATGTTGAAGATATTAAGAAACAATGTTCTGATGTAGATTGGTCACCCTCATTTACTCTGTTGGGATTATTGGAAAGTACATGCACAATATTGGAGTCTATTTTTTTTAACTAGAAGAAGTTATATCTAGTTCTCAAAGAAATATATAAGAAGGTGTTTTAGGTGAAGAGTGTCATCTTCAATTAATTTATGCTTACTTAAATAATCTAGATTGTTGTAAGTTTTTGAATTTTTTGGAAATATTTTTGAAATTTTGATGTCATCATGTTTGCACTCATTTTTGGCACCCTTTTCCATTGATTTAAAAGGGGGAGAGATTTGGAATGGAGAGTGTTGGAGATAGTGGAGAGAGATTTTTTTTGTTCACATGTTTCAATCAATGACAAAGGAGGAGATTGTTGGAAAAATGAATAAAGTTATCTATTGGTTTTCATTGATGTCACCTTGTTGGTAGTATGCTGGCAGTTAGGTTTGGTACTCTTATAAAAACGCTTATCCTCTCTAGTGGCTAGTATGGTATTTTTGTTTCCTATCCAATATTTTATTCTGCATTTTTTGGTAAATGATAATCTTTGGTTGCAATTTTGGGAAACAACTGATGGATGTTAAAGGTGTGCATGATCAAATTATTTTTTTCTCTAGTTCTCATACAACGTAGTAGCAACCAATAGATTTATTATTTCCTTATTGTGTTGAAGATTATTCATGGCCAAATTGTTAAGTTAATTTTGATTTCTAAACTTATGTGCGACCTATTTCTTGGTCTGGGCCGATATGATGAAATGTGCTAAAGATTGTTTTGTGTGTTTGGAAATATTTTTTGAACTATTGGAGCCAACCTAATAATGGTTAAAGTATCTTCTAAATACTTTGTGGAGATGACCTAATTAGTGCCTGCAATGGAGATCAGACATATATATAAGTATATGGCAAATAGTTTAGAAGAGAAGTGTGGGGGCGAGTAAGTGCGAATGAGTGTGTGTGAATATGTACAATGATTCTATAGGAAAGTGACAAAGGAAATAAGTGAAAAGGTAATTAATTTGAAGGTGTGATAAGAAAGGTAGCAGTTGTGAGCATATCTGGAACTATATTAGCACATGTTAAGTGCATCTTTCTAGTTCATTTTTGGGTTGTAAAGCCTTACTCTATTTTTTATAATTCTTTTGTAGGCGGTGAGCCTCTTGTTGGAAAATGTGTCCTTTTTATAGGAAGTGAGCCTTTGTACTTGGATAGTGAGTCCTTCTTTTGGTAGTGAACTGAGTCTTTTTTAAATACTAGGGTATGTGCAGGATCATGATGGACCAAAAAGTGGCAATATGGTGGGTATATGGTTGATGATTTTTTTTACCCAAAATTATTGAAATGAAAAGGGTTTTTAAAGGAGATTCTTAGCTTTCCACCAATATAAAATATTCTTTATTTTGAATTTAATAAGTAATTATTATTCATTTTCTACTCAAATTATGATTAAAATCCTAATTAATAGACTAATTGAAAAACATCGATAGATTTCAAATGGTATACATTTTTTGAATACAAAACATGCATCACATTCTATGATTCACATAATATAGGATTAAAAAAAGAAAATTTGAATTTCATGAAGTTTTGAACAAGTTAAGGTGGTTAGACATACGAGTTTTCTACATTTTTTAAAAGTTGTAATAAAAAAATTATAATTAATTATTTACTTGAAAACAAATTACAAAAAAATATGCATCACATTGGAACATGAGTCCTCTACTTATATCTAAAATATTATAAAAAAAATTATCATTTTATTGTGGTTAGGGTGGTCAAACAAACACCTACTACTTATTTTTTCCTTGAAATTTAAGTACTACTACATTGAAATTTTAAATTTTCACCAAATATATTTATTTATTTTTAAAATAAACCTAGTATTTTAGAAACTACATTCAATTTTTTACATATTCTATTCTTACATATTTTTAAAATAATATAGATAACTTATTGATATTTTTACGTCAAGTTGCCTAACTCCAATTTTTCTGATTTTTTTGCCACATAAGGCCCTATTTTTTTCATGATGATCCTGCACATACCCACTATATAGTGTGAGTTAACCTTCACCATGGGTTTTCCCTTATTGGGTTTCCCACATAAAAATCTAGTGTTCATTGTGTTGATTTACTCTCTGTTGTCTATGTTTCATGCTCATAATTAATAACAGAATGGTGTGGTTGAAGAGTTGATAAGTGATAAAGTTTTAAGTTTGAATTTGTGTGAAAACTGATTCATCCCCCCTCTCAATTTTTTTGCACCTATTTAACACATTGGAATCATGAATTACTCCAAAATACTTCCTTTTAACATTAACTTTCAATGATCCTTTTTGCTAACTAGCACCTTCAATAAGTGTTAATTTTTCACTTGGGTCTCCAAGTCTTATAATCTAGGGCTTGTTGTGAAACCAAAAACAACTTGCAACTAATAAAACCAAATTTAAAAGAAACACGAGATCAAATCTCTTGCTATAAATTATAACTGGGTATGTGCAGGATCATGATGGACCAAAAAGTGGCAAAATGATGGGTATGTAGTTGACAACCTTTTTTTACCCAAGATTGATGAAATGAAAAGGGTTTTTAAAGGAGATTCTCAAATTTCCACTAATATAAATAATGCTTTACTTTAAATTTAATAAGTAATTATTATTCATTTTCTATTCAAATTACGACTAAAATCCTTATTGATAAACTAATTGAAAAATATCTATAGCTTTCAAACGGTATCACATTTTTTGAATCCAAAACATGCATCACATTCTATGCTTCACATACTATATGATTAAAAAAAGAAAAAGTTAATTTCATGAAGGTTTGACAAAGTTAAGGTGGTCAGACATACAAGTTTTTTATATTTTTTAAAAGTTGTAATAAAAAATTCATAATTAATTATTTACTTGGAAAAAAATTACAAAAAAATATGCATCACATTGGGACATGAGTCCTCTACTTATATCTAAAATATTATAAAAAAATATTATCATTTTATTGTGGTCAGGGTGGTCAGATAAACAACTACTTCTTATTTTTTCCCTGAAATTTAAGTACTACTGCATTGAAATTTCAAAATTTCACCAAATAGATTTTTTTTTGTTTAAACAAACCTAGTATTTTAGAAACTACATTCAATTTTTTACAAATTCTATTATTACATATTTTTGATATAATATAGATAACTTATTCAAATTTTTACATCAAGTTGCCTAACTTTGATTTTTCTATTTTTTTTGCCACTTAAGGGCTTGTTTTTTCCATGATGATCCTACACATACCCAACTTAAACATATTTTCCAACAATAATTCCTTACCTTTACCTGAATTATGGCATAAAGACTATAAAATTTTCTGAAAAGCATCAATGTGTGCTTTGATTAATTCTAGCATCTATAACTTGGTGAAAAAAGTAGTTCATTGACATTGAACTACATAATTTAGTAATCCTCCAAAGCCAACCTTGGATGGAGCCTTGATTCTAGTCAAGCATCCATAGCCTCGACAAGGTTATCTCTGTAATTCCCCCAAACATAGCTTTACTACTAGTCAGGGGTCCATAGCCCCAGTGGTAAAGATATTTGGATAGCCTAAAGAGTTGAATTTTCTATTTTGATATTTCTTTGATATTGAATTTTCTTTTTCTATTTTTCATTTGATATTTTTTTGAAGCTCATTTACTTCAACTTACAAGAAATGAAGCCCACTATTAGGTTGGGAATCATAGCAATAGCAAAGGTTACTTTTTGGATTTTCATTCAATGTAAATACCTTAATCATTTCTCTAATTCCCAAAAACTGATTTAATTATTCCTTATAGTTGCAACTTTCCAACTAAATTTTACCACCCTTATGTTGAATTCCAGCTAATTATAATTCACTATTTGTCCCAAAAAACATGTATCAGTTAAAATTTAGCCTAAAGTAATCAAATCACCAAATTCATTCTAAATTTAGAAATACCAGTTACCACCCCTCCATTGTTAAATTTTATGGCAATGCTAAAATAACTTGGCTAGCACTTTCGATTTGATGGTGCTACACTAGCATTAATGCATTGGAGTTGTCATGATTACACTTAAGTCCAACCATAATTCTCTGTATTTAATTCACATGCCTTAACACACATGTATTACTTCCTTTAATTTTTCCATATGTTGATGTGTGCCACCTCACTGGCTTAATTTTTCTTTCTGCATGCACACATGGACATCTTCATGATTAATACAGCTTGATAAACTACATTGAAATGATGACCATTAAATTTTGAAAACTTCAAATTGCTTGAATTGTGATCTTCATACTAGAAAACTTTGAAGCAATTACCACCAATTCTGTGAAAAAAATTATTTGATTTAACATTGAACCCTAAAGAAAATTGTTCTATTACCACCTCAACTTGCATTTTCTAATTATATTTCTATCCAAACAACTATGTACCACAAAATTTTCATAACTTTCTATAAAATTTTCACTTCTTCAAATTCTTCACTTCTTTTTACTTTCTTCAATTATTTTCTATTTTTCTCTACTTGTGCTATCTTGCTTCCAGATTATGGATACTCCCATCTACCTAACTTGTGTTCAAGTTGCCTGAATGGATTCCTAGGTCAAATTATTAGCCAAAGGCTTGGAAAAGGTTTTATTTCTTAGGAATCCAACCACCAAATAAAACTTGTTCCTAGTCCTCAGGGAAACTTATGTGGAGTCTAGAGCGTACTACTGACTGAACTTAGACTTGGCTTTGTTGTTCATGGCCTCACTTTTAGATCTCGACCTCTATTTTGTTGAAGTTCGTGAACCTGTTGAGATGATAGTGTGACCTAAGTTTTTGGGGGATTTGGACTATGTCCTTTTTGTTTCTCACTCATCCATTGGAATTTTGTTTGCTAATGATATCTCATTATTTTTGGAATGATGGGAATTAGTTCCCATTAAGCCCTTCCTCACTAATCTACATACCCTTGACCTTGATGCTCATAGTGACAATGCTTACTTTGGGTACACTACCCTCATGGATGAAGTGTCCCAAATTGATTGACTGGCCCACCTATTTCTCTTAGCTTAGCTTCCTTTTTTTCCTTTTTTTCTCTTTTTACAACAATAATTTTTTTATTTCCATGTACATACGAAATATAACGATTTTTTTTTATTTTCCATACATTAAGTGTGTATATACTTTACATGGTTTTACCTCTTCAAATTTATAGTGCAATGTCTTAAGACTTTTAAATTCACTCTCATGTATTTTAAATCAAATAAAATTCATTAATGATGAGAACAAACGAGAAATCAAAAACAAACCCTATGAAAGAAAATTAACCTAACTAACTAAAATCTACCCTAATTAGGCGATTAACCCTAACCAAGAAATTAATCTTAATTTACACTACTATCTTCATGGTGTTTTTTGTATGAGTTATAGAAGGATTGTCTTTAAATTCACTTGAATACATTTTAAATATCCTTCCATAACAATGAATTATCTTAACCTTTCTACATTTAACAAATGTAAATTCAAAATATGTACTTACAAATGAATTGGCTCATATGTATGGAAATCACCTCATTAAAGATTGATTTTACACACCTTTGTTGGATTCTCAATACCCTACCTTCTTGCAGTCTTGGTTCATAGTTTTATCTTTCACTTTGTTATCCTCTATGAATGATTGCATTCATTTCTTGATTCGATTCCTCTCCAAGATTTCTTTGGCCCTTGGCCCTGTTTTCCATCTCAATATTACTATTTATTTCATTAGACTAAGTATTAACACAATTTGCATTATCATCAAAAATAGAGAAAGTAAAAACTTGATATTCTATTCTTTACATAAAATTAAGAATTTCTTCCCTTTTAGATCATGGATTCATAGTTAGGGGAGAAAAGCACACGTCTCCTACTCTTTTCCCCACTCTTTCTCCTCATTGTTACCTTCCACATGTGAGAAAATTAGTGACTCGTCACTTTCACGTTCATGTTTTAGATGCAATGTTTCTAAGTCTTGATGACTTTACCTTCTTTCCTATAAAATTTTAAGAATTTCCTCATGAAAATTATGGTTAGTGGATCCATTTGATTTAACAATTAATTTTCCAATATTTCTAGTTTCACCGGGGTTAGGCACTTTCTCAAAATTTAAAATTATTTCCAAAATGGTTCCTTTCTTTTAATAGTTAAATATTCTTCCATTAATGAAATCACATTATAAGTGGCCAAACTCACTCTAGTTAAAAAAATTCACAATCAAGTTCACCATGATCGATCGTATCATGAATTTTGCACTCAGTAACTATACCAAAGGTGAAAAAAATCAAAGCATAAAGCCTCTGGTTAAGTATCTTTTGAAGCTTATCAACATCTATTTTACTTTCCATTACCAACGTGATTATACTTTCTCCTCACAAACCACTTTCCAACCTAGAACAAGAACAACAACATTGGTTCTAGATAAAACCTAGAGAGGCCCTCCTTCTTAGCACCAATTCCTATTGATGCCGATGTTAGTTGCACACCAATAGTGTAGATGAATCCTCAAAGACACACTGCGGGGAACCTATCTTTGTTGAAAGATTGCATCTTGAAAACCTAAATCTTAGGCTAACTCAACTCAATCCCAGGGCTCGATTATGTCAGGTATTGACTATACTAGGTTCCCATCAGGGTTCATTGTGATAATGATTTTAATCACAAGGCGTAAACTATTTTTTTTGGGTTTCAAAGGAATCATAAGGATAGACAAAAGATAATCTCAGTCTGATCATTTAACAACTTCATGAAATTGACAAATTTGTAATAGCATTTAATGAACTTCAAATAACTTTCATTTATCCAAGTAGACTTAGCTTTACGCATTCAACATTATCATGGAGTCAAAAGATTTACAATAAAAATCCATGCATTCATCTCTTTTTTGAATCATTTTCTAAAATTTAAACATCTATTCTAAAATAAAGCATCAAAAGCACTAAAATAGTAAAGTTTCTCCAAGGTATTATCCATGCAGGCCTCAAGAATTAACCAAACTAAAGCAAGCCATTACATACATCACTATATTGCTTCATAATTAGGCATAGAATGATGCAAGATTTTAAAGAGGGGGATTATTTTCCATCAAATAGTGTTAGTATGCACCCTTAAATGACACAACACATAGTCTTGTCCAATAGGAACAAACAATCAGCTATGTAAGATTCATATCAGGAGATAGCTTTCAAATTGGCTCTAATATTGATTATTTTCTAATGAAACATATGAGTTTTTAATCTGTAATGAAATAGAAAATAGGAAAAAGAACAAAACTTGATAAATTTTTGGTTCTTTGACATCCACAAATTTTGAACTTAACTTAAAATGAAACATCTTCCGACCTCTTATAAAAACAAGAAACTTAAGAAATTCAACCAATACATGAGAGCGAATCCAAGGAATGAATCACAAGGAGGCACATGGAATATAACAACTGGCAGGAGAATTGTTGAATAAGTCAATGGATGCCAACCTCCTTCAACACTTTAAAATATTTTGAGACCTTCATCTTTATAATGATGAGGATAGTGTCTTCGAGCCATGTAGATTTTTTAATTAAAATGTGGGAACTTCCCATACATTCAGAATGATCAGGTCAAAATTTTTTCGCACACTTAGATTCAAACTTAGATAAAAAATTCCCAGAAGTGAATCAAACAAGAGCTAGGCATATTCTTTCATCGCATTCATAATACTAGGATTCCCTTTATCTTGAAAAATCAAGATCCTCCTTTGCATGGACTTCTAAAGTGTACCACCCAACCTAGATATGCCACTACTCACAATCCAAATTTATCTAGCCATGCATACCCAAATACTACATCACACTCTATTCCTCCTGCACATAAAATTCCATATAACAATCCCTTTTTAAAACATTCATAAAAATCTCATAAACATAAAACCATTATTAATAAATCATCATTTTAAAAAAAATATTAAATATCACACTTTTAAAATGTATTCTCATGTAATCATCTTTATAGGTGGATTACCAAACATTTTAGACTCTTGGGCCAGCTCAAACATAAACACAAACTTGTTACTTGGCACTCAACCATTTCAATATTTACTAGAACAAACTTTCTCGGACCTCAGTTATTATCAGAGCCTTCACGCTTCCTAGACCTCCACTTCTAGACCAGAACACTTACCAAACCTTGCATTAACATTTCACCCACTCTATCCTTTCGATACCTAGTACCTTATACATTTGAATAATGAATTACTCCAAAAGACTTCCTCTTGACTTTAACTTTCGATGATCCTTTTTGCTAACCAACACCTGTCATAAGCATTAATTTTTCACTTGGGTTCCCAAGTATTACATTCTTGGGGCATGGTTGTGAGACCACACAACAATATTTTGGATAATGGAGTGAGTCTTGATTTATAGTTGGTTTGTTATTTTCTTGTGAATAATGAAGTGTGTGTCAATTTATAGGTAAACATTGGTTAATCATAAAATTTTTCAAACATGAGGATCTTGAGTTGATGTTGATGTAGATTTGGATAATCAAAACATTTTCATAGACATGAGGAGTTTGGGTTGATATTAATATAGAGTGGGATAATCAATAATTTTTTCTAAACAAAGAAAGTTGGATAGTAAAAAAAATTTCCTAAACATGAGGAGCTTGCATTGATGTTGATGTAGAGTTGGATAATTAGAAAAATTTCCTAGATATGAGGAGTTTGGTTTGATATTAATGCAAAGTTGGATAATCAAGATATTTTTATAGAAAATAAAGAATGTTTTGGGTTGATAGTAATGTAGAGTTGGATAATAAGACATTTTCCTAAACAAATTTTTTTAGGTTCATGCTAATGTAGTATTTCTTTTTATTTTTCCATTATGTAAACCTTAAGGAGGATTTGTTAGAAATCAAAATTTATATACAATAAATTAGTTATTAGATTAGTTATTTGGATGGGAAAATTTTCCAATAACAAAAAATAAAGGCTTAAAAATGTTAGAAATAAAGCGTTTAAAAAAAAGATAAAAACAAAAAAAAAGTTTCTCAACCTTGCATGGAAATAAAAAAAAAGCAAGCCAAGAATAGAAGATTTTATGATAGGTGAAAAGCGACTATTTTGAGAAGTATCTTTTATATCCAAAGATAGTGTAGAAGTTGATAATTCAACCTCACAGATCCCAATGAACACCTGCAAGGAAATACCCTATCACCAAAGGAAATCAAGAGACACAAGAATGGTGCTCTGCAAACATGAAGCAAAAATACATTACCTAAGTAATTAATAATTACAAAGAGACCAATCCTTAAGAAAGGAGATCAAAACCCTAAAGTGAACCCTAGGAGAGGATTAAATTAGCATGTGAAAAGTGTCAAGATCATAATGAACGAGATGACATGACTAATTTAATAATGTAAAAATAAAGATTCCTAAGTTTAGCTTAAGTGAAATAAAGTAAAGGTGACTCAATTAATTAATCAATATAATTAAATTAATCAAGTAAACAACCTATTACTCTAACACCCCCCCTTAAGATGAACTTAGGGAGAAGCTAAGAAACTAAGGAAATAATGCATGAAAGCAAAGATGGGTCTTGGAAACTAGGCCAGATGAGGTACCCATGTACAAATGCAAAAGATCTCTCACAACAGGAGAAAAGGAGAAAACCTCATGGGAAAACTCCTCTCCAAAAGAGAGAAATACAAGTGAAGGACTAAGAAGCCTCCAAACAAGAGTGAAGGATGAAGAAGCCTCCAATCAAGAAGAAATTGTCTCAAAAGATAGGAACAAATGATAGACATGGAAAAAACCACTAAAGCATGAATAAGTTGCAAACAATGTCGTAGAATGACTATTGAAATGTTGAAAGAAAAACTCTCTCTAAAATGAATGATGATCAGGATCACAAAAAAAAAAAATTTGCATGAGTTCCCTCAATGACACTACTTGAATCCAATGGAAAAACAAGGAAAAACATTTGGAACTCGAAGATAAAGATGGCACAAACTGTACCAATAGTCTGAAGCATCAATCAAGTGAAAATGGAAGGTCACCTCTAGAAATAGGAATGCAAGAGTGTCGATATGGTAAGTGCTCCATCTCATCCAAATGCATGGGTAACCAACTACTGCATCCAACTAGTACATAGGAATAAATATTATATACATAGCTCACTCTAACACGAAACCAAGGAAGCATTAACACCAATAGTAGAAACCCCCCCATAATGCTGACAAGGGACATGTATGATAGGTACATTGAAACTAAATGCCTAAATGTAGTGCATAATAAATAACCAAAAACATCTAAATGTGCACACATGAAAGTACAAGTAGATATAAAGGATGTGAAAACAAAAGTCACACATGCATGAGAAAGGTATGAAGGAAAAACAAAGGAAAACATAAACCCCCATGAAATTTTATATCATAGTGAGAATAAAACAAGGCATAAATTGATGTTCAAGAATCCCAATACTACACATACAATGCTAAGGCACTTTATTTCAAAATGTTTACAGATGATAAAAACATGCAATGTGAGACCATAAGGTCCAAAAAGGACTACAAATGAGAAGGATTTTTGGAAAAAAACAAAAAATCAAATTTGGAAACCACCTACACCACTATGAATAGCTCAGAAATAGCTTTACAATGATATCTCATTTTCCCATTTTCAACATTGTATGTAAAAGTTATGTCGAAAACACTAAAGGCAACTCTAAAAATGAAGATCTGAATTTGAATGAAAATAAAAAGGACCTCAGAAAAAATCTCCAAAAAAAACATGCCCCACTAGAAAGTACTCAGAATCCTCTTTCCGACGATATCTTGTTTGCCCGATTTCGACACCGTGGGCAAAAGTTATGGCCTCCGGATGAAAATGGCTCCCAAAGGGAAAAAAAAAATTGTGGCATTAAATTTGACGACCATATGACTATTGCTGCAAAAATTTGAGCCTAAATTTGATAGCCAAATGGTCAGCAGCGCATTTGCACAATTAGACTTATTTAAAAAAATATATATTGTTTAAAAAAATAATTAAAAAACTTACAATGATTTTTTTTAATAATTTTTAAAAAAAAAAATTATGGTGGAGGGGAATGTGGGCCACCCCCACATAAGGACAAGTACCTTTGTGTAGGATTGCATAGGTACATACCTACACAGTACCTACATAGGGGTACCTCGTGATGTGTGTAGGAGGTCGTATGACCCTTGTCAGGTAAAATTTTTTTGCCCTAGGGTGACTTGCTCCAAAATTGATAAATTATATATGGAAATAGGGGTTTTTGGGCCTTTTGAGCACAATGGTGAAGTCCATTTGGGCTCAAAATTCTCTAAAAGATCAAGCATCCCTTGGATCTAGCAAAAATGCACTTTCTTCAAACCCTCACAAATTTGACAAATGAAAGGAAATTTTGACAAAACAAAGGTCAATTTTTACTATTTGGGTAGCTCTGGATTCAATGGAGAGGTCTAATTTGATCCTAGATGCACTATAAAACTACTTCAAGAAAATATCTCACAAAAAAGGAACAAGAAGTTTTGCAGATCTGGAGCTCTGATACCATGTAGAAGTTGATAATTCAACCTCACAAATCCCAATGAACCCCTGCAAGCAAATAACCTGTCACCAAAGGAGATCAAGAGACATAAGAATGGTGCTCTGTAAACATGAAGCAAAAATATATTACGTGAGAAGTTAATAATTACAAAGAGATCAATCCTTAAGAAAGGAGATCAAAATGCTAAAGTGAACCCTAGGAGAGGATTAAATTAGCATGTGACAAGTGTCAAGATCATAATGAATGAGACGACATGACTAATTTAATAGTGAAAAAACAAAGATTCCTAGGTTTAGCTTAAGTGAAATAAATTAAAGGTAACTTAATTAATTAATCAATATGATTAAATTAATCAAGTAAACAATTTATTACTCTAATAGATAGAGATAAGATTGCTATGAGATTTTATTAGATGTTTCTAAAAGAAATGCTTTATCTCTAGAAGGTTCTCATATGCAATGTAATACTATATATTGGTACTTTGAGATAGTATTTTTTGAAAGAGAAAGGTGGGAGTTAGTTTATAAGTATGTATGGTGCCGGAATGCTACTGAAATTCCTCTAAATTGAGTTGAGGTGAAGACTCCTAAAATAAATTGCATTGCAAGTGTGTTTTAATCTATTTCAAGATTTGACAATACATTGTGAAAATTTTTGAGTGTGGGGTTTTTCTCCAGAAAGGGTTTTCCCCACCTAAATCACCTAGTTATGGTTTTATTGTTATTATGTTTATGGTATTATCTGTTTCTTGAAATATCTATAATATTTTATTTGAAATTTGTATAACCCTCCTCTCAAGGTTAGCATAGGAAGTGTTTCTACATTTCTTTGCTTCCTTACAAGTTATATCAGAGCCTAGCCAATTTTGGTTCTATTTGTTGGGTATAAGATTTTTTGAGCTAATCAAGTTTGAGTGGGAGCTTGTGCAGAGTATTTCATATTCTATATTGTAGGATAATAGAGATGGGAAACATATCTAGGAGGATTGAAGTGGAAAATTTTTCTAACATGAAATTTGAAATGTGGAAGCTGAAGATGGAAGATCTATTGATTGATTGGGAAATATGGGATTCAACAAATGAAAATATCCAGAGGCCTACTGATCTAGCTTTGGCTGCAAAATATGATGTAATGGATAGAAAAGATAATGGTCTCATTAGACTATGTATTGCAGATTCGATCGTGATAAATGTCCATGAAGAACCCACTTCGATGAATCTTTGGAAGAAATTGGGTGAGATATACCAATCCAAATCTCTAGTAAATAAGATTTTCTTGAGGAAGAAGTTGTATTCCTTGAGAATGGAAGAAGAAGAAAGGTGACTCAGTTGACCTCAATTAGAGTTAAGATGGATAAAGAAGAAAGGTTCCAAAAAAAATTATGTTTGCTACCAGACTCCTGGGACAGCCTATTCATGGCCATTGGGAGCACTTTTCTCATCTTGAAGATGGAGGATGTTGTTGGTTCTCTAGTTTCTAAGGAGATGAGAAGGAAGGTCTCTTTGATTGCCAAAGAGTCTTTGAGTGTTTGAGGAAGACCAAAAGAATGAGGCAAAGATGAGAAGCAGCATGGCCATT
Organism: Sequoia sempervirens; assembly: GCA_007258455.2. Taxonomy (NCBI): domain Eukaryota; kingdom Viridiplantae; phylum Streptophyta; class Pinopsida; order Cupressales; family Cupressaceae; genus Sequoia; species Sequoia sempervirens. The sequence continues at coordinate 730,073,618 of VDFB02281492.1, read as the reverse complement.
CTAAGTCAAAAAACATAGGGAGATCAAAATCTCCTCGTAAGTCCAAGGAAATATGCTGGAACTATGGCAAACCTAGACACTTCTGAAAGGACTATAAAGAAGAGAAGAAAAAGAAGAAGAAGAAGTAAGATTTTGATTCTAAGTCTGAAAAGGAAGATGGAGATGGCTTTATTGTAGCCTTGGCCACTTGTGCAGGTGATAATGTGTGGTTGATAGACGCAGGTGCATCTTTCCACATGAATTCTAACAAAAACTAGTTTAGTAATTATGAAAACTATGATGGTGGTAAGCTATATTTGGGTGATGATTCTTTCCTTGATATTGTTGGTTGTGATAGTATTCATGTGAAATTTTTTGATGGTAGAGCTAGATGATTTGATGGTGTCTTGCATATCCCAAGACTAGCAAGAAATTTATTATTTATTAGCAAGCTAATAGATGTGGTTGTTCATGTACAATTTTCTGAAGTAGGTGTGAAAATGGTGAGAGGGGCTATGGTGATAGTGAAAGGAAGTAGATTGGGTATATTGTACCAACTTGATGCATGCACAATGGAATGCAATAACACTTCTTTAAAGATTAATCCAAAAACTACTTTGCTGAAAAAAGAGATGGTTTCCTCTTTTGCAGATGGTCGTGGCTTCTGGGTACCCAAGGGTGCTCTGTCTACTGAATCAAAGTTTCATGTAGAGAGGACCATGTTATGGTACCAAATACTTGGCCACATTAGAGAGAAGGGTTTAAAAGCCTTGAAAAATAAGAAGCTCATTGAGGGTTTGAATGATTGCAATCTAGAGTTTGATTTATGTGAGCATTGTATTTATGGCAAATAGAACCCTGTTTAGTTTTTCTCTTCTTCTCATAGGTCTTCATGTATCTTGGATTTGTTTCATTCTGATGTATTTGTTCTTGTTGATGTTTCTTCTATTGGTAAATCAATTTATTATGTTACTTTCATTGATGATTTTAGTAGGAGAACATGGGTATATTTTTTAAATAGTAAATCTAAAGTTTTTAGTCATTTTAAGAAATTCAAAGCTATTGTAGAAATTTAAATGTTTGAGGACTGGCAATGGTGGTGAGTACTGTTCTATAGAATTTGATAGATTCTTTACAAATTGTGGGATTAAAATACAAAAGACTTCATATTCCCCACAGCAGAATCTAGTTACAAAAAGAATGAATAAAACATTGATGGAGAAGGCTAGGATCATGTTGAGTGGAGCTAGTCTATAACAAAAATTTTGGGATGAAGGTGTTTCCACTACTTGTTATTTAATAAATAGATCTCCTACACAAACTCTTGTTGATAAAACACCAATGTAGATGTGGTCGGGGAAAAATCCCCCACTTAGACATCTAAGAGTTTTTGGTTGTGAGGCATATGCACATGCGCCTAAGGAGAAGAGACCAAAATTGGATTCTAAGGTTGTCAAATGTATCTCCATTAGCTACAACTATGGTGTGAAAGGATACAAGCTATAGGACCCTGTTGCACAAAAGTTAATTTATTCTAGAAGTGTTATTTTTAAAGAGACTATATCTTCTCCTATTAATTTTCAGCGAGAACAACATAAAGAAATTGAATAGAAAAAAGATGTGGTTGAAATTCCTTCTATGCCTGAGGAAGTTGAGGAGATCTCATCAAGCTCCGAATCTTCAAAAGAGGAGAAAGAAGTGGGAGAACCTCCACCTCAGCTTGTTCAAAGGTCTACAAGGCAAAGGAAACCACCTCAAAAGTATGGGTATTCACATGATGATTAGAAGTGTATATTTACTTTGAGTACTAATGTTGATGAACTGAGATCTATGCAAGAAGCTTTGGGTACAAATGATGCAGATTCCTATAAAATAGCCATGGATGAAGAGATGGCAACTCTTAAAAGGAATGATACATGGGACCTTGTACCATTGTCTAAGGATAGCAAACCTTTTTGGAAGTAAATGGGTTTTTAAGAAAAAGATTGGTTCAGATGGAAATGTTGAAAAGTATAGGGCACGGTGGTTGCAAAGGAATACTCTCAGGTTGAGGGTATTGATTATGGTGAGAATTTTTCTCCTGTTTCTAAAATGACATCCATTTGATTTTTGTTATGTGTTGTATCAACTTATGATCTAGAGGTGGAACGAATGGATGTGAAAACTATGTTCCTTCATGGTGATTTGGAGGAAGAGATTTATATGACATAGCCAGAGCACTACATGGCAAAAGGTAAAAGAAAGTTGGTTTGTAAGTTAAAGAAATCTCTATATGGCCTAAAACAAAGTCCTAGGATGTGGTACTAGAAGTTTGTTACATATGTGTTGAGTTTGGGATTTGTGTGGTCTAAATTTGAGCACTACATATATTTTAAATCTAATGGTGATTATTTCATGGTAATTACTTTATATGTTGATGACATGTTGTTTGTTGGGAAAGGATAAGGTTTGATTGCAGAATTGAAATCTTAACTCTTTGTGAAATTAGAAATGAAAGATCTTGGTGTAGAAAAACATATACTTGGGATGGAGATCAAAAGAGATCATGAGAACATAAAGCTATGGCTTAGCCAGAGTAAGTATCTTTTTTCTATTTTGCAAAGGTTCAACATGCAGGATTGTAAACCACTTTGTGTTCTTGTTGCATTGGGAATAGAGCTCTCTATTTCACAATGTCCCACATCCCCATTGGAGATGAAAGACATGAGCAGAGTTCCCTACCAGAGTGCAGTCGGAAGCTTAATGTATGCTATGGTCTGTACAAGACCAAACATTGCCCAAGAAGTGGGAGTTCTTTCTCATTTTAGGTATAATCCTAGAATAGTGCATTGGGATGCAGTTAAGAGGGTCTTCAGATATTTGTGGGGTACATCAGAGTACTCTATATGATTTCATGGTATAGGAGATTGACATTCCTTGAGTATTGATGGTTTTGTGGATTTATATTGGGATGGTGATGTCGATAGCAGAAGGCCCATCAGTGCATATGTGTTTACTCTTAATGGTGGTGCAATCAGTTGGATGAGCAAGCGACAGGTTGTGGTCACTTTGTCTAGTACCGAGGCAGAGTACATGGCAGCTACTCATGCCTATAAAGAAGCCATTTGGCTGAAGCATTTGTGTTTAGATATTGGATTGAAACACAAAGTAGTCATAGTTTCTTGTGACAGTCAAAGTGAAATCTCCCTTGCAAAGAACTTGAATTTTCATGCCAGGACCAAACACATTGATGTTCAGTATCACTTTGTGAGAGATATGGTCGATGATGGAAGAGTGAAGCTAGAAAAGGTAGAGACTATGGAAAATGTTTAAAATGCATTAACAAAGCTTGTGAGAACATAAAAGTTTAGATGGTGTTCCAAATTAATGGGACTTTCAGCCCCCAACAATTAACTACCTATTTTTTATTGGCTCATGCAAGGTGTTCGACAAGTGGGAGAATGTTAAGAACAAATAATTAAAAAAAAAAAAAAGTGTCTCAACCTTGCATGGAAATAAAAATAAAGCAAGCCAAGAATAAATGATTTTGTGATAGGTGAAAACCAACTATTTTGAGAAGTATCTTTTATATGGAGATAGAGATAAGATTGCTATGAGATTTTATTAGATGTTTCTAAAAGAAATCCTTTATCTCTAGAAGGTTCTCATATGCAATGTAATACTATATATTGGTACTTTGAGATAGTTATTTTTGAGAGAGAAAGGTGAGAGTTAGTTTGCAAGTCTATATGATGCCGGAATGTTGCTGGAATTTCTCTAAATTAAGTTGAGGTGAAGACACCTGTAAGAATTTTCATTGCAAGTGTGTTGTAATCTATTTCAAGATTTGATAATACATTATGCAGGTTTTGGAGTGTGGGGTTTTTCTCTCGAAAGGGTTTTCCCCACATAAATCAATGAGCTATGGTTTTATTGTTATTATGTTTATGGTATTATGTGTTTATTGAAATCTCTGTAATATTTTATTTGAAATTTGCATAACCCTCCTCTCAAGATTAGCGTAGGAAGTGATTCTGCATACCTTTACTTCCTTAGAAAAAACAAGGTTTTATAAAGACAATGCATATGAATGTAATTTATCATCCCAAAAATAGAGTGTGGGGTTTTTCTCCCAAAAGGGTTTTCCCCACATAAATCACCGAGTTATGGTTTTATTGTTATTATGTTTATGGTATTATGTGTTTATTGAAATCTCTGCAATATTTTATTTGAAATTTGCATAACCTTCCTCTCAAGATTAGCGTGGGAAATGTTTCTGCATACCTTTGCTTCCTTACAAAAAAAAAAGGTTTTGTAAAGACAATACAATGAATGTAATTGATCATCCCAAAAATATAATATTTATTATTACTGCTTGTATTACTGTTTAACAATTCTGTACAATTTTCTCTCCATCTTAATACTTTTCTGCATTATGTCTTTTGAGAAAATATGAGACAAGTTTTCTACATTAGATTCACATGAAAGTTTGGGAGTAATAATTTCTTAAATATTAATATGTTCTTAATCTTGCAAGTGTTTGGATAAGCAAAGATCTATTAAAACATGATTTTCCAAACTGTGTAGGCCCAATAATTTTGATACTTATCTGAACGATGGATCAAGGCAAGGAAATCCACCAAAACATAATCAAAATTTCCTAAATATCAATTTAAAAAATCCTACAACCCTAACAACTTACTAAAAACAACCCTATAAACATTTGACAGAAACCAAGTTACAATACAATTCTTGTTTCATTAAGTGGTATATTTTCTCCTAGAGCAGTAAAAAGCAGTAAGTTGGTCTGTACAGCCCACAAAAATTGAGCAGAGATGATATAGGCTATTTACCCAAGAACAAGTAGCTGCACTCCTTGGGCAGAGGGAGAAGACCGATTGTAAAAGAGTTTCATCCAAACGGAAGAAGTAAAGATATTAAATTTTCATAATTTATCTTATTGTTCGAATATGATTTCTGAATTTGATTGTGTCATTGTTTTTGTCATCAATTTTTCGAATCACACTAAGTGATCCATCATCAGAATGAGAGATAGTTGAACGAGAAAAAAAAATAGATTACATAATGTAATTTGAAATCCTGATGACAAAAGACAATGACACAATCAAATTCAAAAATCATATTCAAACAAGAAACAATAAAATTGCATTGATATTATAATCTGCCATTACAAATGAGCGAATTGAACAATCCAAACCGTATGAGAAAAGCCCTGCACATCATAGGGAATGTTGAGCAGCTCCACCTGCTTAAATCTATTTATGTCTGCAGACAAGACTAGAAGAGCGCGTACTAGTGCATGCGCGTACTAGTTGTACACAAATTTGTTTTTTCTAGCCTTGGGGAGTAATATTCTTATCTTGACTTTGCTTATTTTCATTGCCTAATTAGGTTAAATGATAGGTCTTTTTATTTTTTTTCCTGATTCATTGAACGATTACTAATCCACGTAACCTTCCACCAACTCATTGCCTTTTTTCTTTTCCTCGCATCATTTTCAAATCAGTGAAAGCCAATATCAGATTCAATTAAGTGTAACAAATCCATTTAGCATGCTTTTAATTGTCAACCAGCGTTTGTATTTTCTAGATAAGGGCGCTTAAGAATCTAAGAAAGGAACTCATGCACACCACATGTCAACATCAATTTTGCAACGAATAATGAATTAAAAAGGATTAGATGTCATGCTAGAGTTTTGGCTTGTGCATTTTGGTTGTCATATTGCTATTTTAAAAGGAGGGGCTATTTTTGTTAGTTTGTATTTTTTGTGGCATCATTTAGGCCCTTATGTCTGTGGACATTTATGACCTTTTAACCTTGTATCACTCCTCAATTGCTATTAGAGTTAAAGGGTCATTATATTTGATAATGACATTGAAATTTTTTTCTACAAAGTGTTTCACAAGATTTTTTTTTTGAAACATCTCTTGACATACAGTTCTTCTCATTCTTCAATTTGACTGTGCATGTCATTTGATTAGAAAACTTTAATTTAATATAGTGTTTTGTGGGAAGGGACCACATTAAAAATAATTTTCAAATGACTAGGTCACCAAGGCCTAGGTCCCAAACTCACCTTAATGTAGTACAAAACCTTACCAAAGGATTTTTCACTTTTTATTTTGTTGAGTCCTATCATGCTAAACCCATCATTAAGCATGGCCCCTAGTTTTTCCATTCTTCTTTGTTTGTTTTATTTTCCTAGACTAGATTTTTTATCATCTTTAATGATAAATCTCTGTGTCCGTATTTGGATGGATTTTCCTAGTGTTACCCTTGGACTATTAGATTTTTTTCAACACAAATAACAACCTCTCTAGGCTCTATTGTGTGTTTCAAACTACACATGTTTTTCTTAACTCAATCATAGAAGGGGGTTTGTGTAGAAGTTGATCTTTACAAGGATTTAAGGGAGACAATTAATATCCAAATTGGTTATATGAGATACACACAATGTGCTCTATATTTGAATTTCCTCAAAAATTACTATAGATGTAAACCTTAAGATCATAATATTTAAGATTTCCTTTTCTCATCTCCTTGTTCTATTTCTAGCTCTCAACCCATTTTCAGGTCTCCACCTTTGATAGAAAAGAGGAAGGGTGGTCTATAGCGATGAGTTAAAAATCCAAGAATTGTGGTAATAATGGCCCCTTAACTAGAAATCATATTTGGTATCTAGGGATTCATCCTCAAAATATATCAAAATACAATTTCAAAACCTCAAGACATGGTGAAATGTGTTGAATCCTCTCACAAGTAGACATTTTGTGAGGAAGATTTACCTTGAGTGCCATCAGTTGCGTTAGTTTTAAATTCTCAAAAGGTCACCATTTCACAATGTACTTCTCCACCTCAACCATGTAGTGAGGGTCCCATAGCCCACTAGGGAAAATGGAAGGAAGGGAATATGTACCAAAGAAATGTCACCCTATCCAACCTTCCATCAAGATAGTCACCTTTAATTGAGAGGAATCATTTCTTCATAATATTTACATTACTCTAGATGAAATCAATAATGAGATGACTCTTGGCATCCATTTACAAATTGTGTCTTCTAGAATATTTGAGGTCTAATATGAAAACATGGAATTTCAAGTTTATGGACTAGTCTCCTTAGAAATTAATTAAAAATTAGAAAAGATAATTAAATCATTGTTATCAATTTTTGACCATAGCTCAAATTGACAAAGTTGATTAATTCAGGTTCATTTTAAGGTGAAAAGATTTCAATTCATTTCAGTAGTTACTTAAACCATTGCATGTATTGGAATTTAAAAGAGTTTTTCAGTTTAAGTGTGCAATGTGTTTTAGTTTTCCATTCATGATTTACAACATAAAAGATTGCATGGGATATATATAATAATACTTTCATTCTATATTAAGTTATTCATTCCATAATGTTTCATACATTTTTGCAAAAGAGAAGTACAAAATTGAACAAGATTGCACAAAAATGTTGTTTTATATTGATTGGGATGAAAAGAAAGATCAAGTGTCCCACACAAGCTGTGGGAATAGTTGAGTCAACATAACATAAGAAATGCACTATGCTACTGAAGATAAAAGAAAAAAATAAATACATAAGAAGAAACATAGCCATCATTGCCTAAGTTGTCTTCAAGTTGTCTTCTTTGTTGTTTCTCCCTCCTTGCTCCCATTCTCCAAGTGAACCTATAGATGATTGGGAATGCTTTGTTAGAGCTCAAGTTATAAATCCTCCTATATGATCTATCAATAGTAATATAGAACATTGCTTGTGGTGCATTGAATTATTTGAACAAAGATCAGAAGTGTGCAAGAGAATACAAATGATGAAACATTATAGGAACATTGAACTTATTTTTTTTCATCTAACATGTTTGCTTCCTATGTAGGTATAGGAAAAGTCATGTTTTTGATCTTCTTTGAAGACTTAAAAGAATGTGGTGTAAAATGTGGCTCCTACATGGGTTAAGCTTGGCATGTTGTCCCTTGACTACAAGTGGGGCTTTGAGAAAAGGGATACATTAACAGTGTCAAGATGGAACATCCAATTGAAGGAGAAGCTTAGAAAGTAATGCAAGAGAAATGGATTCATCACCCATACATGACCATAAAATTCAAAATTCAAAAGTGAAGATGATAATAACATATGAGCAAGGAATCATTCTCAAAATGCTCAAATTATGCAGAACATAAATTAAATGAACTATCTTTCATCATTTTTTTTTTTCTTCATGCAATTGTGTCATGTTCAAATTGCTGCTATAACATTTTATTACTGCCATGTTTCATTAACATGATGTTCACATTGATGGGGCAGCAAGTGATGCATCGTCATGGAGTGATAGTGAACAAGCATAGAAAATGCCAGTCTAGAACAAAGAATAGCAACTAAAGCAATTGGAGATGCTTTGGGAATTCATCATCAGAGTGTCACTTATTTCAAAATCTTCTATGCGCTGAGGATTCCAAAAGAGATAAAATGCATGAAGAGTGCAAAAAATACCTTGTTTCTATCAATCAATGGAATTACACATGGTTGCAAGTGAAATATGAAAGCCATGGTATGAAAGGAAATGAAGCTATTGTAAATTGTATACAAAATATTTGAGTTGAAAGAAGAAAGAACAACATCACTGAAGTGAAGTGAAACATGGAATTCAAGTTCTATATTCATAATAAAAGAGGACTGTGGTAAAAAGTGAAAGCTTGATGCACATTTTCTAAATGTTCAAAGTGCTTGGAGTGGATGACAACAAACAATAATGGAATTTTCATGACCTATAGATGCATCATGATGGCCGAATGCAAACATTGCAAGTAAGGGAACCAAATAGAGACATCACCATCCAATGCATTGGGTGTGAGTAGAGATTTTTCTGTGTCTACTTCATAGAGAAAGGGAGTTCAAATACTATGGAAGCCATGTTAAACAATGAATAAGAAAATGCATGAAGAGTATGAGGAAATAATAAACAACTAAGGAAGTGTCAAATGGGAATTGAGTTTCATTGTGCTACAAGGGAAATATGTTGAGTTGCATCTAAATACATGTGAATGGAGATAAAGAAGCTAAAGCTCTTTTTAGTGAAAGAATGCAAACAAGGTTTCTAATGAATGGCTACAATCAATAGTGGAAAGCTTCATAGTAAACACAGATCAAAATTACTTCTGAAATGTAAGTGTGTAATAGATACATTCATTGTTTATTTTAGCATGTAAAATGCAGCCACATGTAACCACATAGATTTCTAAATGGTGCCAGGTTGATAAGTGGGAAACAAGTAATAATTGGTAACATTGTATGCATCTGAAAGCCATGACAAGAACAAGCAAGCGACTATGTGTGTTAAGAGAATGCAATGGATAATACCCTAGTAAGTTCCTTTGAATGGAAAATCCCATTGGAGAAACATAGTGTTTTTGTAATCAAATAGTGATATGGACATGAAAAATGAAACCATTTTTGTTTTTTGGAACCATGAGGTAATGCTAAAGTAAAGCTAGGGTTTTGAAGTAAAGTTAAACAACAGTGATTTTCTCATGAAAACTCAAAAGAGTTTCAAACCTCAGCCTTGCTTAAAATGGCTTCCATTCTGGTTTTCCTTTAGAAAATAGAAGAACAATTTTGCAAATTTATAAATTCGAAAAATGAACAAGGGGTTTGTGATGCATTGAAACCCCAGTTGGTGCTCTCATGGTACCGACCTGGGAGAATCATTTTTCTTCACAGAAACTCAAACCCACTTGGGATTTTGTTCTTAAAGTTCAAATAGAGAGGAAAATTTAGAGTTCGAGCTTGAGAAAGTATTAAGATCCCTAAAAAAATGCAAGCAAACTTGGTGAATGACCATGGCCAGTAAAGGAGCGCAAACCTAGAAAACAAATACAAAATGAAAAGAATTGTTACCTCTGTATATTTCATCATTTTTTACATCATGGGTCGAGCCCAAAATTGAGTTATCTTTTGAAAAATCAAAGAAACAAACATGGTATGGCCATGGCCTATGTGGAGGAGTGAATTTTGTTTTGTTTACAGACAAAAGACAATTTTTTTTCTTTTAAATCATACTCGAATTGAGCTTATTTAAGAGGGAATTGTATCAAAATGAAAGGATGGAGTTTACCCTAGTATTTTTGTGGGGAGAAAATCATTCAAAGTACGTGATCAAGGTCTTCAAAAATCTCAAATAAAACCTTCCATGGAAGCTTGAAGTGAAGAAGAATTCAATAGAGAAACAAGGCATGAAAGACAAGTTAGAAAATTATATAGGTTGTGGCTTGAAGGCTAGAAGAAACCCTTGAAAATGAAATCAAAGTGCCACAAAGAGATCAAAATATGGCTTACCATCAAGTTGCAAGAGGATTTCAACCCCAAGCATGGAGAAATTGACTAAAAAATGCGAAGAACTTTGCATACCCTAGTTCCCCATGGCGGTTGAATGGAAAGTTCATTTCCTCCAAACTTGGTCAATGAAAATGGTGCTAAGAATTAGGGATTGAAGTTAGTTTTTATGTTAGGGTTTTCCAAAGTGCGGTAATTCGAATTTATTTTTATCACATTATTTTAAAAAATCAAGTGCCTTGTTAATGCCTTGTCCCAAATTTTGCCTAGGTCAAGCCATGCCTTAGGTATTTTTCTTGATTTTTAAAGAAAATCAAAGAACCCCATACCTTCCTTTATATTTTATGAGAAAACCATATGCACATTAGCCCTTTTCTCTAAGTTGAGTTATTCATATTGCCCTAGTTGCTTTGTGGGGATATATCCATGGTTAATATTTTATGATTTTTTATTGAAAAATCAAATGTATAGGAGCCTTTACATAGTATTTTGATTTGATTTTTACAAAATATACAAATTTCACTCAAACTACAAAAAAAAAAGAATATTTGGACTCAAATTTCAAAAATAAGATGTAATAGGGAGGGTTTCTATTTTGTTTTTTGAAACTACACATGATGTAAAACATCATTAAGGTAACATTTCTATAAATTACCTTATGTTTTCTATTGTTTTGAAAATGCAGTTTCGTGTTTGAGTCTTCACTGGAATTTCCATTTTGAGTTGAGTTCACTTGGGAAAATTTGGAAAAGAGGAGGAAATTTGAACTTTCCATTTTTAGTTTTGAGCTGTTTGGAGCTGATTTTGTGGATTTTCTAGATCAACCTCTTAGAGATGGAAAGTTTCCACTTTTCTCATGCAGTTTGGAGCAATTTGAAGAACTATTTTTTAGGCTTTTCTGAGGAGCTAAAAAATGGTTTAGAGTTGCTATTTTGGAGAGGTAGTTGAGCTGATTTTTTCTATTTTCACTTTTGAGGACACTTGGGAGATATAAGTTTGGAGAAAATTTTGATTTTCTTAGTTCAGATTGATTATTTCTTTCTCTCCTACACACTCAGAGAGATTTGTAAAATTTTTCTTGTACTCAGATTTTGAATTTGACATTTCTTCATTTCAATAAAATAGTAGGATTTCCTATCTCATTTTCTTGTCTCAAATTTGTAGTCACAATTTAATGTTAATTGTGATTCAAATGTAGAGTACTCTTGATGTCTTGCCATTGTAAGTTTGTTCCAAAGGGTTTCATGTGATTCAGGTTGCATTTTTTTTCTCTTTGGTGAACCTCTATTCAAATCACTTTTGGATTATGTGTTTCTAGGGTGGGATTGTGAGAATCAAAGTTTTAGAGATATTGTTGAGAATGGAGTTGTCAAAATATTTTTATTGCTAGTGAATCACCTTAGGTTTTAGAATATTTTTTTCAATTTTTCCTTTTAACCCTTTCCTCTGAAGGTCTTCTAGATTAGGTGGTTTATTGGGGGAACTAGTCCACTATGGAGATTCATTCTCATTTGCAAATTTACCCACAAATTTGAGAGTGTTTCCATGTTGAAATATGATAGGCAAGTCTAACTTGCCTTAGGGTGCAATCATGATTTCCAACTATTTTTGGCACGCCCGGTGGGACTCTAGAGTCTTGTCTTTAGAGTTTTTTTTTTTAAATTGTAAGTTGTTTAGTATATGTAGCAATATTTTTTGTCTGTAGAGGTTTCAAAATTATACTTAGTGGCTCCAAATTTTTAGTTGTATTAGAGATTTAGTGTGAAAAATGTATGAGAAAGATTCAAACCAGATCTAGCTTAGCTCCCTCTAAATATTTGTAACTCTCTCCACCAAAAAGGAGAGCTAGAACACCAAGAAAGATTTTTTATTCAACAGGAGGGCGAAATCCACACCTCTAGAGCTCAGTCCTATAGTTTTTGTGAAGAAGAACTCGACTCCTATATCTCAAGCACCACCTATGGATAGACAATTTTCCTTCACACAATTTAATGGGGCAACCCATTGTTGTTGGCCCAACATGATGACATCCTAGTTACTGCCCTATTTAAGGGCTGCCATACTTCACTGGCAAAGACCAGACCACTCATATTGAACATATTCGGGATGTGGTGACCCTATACTCAATACACAATGTAAGAGAAGAAAATGTTGCTCTAATATTATTGGTTCCATCATTGAAAGGGAAATCCCTTCAATGGTTCACAGGGATTTTGGCTAATTCCATCACAACATGGGACCAACTAGGTGATGGCCTGCACCAACAATTCATGGATAAATTAGACCACCTATCATTGCTAGAGTAGTTGATCACCATCAAACAGGCTCCCCATGAACACATGGTGGATTTCAATTACTAGTTATAGAGAACTTGGGATAGGATCCCTTTGATAGTTAAACCCTCACCTAAGCATGCTTTCATATTCTTTTTAAAAGATCTAAATAGTGATATTTCAATTATCATACAATACATGGGAGGGTTTACATTTCCTAACACCTTTGATATTATAATAAGGGAAAAAAAATTCCTCATTCAAGTTGGGAAAATAGCCCTAAGACCATCTATGCCTATCTTCTCCAAAATTCAGCCACCTATCCCCATAAATTTTCTCCCTTATACCTACTGTACCACTAGTTCCGGCGATAGGCTAGTGGGTTGCTACCCAAGAAAGTGTTATCCTAGACCCGGCTAAAGAAATATAGGAAGTAAAGGGTATGCTGCAATCTTTCAGCAAAACCATGAGCAATGAATTTGTGAACCTAAAAAATCAAGTTGGCCAAGAACATAGGCCTTACCAAGCCCCTTACTAGCAAAACCAATAGAATAGGCCACCTTTCCAAAATGATTTCCAATGTCAAAAAATGAATTTTAATGCTAAATATTTTTGGCCATTTGATCCCAATGCTGCTAGTTCATCCAAGGAATTCATACCACAAAATAACATGGCCCAAGAATGTGATTAGTGCTACCCATGCAACCAACCACACAACCAAGTTGCATGCATGAATATGATGGAGAATGAAGCTCTCATGGTGTAAAATAATTATGCTGGTCTAGGGAACTTGTCAAATGAAAATGTGGATCAGTAAGGTAACTCTGAAGTTTCCTTATTAAATTCACAAAGCACTGAGTTATGTGGCATAAATCATTTTCAAGGCCAAAACTAGAAAGTTTCATGCATTAAAACAAATACAAGGTCAAAAAAGAGAGTTGTAGAAGTGGAGAAGCAAGCTATAAATGTGCAACAACAAGCTACAAAATATAAAGTTCATGCTATTCCACCTCAATCTATCCTTGTAGTACAATTGAAGGTGCAAATTCTACATGGAGGGTAGCAAAAGGTAAATGATGTTGTTTCTTTAGGACAAGTAATATGTCCTTTAATGTGGTTGAACACCTTCAGAAATATACAGTCATCATGTCTATTATGGATACATTACATATCCCAAGCCATAAAAGTTCATTGCAAAATGCTTTAGGTGAACTTTCAATTTTAGATGTTGCTAATGAAGAAAAGAATAGGGTTGTACTTGCAAACAACCAAGAGGTAAAAAGTGAGTAGTAGAATCCAGAAGTGAAGCCTCCACCATTCTATTTGAGCCTTGAATTATTGGAGATAATTTTTTCCATAATTGTATGATAGACTCAGGCGCTAGTAGCTCAGTTATGCCTACGACTCTAGTAGACAAGCTAGGTCTAGTCTATGAACCCTTATCAAAAGGAGTGGTGCAATTAGATGGCTATGTTGTTTAAACAATAGAAATCATTAAAAATTTGGCTCTTACATTACATGCTTGTCCTAACTTTTTTGTTTCCTAAGATTTCGATGTCATTGAATTACCCCCTCATTTTGCACTTTTCCTTTGAAGAGACTTTACTACTAAGTTGGATGGACTCTTATCTGTCAATTGGTCCCATTTATTTTTTAGAACTAGGTATGGCACCAAAGTAACCATTAGGTCTGAACCATTAGCTAAAGACCACATTGATCTATACATTCCTAGCCTAATAAATGCTAACCTGTACATCACTAACGAACTAGAGAGTCAACCCATGACCCCAAACCCCAATGCATCTAATGAAGAGGAAAATATGGATGACTGGGCTGCCCAAAATCATGATCTAGACCCTTTTAGCCATATAGATGAGGTAGGGTTAGGCATCTATTCAATCTATTAAATTTATGCAACAATTCCTAATTTGGTCAAGGACCAAGATCAACCCTTAGATTATGGTACTAAGTTGTTAAGAGATCAAGAGGTTATCAAGGAATGGAAAGAGCCTCTTTTTGATGATCAAGTTTCAAATTAGGAGGAGGACCTCAAAGAAGAAGAAGAATCTATTAAAGAATGGATGGAATTTCTTTTTGAGAATGAAGCTTCAGATCAAGAAAAAAACCTCAAAGAATATGGGGAAGGTGACCAAGAATGGACAGAAGTGCAGTTTGATAATCAAACTTTGGTTCAGGAAAAAGTTTTTAGAAATGAACTTTTCAAGGAGCCTAAAAGACTCATTCGAGGTTACCATGAAGAGGGAGATAGTTCCTTCCTATTCAAAATCTAGGAGGAAGGTAAGGAGAATCTGCTTTTGGAGAATTTAAATCATTTTTCTAAAATTTTTGAGGATGCAAAGGAAATCAGCATTGAACCACAATTCCCAGATGATTGGTCAGATGAACTACCCAATTTTGATGTTGAGATTCAAAGAAGTATGACCATGTTGGGATCAATTCCAACATATGAACAAAAATTATATGAAAGGTATTTGGACAAACTGATATTCCAAAAATATAACATTCAATTGTATGAAGAAATGGATAACAATATGATGAAGTATTTTTGTTAATCAAATCCCATAGACTTCACTATTAGAGATTTTGTGTTCAAATGGGATGAACACAAGAGAAAGCCTGGGAAGCACTCCAAATTTGGTGCAATTTTGGATGGCCTATATGTGATAACAGAATGCAAAGAGCACAATTCATTTCAGCTCTCTAAGTTAAGTGGTGAAGTGCTACCGATCTCAGTTAATGGGATTCACTTAAAACACTACTTTTGAGGTTAATTTATACCTTTGTACTATAGTAGAATAGTTTTTTCTAATAAGTACTTGAAGCACTTTTATTTTTAGTTGTTTCTTTTCCATAAGTGCTTCCACACAATGTTTTCTGGCCACCATGGCCTTATAGGTTGTTTTCAGTTTGGTTTGGTTTTTTTTTTGTTCTTGCTTGGTGTGGCAAGTTTCAGTTTTCAAGATTTTTTGCATTTTTCAAGGGCTGAGTTGACTCCATGTCTAATGGATTTACTTAATGCAACTAGCCTAATCCTTAGTAGGCAAGAATTTAGTAGAGGTTGCCAAGATTGTTATCAATTTTTTACCACAACTCAAATTGACAGCTAATTAATTCAGGTTCATTTTAAAGTGAAAAGATTTCAATTCATTTCTCTAGTTGCTTAAACCATTGCATGTATTGGAATTTAAAAGAATTGTTTATTTTAAGTGTGTAATGTGTTTTATTTTTCCATTCATGATTTACAACATTAAATATTGCATGCAATATAGAGAATAATACTCATTCTGTATAGCGTTATTCATTCCATAATGTTTCATACATTTTTACAAAAGAGAAGTACAAAATTGAAGAAGATTGCACAAAAATGTTGTTTTATATTCATTGGGATGAAAAGAAAGATCAAGTTTCCCACACAAGTCATGGGAATAGTTGAGTCAACAAAACACAATAAATGCAGTATGCTACTAAAGATAAAAGAAAGAAAGGAACACATAAGAAGAAACATAACCATCATTGCCTAAGTTTTCTTCAAGTTGTCTTTGTTGTTGTTTCTCCCTCCTTGCTCTCATTCTCCAAGTGAACATGGAGATGATTGTGAAAGCTTTGTTAGAGCTCAAGTTATGAATCCTCCTATATGATCTATCAACAATAATATAGAACATTTCTTGTGATACATTGAATTAGTTGAGCAAAGATCAGAAGTGTGCAAGAGAATACAAAGGATGAAACATAACAAGAACATTGAACTTTTTTTTTTTTTCATCTAACATGTTTTCTTCTTGTGCAGGTATAGAGAAAGTCATGTTGTTGATCTTCTTTGAAGACTTAAAATCATGTTGTGTAAAACATGGCTCCCACAAGGGCTGAGCTTGGCATGTTGCCCCTTGACTACAAGTGGGGCTTTGAGAAAAGGGATACATTCATAGTGTTAAGATGGAAAATCCAATTGAAGGAGAGAGAAATGGATTCATCACCCATACATGACCATCAAATTGAAAATGAAAAGGTGAAGATGTTAATCATATATGAGCAAGGAATCATTCTAAAAATTCTCAAATTATGCAAAACAGAAATTAAATGCACTATCTTTCATCATATATTTTTGTTTGCATGCAATTGTGTCATGTTTACAGCGTTGCTATAATAATTTATTACTACCACATTTCATTAACATGATGTTCACATTGATGGGGCAGCAAGTGATGCATTTTCATGGAGTGATAGTGAATAGGCATACATAATGCCAGTTTACAATCAAGAATAGCAACTAAAGCAATTGGAGATGCTTCAAGAATTCATCCTTAGAGTGTCACGTATTTCAATAATTTTCATCACCAGGGAAAAATTATTGATGATATAAATGATTTAGGTTCCTTATATACCGAATATCAACCTCTAAACATCCCTCCTCTGAAGAACAGTTACCAGTAGTTGGTCCCATTCCAAATAGTATGTTTATTCTTTGTTCATCAATGTGTGAATCATCACAAGAATTTTATGGTTCATGGCCATACCCTAGGGATTGAGTAACCATGCATTGTTGAGAAGATTGTGGAAACTAGAAAGGGTCAGACCAAGGAGTATCCTCAAAAAAATTTCCTTATTTATCTTCTGCGGGTTAGGGTTTTCCTCATTTTCCAATTTCTCTAATTGTTTTTGACAAGCCTACCATTATGCTAGTTGGTATAGTATGACTAATTTCAAAGCTTTAGAATTTTCTCTTTCCTTTGATAGTTTTGTTTATCATGAGATAAACCCTTGCCATTTCTTTCAACCTTATAACTAAGATCCTTCAAGGAACTCATCATTTTTTCAATTTTATCCTTAATGGGTGCTACTTTGTTTTGGTACCCTCCAGAGCTTTGCAAAATATTGACATCATATTTTTTTTCCAAATATTTAATGTTGCTTTCAATATGGATTGCAATCCTAAATACATCCCTTAAGGAATGAGGGTTTTATCTATCAACTCATATGCCATTTTAGGATCATAATATTCACAATACAAAACTGAACACATAGACTCATGGGTCTTCTTATCATTAGGGACCTTGTAGTAAATCCTATTCAATATTGCATTGATGTATGCCATAGACTCATTAAACCCCTTGTTGATATTTGTGAACTCATTAATTAAAAATATAGGGTCAATATTATTTTCATACTATTCTCTAAACACCCTCTTGAAATCATCCCAAGATACCATACCACCATCAAGAAATTTCTTGTACCAATCTCTAGCATCACTAGTTAAATATTGCATAAACAACTTCATGAAAACATCTTCATGTTATACCTAAAAGTCATCTAGAAAATTAAAAAAGGTACTTAAGTTCTCTTCACTACTCACTACATCACTTCTTGAAAATCTAGAAAGGTATTGCCTTAATTAGGACCTGTATTACGATATCTAGGGATGCCTCCAAAGTCAAGTTGCATGTATCTATCCATCTAAAGAGGTCTTCTACCAGGAGCATTTCCTAATCCAATATTTTTTTGACCACCCCGATTTAGATGAGGGTTGTACTGCACATGTGGTTGTTGTGGTGTATGGACATATTGACCTCCCACATATGGTGGAGCACTATTTTACACTTGAGGACTAGTCTAATATTTCCCTTGGGTATTTGGTATATAATTTCTAGCTCCTAAATTTTGTCCCACATATTGTGGTTGATACATAATTCTATAAGGAATCTAAGGTGGCATAACAACTTCCTACACTAATCTTTAGAGGAGAATAATACAAAACTAAATTTTTAATAACTACAAAAACTTAAATAGAAATAAACATAAATATCATGTATACCACAACATAGTAATTTATGTGGGAAAACACTTCCGAGAGAAAAACCCCACACTCCAAAATCCACCCAATATATTATGCAAAAATCATGAAGATTACATTATACTTGTAGAGAAATCTTCTCATAGGAGTATAACCAACCTCAGATCTAGAGGCAACACGACTGTTATTAGGCTCTCGGAATACATCACAATACATAGTCATAATAAAATTTCCTCAAAAAATAGGGTTTCCTTCTAGGGAAATTCAAGCTAATAAAATATTAGTTGTCAAATTGAACCATTGATTTTTGGCTCCTATGCGAAACTCTTGCTCTTCTAGGATTTTTTACCTAAAAGGAGAGAGATATGAGCAAAAATGCTAGTGGTTCATTCAAATAATGTTACGTGTGATGTTGTATAACCTAAATGAAGTTAAATAAATTCAATTGACTAATATGAATGAATGAAAATGAATGAAAAAGTGAGATTTAAGCTATGTTTGAAAACACATTATGTTATGCAACAATGAACTAAATGAAGAAAATATGAAGAACAAAAAGAAAGGGATTAATCTGAGTGCACCTAGGAAAACTATGATGAATCTAGAATGTTGTAGATGTTGGTTCAAATGACTAATTTTTCATAGTGGGACTCATTCACCCAGGGTGGCGAATTAGTCCTCCTCTTGGTGAAAACTGTCGAAAACAAGTTTTTGTCTATCAAGATCCAGAATTGAAAAAAATTCATATTTTTAGTCTGAAGGTGGGACTCATTTTCCATAGGTGGCGAATCAGTCCTCTCCCAAATTTTTGAAAAATCAGGAGACAATCTGCAACACCATATCTAGAAACCACTGCTTGTCGGGTTGTCGAAGTCAACTCTATAGAAAATAGACAGAAAACCTTCTCCAAGCTTGAAATATGAATAAAATTACTTGAAGCACCTAGTTGACTTGTAAACCAATTTTCAACATAAAAAATCTTGTCAAATATGCATACCTAGGTCTACAAACAAACATGCAATAGGGGAAAAATAATTTAAGTTTAGTGAATAGGGATTTTCCTTGGTCAAACCTCACTTTTGGTAATCAACCCTTTAATAAAATAATGAAATGCAAAGGAATAATAAACTAACAACATGCAATTTTTATTAACTTACCAAACCCTTGATGATGCAAGTTTGAAGTAATGTCAATGGTTGCTTCAAAGTGCTTGAATAATGCTTGAAAATATGTTGTAAAATGCTTGAATGCTTGAGTGAATAAGTGGATAAGTTAACTTGATGAATGGGAGTTGAAATGGGGTGAAAATCACTTATTTATACACACTCGTGCCTTAGTTACCCATTCATACCTCATCACAGGATGACATCAAGTGATTTTGAATAAAATCTTAAAAGGAAATTTAAAATATTTTTAATTTGGGGCCAAGGGGGACTCATTCACCATCCATGGCGAATGGGTACCACTTAGGAACTCAAAATGTGTGTCAGGAAATATGTTGTATTTAATGTTGTTTGTTGGGATAATACTAAAAAATACACTTAATTAAGCACATGAGTGTATAAAGGGGTCAAATAAAGGATGAAGAAGGTATAAGTAGTGAAGATGTGCCTAGAAGAGTGTGAAATCTTGTTACAAAATTTTACAACACTTCAAAATAGGACTTGATGAATAAAAAAGTGATTTTTAGGTGAATTGTAATAAATAGAATTTAGAATAATATAGAAATGTCTTACAACAATTCACAACAACTTCACAAGATTTCATTATTTTATTTTTAGTACCTAAATAAGCATGTTCAAGCCATGTTACAACATAAAATCAAAGCAATATAGGTTGAACACTATGAAATAAGACCTAAAAGGCCATGAAAATGACAAGCACTTATTTTTCTATGATGCATTTAGCCCCCACTTTAGTGAGAGGATGAACTTGCTTCAAACTCACACTAAAGTAGCCATGAACATAAACAAGAGTGTTCAAATGCACTTATGCTAACAAGATGGAATACAACAATCAAGATGGATGATCAAGCCCCTAGGATGAAGATCCCATGGAAAACTAAACATAAGAATAAAGGAACACACAAGTGTTGAAATGAATTGGATGAAGTTTTGATCATCAATCTAACTAGTTGTGGATTAGATCTAGATTGATTGTTTGAAAAAGAGAATGTGTACTCACTTTGGGGCCACAAAACTAGTTGTATGTGGGGTGAGAAATCCCAAAAAGGTAATATACATAAGCTAGTTGGTATGCACTCACTAACACAAAAGGTGGCTATGGGGAAAATTCATGCCGCTAGGTGGGCTTCCTACTCAACCATATCAAAGTTATACCTACTGATAACTTTAACAAGGTGCCACAAGGAAAAGGTTAGTTTGGTACTACAATCATGCAAGTTGCATTATGCATGGTGGGAAAAAGTTAAAAATGTATAATGTAAAAAATGTTCAAAGGAGTCTTGTTTAGTTCATGCAAGTTCAGTCACATAAGGAATATTGTGTCTAATATCTCCAAGGGAGTACCAATAAAAGAATAGTATATTCACAAGTTAGGGGATGCAATGTATCACATCGGGCTAGCAAGAGGAATGCAATATGCTAAGATAGATCACACTTATGAAGGACATCACACCCAATGGCATCCACAAAGTGATGAAAACATTATATAAATGAAAAGGCTATACTAGGAACCAAGAATGCAAGTGAATTATGGTAATGTATGCCCCCCACTTTAAAGGAATTGCTACACATCATTCTGTGAGAAATTAATTTAATGTAGAGAAGAATAGAGAATGCAAAAATAAAACAAGACATGAGAGACAACTTGGAAAGACCTATGCCAAGTCATATGTTTCAAAGTTAGGCTATGTCATGTCAAGGAAAATGAAAAAAAAAGAAAGGGAGTTTCCCCCTAGAAAAGAAAGCACACCAAACAGATAAGGGATCTATGAACTTGGGGTCAGTATGTTCGTTGTTGCAATGTGTTTATGAAAGAGCTCAGAACTATCATCATTCCCCAAAGCACATAGAACTAGAAGAATGACACAAAGAGAGAAAAAATAAAGGAAAATGAAAGTCTGTTTTGGGTCAACATGGAAGAGACATTGAAGTCTTGACACTTTGCATCATCCCCAAAAGGAAAACACAAGTGAACAGAAAAAAAATGAAAAAGTCAAAATAAAATGGAAAAGTTGTTTGGGTCAACATGAAGGAGACATTTCAGTCTCAATGCCTTGCATCATCCCCAAAAGGAGAATACAAAAAAAAAGAGAAAAAGAAAAAGACCTTGTGGGTCATCATGGAAGAGACATAGGCTGTCTCTACACTTTGGTCATCCCCAGAAGGAGAACACAAAACAAAAAATTGAAAAAGACGAGGACCTTTTAGATCAACATGGAAGAGACATAGGGAATCTCTACGCTTTCTGTCATCCCCAAAAGGAAAACACAAAACAAAAAGAGAAAAAGGAAATGTACGACATATAGAAGAATAGAGATACGAATAAAATAAATGTATGAAGAGAAGGAATATCAAATGCACGATACGGGGGAACACAATACACACATGAAAAGGAAAATAAAAAGAGAAAAACAAAAAGGCTAGTTAGGTGAATGCAAGTCAACCATCTTATAGGTCATTCGCCTCCCAATTATGTTTAGTGTAATACGAGGGTGGTTGACTCTCCAAAGGAAGAATTGCAACCACCAAACTAGGAGTCATACTAGATTCTTCACTTGGTGGAGAGGATGTATCATTTAAGCTCATTGTAGATGAAAATAAAGAATTTAAATTATTATGCATTGCTTTATCTATTTTTTCTATCATCACATCATAATCATCATCATCAAGATTAATAACAATAGGAGGACAAAGGGTGATTTCTAAGGATGGATGGATCAAAAGCTGAGATTGTTGGAGTGGTTCATGTTGTTGTGAAGGTTGCACTAGACTTGAGTGGTAGGTCAAGAGAAGGAGGGTGGTCACCTATTTACTTCAATCAAATGTAAAGGTTTATTTTATTTATCTTCTTCTATGTGAGATTGATGAGCAAGGAGAGGACGATGATTCCTTCATTCCCTAGCACCACAGTTTCATTTAATTATGTTTTGGAGTCATTGAGGTGTAAGAGCGGATTGAGTCATCATAGGTTCTTCTTCTTCCAAAGAGGGAACAATAGAAGAAACTAAAGAGGATGGATCAACCACTTTCTCTTTGTCTTTATACACTTTTTTAAGGCGAGGAGGCATGATAGGAGTGATTTCATTTTCCCTTGGTCAGTTAAATGATGGTGGGGAAGTATCCAGGGGTGGTTGCTCAGGAATTTGTATGGTTTGATCAATTTCAAACTCAGGTTGAAGCATAGTTTCGTCTATGGTAAGAGATGCAAAATTGGACAGGGATGAGTTTCAAAGAGACAATTTGGCTATCTTTTCGGCTTTAAATTTTTGATAAGCTATGAAAAAGAAGTCCTTTCGAGGTGTGATGGGTTCCATATGTGTAGGCCAAAATGCTTCTAATGAAAAATTACCTTTGGAAGATAAAGGATTAAAGCCACTATGGTGTATGGTGACTATCACATTGTCAGGTGGAAACTTCAAAAACTTGTGAACAACTAATGAGACCACTTTCATTGAGAAAAGTCAAGGGTGGCCTAGCTGCAAACAAAATTGGTCAGATTGTGGAATAATTGAAAATGTTACCTCTAAATTTTTAGGTCCTATTTGTAAGGGTAGCATGATCAATCCAATTGTGGGGAATGCAAAACCAATATGTGTCTTAATCCATGTAGTTGGTTTATTATATTTATCTTGATATAGCTCATGTAATACTAGAAACTCCTCTATGATCACATTCTCGCCACAAGCAAGATCTATTAATATTCCATTAGTGGGATTATTATAGATTCTGCCAACTATGTAAAGAGGACCATCAGGAATTTTTTGTACTATGTATTTAGTAGAAAAAGTGATATCAAGAGACTTAGTGGTTTGGCCCTTATGAGGGATAACATCACTCATAGCTACTAGCTCATCCATAAGACTTTTCATAGTAATAGGGGGACATGTATCATGTTGTTCATTGTTTGTATAAATAAACATTACATCAGTGGTTGAAGGTTCACTAGCTTTGACAAATAAGGTAGTATGTTTAGGCATGGGATTAGTGAAAAATTTCAAATTCTAGTTAGGGGGTACAACAGACTTATTGCCTTGATCATTAACACCCATAATGGACAAATGGCCTAAATCGATCAGGTCTAGAACTAAATGTTTTAGATTCTTGCAATGTTCAATGTCATGTCCATTCTGGTGATGAAAATGAAAATAAGCATTAGGTTTGAAGGTAGGTGGTAAAGGTTGGTTTGGATCAAG
Source organism: Sequoia sempervirens (assembly GCA_007258455.2). NCBI lineage: Eukaryota > Viridiplantae > Streptophyta > Pinopsida > Cupressales > Cupressaceae > Sequoia > Sequoia sempervirens. The sequence continues at coordinate 730,049,850 of VDFB02281492.1, read as the reverse complement.
TGGTCAGACAGGTGGCAAAGTGAGTAGGTGTTGTTGAATTAATTGGTTCATTGTGTTATGAAGGGTATTGGGTAGGGGAGTAAACTGTCTCTTCAGGTCCCTATAGGTATAAGGCACCACTGCTTTAACAACTACCACTTGATTTAGAATAGATTGGGTTGGCAACGGTTAAGGTTAAGGAGGAAGATTAAACTATAAAAAGCCTCTATTTGGTTTGCATAAGTTTTGTGTGTTATGTTGGTTTTGATCATTGTGTTCAGGTTTGTCAGCTCGAGTAGAAGTGGATTTTGAATCATGACTTGAAACTGAATTATGGTATTCACACAAGGTTGTGCATAAATGCATAAACAAAGGGAATTTCATCATTGTTAATTTATCTTGAAGCAGTGTGTGCAAGTTTTAGATAAACATCTTTTTTAGATGTGCATCAGGAATCTTGACATCAATTTGAGCATACACAAATTGGTATCATGAGATAAAATCCATTACTTTTTCATCTGTGTTTTTTGTACCTCACATAAGGTCGACCATTGTCTTTTTAGGTGTCATTTGAACTTGAAAGTGACTTATAAAATCATCCACCAATTCATTGAATGAACAGATGGAATGATTAGGAAAGTTGGAAAACCATTCTAAGGCAGTGTCTTTCAAGGTCGTTGGAAAAAATTTGGCTAATATTTTATCATCAAGGACGAAGTCACTACACAAAGTTGTATAGGAATTAACATGGTTGTTAGGGTCTCCTTTTCCTCCATATTTCTCAAACTAAGGAATTTCTATCCATTGTGGCACTGGGGTACGTAATATTTCTAAGGATAAGGGGCTACTACATACATGATATGTAGGTGGAGTGGATTGACCTTGACTAATGGTAGATAGTTGATGTTACATGGATGAAATGGTGGTAAAGAGTTGTGTAAGGGGATCAGGGTATGTGGGTTGAGGTGGAAGGGAAAATGGTGGAGTATAGGTGATATGAGGGGAAGTAAAAGGAATACTATGGGGTGTGAATGTGGTGGAAGGGACTTGAGATGCCACAAGAGAAGTAAAAATGTTAGTGGAAATTGGAAAAGAGGTAGCTGCATAATTAGCCTAATGCATAGTTGTATGGACTTGTGGATTGGTATAAGTTGGTATGGAATCTATGGTTGAAGGGGAAGGAGCTTGAGGTCCTCCTTGGCTTACAAGAATGGTTGCAGATTGGGTATTAGAAGAGGCATATTTATTGTAAATCTCAAAAATTATCTTCATCACTTGCAAGCCATCATCATTTTTAATCAAATGATGAAGATTGTCAATGGTGGGTATTGTAGTGAAGGAGATGTTTTCTAGTGAAAAATCTTGTTGTAAATGTGCAAAATTCTCGTTAATATTAATGACCTTTTCTTGCAGGAGGGAGTTGTTTTGGTTGTCAACATTCATTGGATGGAAAGGTGAAAGTATAGAAGCAGTATTCTCAAGGACTAATGCACATTTTCCATACTAGGAGTAGGAGCTCATGAGATCCCAAGGTCCACAAAGAAATTGCTATCATGAGAGGCGATGAGTCTAGAACTTCTTCTCACTAAAGTATTATCAATGGGGCACTAAACAGTCATGCAAGTACCAGAAAGGAGGGGTGAATGCAAATGAAAACTAATCTAAGATTTTGAAATGCAAACAACATAAATAATGCTAACTGTAGCTAAAATCTAACATAAAATAAAAATGTAGAGAAATGCCAGAAAAATGCTAAAAATGTTGTTTAACAAGTGCAGAGGGACTAATTCACCCTAGGTGGAGAATGACTCCTAGTATGATCTTTTTATGTGTTTTTCAAAAAAATTAAGATGATTTTAATGTTCTACAAAATGCAAACAAGGATGCAAAATGCAATTTTTCAATTTTTTCAATGAGATGCTATGCAAAAATGAAATCTAAATGAAGCTTTCACTAATGAAAGATAAAATATCAAAAAATGCAAAAAAAAACAATGTACTAATTGAATGTTAATGCAAGTGAAAACTAGGATGTAATATGTAATTGAAATAAAAAATGTAAAGTGCTCAAATGTCAGGTTCACCAAAATGAACCATTGATTTTTGGCTCCTATGGGCAACTCTTGCTCTTCTAGGGTTTTCCACTTAAAAGGAGAGAGATATGAGCAAAAATGCTAATGGTTCATTCAAATAATGTTATGTGTGATGTTATCTAACCTAAATAAAGTTAACTAAATGCAATCAACTAATTTGAATGAATGGAAATAAATGAAAATGTGAGATTTAAGCTATGTTTGAAAATACATTGTGCTATGCAACAATAACCAAAATAAAGAAAATATGTAGAATAGAAAGAAAAGGGATAAATCTGAGTGCACCTGGAAAAAATATGATGAATTTGGAATGTTGTGGATGCTAGTTGAAATCACTAATTTTTCACAATGGGACTCATTCACCCAGGGTTGCAAATTAGTTCTCCTCTTGGTGAAAACTGTCGGAAACAAGTTTTTGTCTGTCAGGATCCAAAATCTAACAAAATTTAGATTTTTAGTCCTAATGTGGGACTCATTCACCATAGGTGGTGAATCAGTCCTCTCCTAAATTTTTGAAAAATTAGGAGACAACTCTGCAACACCAGATCTAGAAATCATTGTTTTCCGAGTTCTCGAAGTCAATTCTACAAGAAATAGACAAAAAATTTCCAAGCTTGAAATATGAATAAGTTGACTTGAAACACCTAGTTGACTTGTAAACCAGTCTTCAACAATAAAGAGCATGTCAAATCTACATACCTAGGTCTACAAACAAACATGCAATAAGGGAAAAATGGTTTAAGGTTAGTGAATAGGGGTTTTCCTTGGTCAAACCCCACTTTTGGTAATCAAACCTTTAATAAAATAATGAAATGCAAATGAATGATAAACTAACAACATGAAAGTGTGATCAACTTACCAAACCCTTGATGATGCAAGTCTGAAGTAATGTCAATGGCTGCTTCAAAGTGTTTGAATAGTGTTTGAAAAGATGTTGTAAAATGCTTGAATGTTTGAGTGAATACGTGGATAAGTTAACTTGATGAATGGGGGTTGAAATGGGGTGAAAATCACTTATTTATACACACTTGTGCCTTAGTTACTCGTTCATACCTCATCACAGCCAACATCAAGTGATTTTGAATAAAATCTCGAAAGGAAATTTAAAATATTTTGAATTTGGGGCCAAGGGGGACTCATTCGCCACCCATGGAAAATGGGTCCCACGTAGAACCTAAAAATGTGTTTTGGGAAATATGTTGTATTTAATGTTGTTTATCGGGATAATACTAAAAAATACACTTAATTAAGAATATGAGAGCATAAAGGGGTCAAATAAAGCATGAAAAAGGGATAAATAGTGAATATGTGCCTAGAAAAGTGTGAAAACTTGTTACAAGACTTTACAACACTTCAAAATAGGACTTGATGAATAAAAAGGTGATTTTTAGGTGAATTGTAATCAATAGATTCTAGAAGAATATAGAAATGTCTTACAACACTTCACAACAGCTTCACAAGACATTGTTCTTTGAGTTTTAGTACCTAAATAAGCATGTTCAAGCCATGTCATAACATAAAATCAAAGAAATATTTTTCCAACACCATGAAACAAGACCTATGAACAAAGAGGAGCTCATCTCAGAAAATGATACATCAACTGCAGCATTGCAACTTCTCTCCACATGTGATTATTTAATTATTTTATACAACAATTCGGAGATTACGATGAAGAAAATTATACAGTTCATTTGTTGAATGTAAGCTCATCATTTATTTAAAAAGAATTGGGAAAAGTTGATAAGCGATAGAGAAAAGGATATCACTTTACCAGGGTGCATATCATTTTCAGTCACGATGGTTGACAAGATGAAGCACACCTCACGCTCATTCATAATAATCACCCCCTCGTATCTCGTAAAGGTATAAAATATTCGTCTTATAATAAAATGATCTACTATTAGATATCTGACTCTAGCGATGAATTTGCAGCATCGACGAGTGCAGCATGTAAAAGATACAGTAATATAAATTTTAGTTTGAAAAGTCATTTATCCAAGATATTGACAAAATCACCCAGCTTAATTGTTTTATATGGAGTTGTGTCGAGGTCGGAAGTGCAGTGAGGCATAGGCAATATAGGTTTGTTCAGCCGGGCGTGTAAGCTAGTGGAGCATCTGATTTTGGTCAAACTAAATATCGACTCATCGTGTCGTGCGTATTGAGTTATTATCAAAGAGTCTTAGGCCGACGTATCTTGAAAAGATAAAAGCCATTTAGTCTTCTAAAGCATGCTTAAAGCAACTGTTAACAATTAGTTTTCTAAACAATCTTCCGCGTGGAATGGTTGTTAAATCGCTTGCCCTACGAAAAGTCCACAAGCAATGAATGTTCACCGAGTACATAGTCCTTTAAATAACTTGGCCTTGAAAGAGCTTAGAGCAAAAGTCTGGTGCCTAAGCTAGGAAGACATGGTGGGGAGCTTTAGAAAGAAGGTATGCAAGTTATTAGGAGCTCTTAAAATGGACGCAAGCAGCAGCAGATATGCCTTCCTGGGCAATGGAAGTAAGCAAGATCAAGATAGGAATATCATTCCCAAAGGCTGTTTTTCTGTGTGTGTTGGGATGGACAAAGAACATTTTTTTGTGCCCATAAATTTTCTGAAGCATCCGATGATACGCTCTCTTCTGACCATGCCTGCGGAAGAATATGGATTTAAGCAGATGGGGGTGCTCAAAATTCCCTGTGACGTGCACAACTTTCGGCTTGTGTTATCTATTGTTCATTCTGATCAGTTGTAACGCATTATTTATATATATATGTATTTTATTTTTCATTTGTCAACAAAATTATCCTTGCGGCTTATAAATAACAACGCAATGGTTAGATCAGAGTACACAAATTATGGACACAGAACTTGTATACAGAATATATATATATATATATATGTATATATATATATATTACTTGTTTCTATTTTTCAGTTGAAGGTTGATTTACATAATGCAATATCGCTGTTATTTGGTTAGATCAGAGTACACAAATTATGGACATGTAACTTGTATACAGAATATATATATATATATATATATATACAGAAAATACTTGCTTCTATTTTCAGTTGAAGGTTGATTTAAATAATGTAATATCGTTGTTATTTGGTTAGATCAGAGTACACAAATTATGGGCATATAACTTGTATACAGAATCTATATATATAGAAAATACTTGTTTCTATTTTTCAGTTGAAGGTTTATTTACATAATGCAATGCAATATCACTGTTATTTGGCTAGATCAGAGTACACAAATTATGGATACATGGCATATATATATATATATATATATATATATATATATATATATATATATATATATATATATATATAATTGTTTATATTTTTAACTTGAAGGCTAATTTACATAATGTAATATTGCTGTTATTTGGTTAGATCAGAGTACACAAATTATGGACACATAGCTTGCATAGAATATATATATAAAGTACTTTGTTTCTATTTTTCAGTTTGAAGGTTGATTTACATAATGCAAAATGCTTATATATTGTTAATTGAGTCTTGATAAATTAAGTTTATTTTAACTATTTGATTGTGATTCAAGCATCAAGTTTATTCATCTCATGAAGTATAATCATAATTAATAATATATTATAGTTCAATTACAAGTATAATTCTTCTAATGAACCATCAATGATTAAAAATTTCATTTTACATAGTAATTAAGAATATATTATAGTTCAATTGCAAGTACAATTTTATTATGATAAATCATCAATGAATACAACTTTCATTTCACATTATTCATTTCATACTAAGTAAAATATTTGATGCCATCATTTTGTAAGAGACAATTTATCAAGTATGTTGAGTATCTATATATATATCACAACTAGTTTCAATCTAATTAGAAGCATCATTATTAGATTTAAAATCAACAAGTACAATCCACAATAAGTATTCTTCGAGTACATTAGAGAGTCAATGGTATATCTTCGCATGGATGGGACAATCTTCCAATACTATATGTCCATCATCTATAGTATTCAATATATGATATTCTAGGTATCATTTGAAGATCATTGTTATTCTGTAGGAATATCTTTCATCTCTAGATATCTAATGCTACAAAGTATGGCTAAAGATGACATCATACAAATTCTTAACCACCCAACCAAAGGCTATTATCTCATTACTCACACTAAACATAGAAATTTCATGACCTTTCTTTTTATGGACATGTTTTTCTAAGTAAAATTTGTGGGAGTTTTTTATCAACATCATAGAAGCCCAAGGATCACTTGTAACTAAAAACAACTTTCCATAGATGAGAGAAGTAGTGGAAATGCTATGAAGCCAAAAAAATCATTAGATACAAAAATGAAATCAGTACAATATATAATGAACAAAGCATTATTTTAAAGACAAGGATGAAGCCCTAGGAATTAATATCATGAAAAGAATATTGATCCTATGATATGAGGTGCAAAAAATAAATGATCTAATTAATATTATGTAAATGTGAGTAGGACCTAATATAAAACTAGTTAACTAATATAGAATATTCACACTAACACTCCACTCAACTGTAACTTAGGAAGTATGAAAAAATATATAAAAATGCAAGGATGGATCCCAACTCAAGGTCATGTTAGTGTGATGTAGAAAAAGAGATCCTAGACCTAACATGTAGATTACCCAAATCAATGTTTCTTCATATCAACATTAGAATCCAAGCCAACCAGGTTATCAAGATTGGCTAACAACCTAGAAAGAGAGCTAGTCTACCCTATACTTGGTTCTATTATTACTTTAAAATTGATTAATTTTTATGTGAATTTATTGACCTAATTAGAATACTGAACCAAATTTGAAAGCATGAGTTATTCACACAAACGAAGCTAGAATTTGAAAAAAAAAAAAGGTTGAGGGAAGATATTTGTGCACCTATCATAAAAATTGGAGCAAAATACATTGGTCAAGGGCATGGGAACACTTGATTGAGATGTAGGATTCTTGATCTACAACTTTCTGTGTTGAAAAATATAGGTCTACACTATTACTTTGGGTGATCCCATAATAGTGGGTTACACTTTTTGGCCAAACTTGACATTCAATTGAACATTTCGAACTAAACACCTATAGCGGCTAAACCTTGAGGAATTTTAAGATGATGCAAACTAGTGATTTATGAAATTTTGTCTGTAGATTCTAAATATATATTTTTTAAATAATTTGGAATCAAATTGAATTTATTTTTCCATATCCTTTCATAACTAGTTTTAAATAGTAAAAAAATATTTTTAAAGAGTGATGTTTACTATATAGCACAACTTTTTTGTTATGAAGGATAAAATTCTTTTATTTTTGAATTTAGATTTGTAACTATAATATCTAGCTCTTTCACTTGGTTTCATAGTGTTTTATCTAATTTTTTTTCTTAATTAAGTTTTGAATTGTTTGATAGAAAAAGTAGGGTTTGCATCAAAGTGAATTAATCAAAGTGATTAACCACTAACATTTCCTATTAAACCATTCAATTATGAGAGCTAAAAAATGCAAATAACAATTAGAAATGATACCTAACTATTACAGAAACTATGAGGGAAGTTTTGAGAGCTTAAAAAGATGTGTACCTTATCAAAAACTTGTTCTTTTTAAGCCACAGAGGACTCATTCTCCTTTAGTGGTGAATGGTTCCTTTAAGGGTTTTGGTAAAATGATTTATTGGTCCTATAATCCAATGTCTACATTATCAACTCTGAGGTTTCTAGCTCTTGAAAGTCACAAATTAAGTTTGTAGATCTCTTTTCATGATCTTGCATTGTAGATGGCAACTTTTGCAACTTGACAACTCCAAATCTTGCTCTTTAACCTAAAACTTGCAATCACACATGCAAGAGGAGAAAAATATTTTTTGTTAGTGGATAGGGGTTTACCTCGATCAAACCCCTTTTAGGTAATTAAACCAATTGATGAAATAATGAAATTGAAGCATGAAACAAAAAAATATGTAATTGATGATAGCTTGGATGTTGTCTTGTGAAATAAATTTACAAACTAGCAGGTAGTGGCAATGAAGAATGTAGATCTTGATCTCAAATAATGCTTGTAAGATGGATCTTCAATGCTACATCAACTTTCTTAGCTCAACAACATGGATGAATGCACTAAACCCTTAACATGATGAAATGACTTTGAATTGTTGCAATAAACTCTTGATAATCTCCCTTCAAATGTCCTTGAATTGCTCTTGAAGTTCTCTATAATGCTCTTGTAAAGTATTAGGATGCTCTCTTGAAAATATTAGATGAAACTATGTGAATTAACCCCTTATATATACAAAATCTAGAGGTTAACCCTCAAATTCAAATAATTCAAGCCAGTCTTAGATTTGGGTATTAAAATTATATGTATCCCACCATAAGTAAATTCAAAAAGAGGGGTCCTATTAAGGGAGGGCCCATTTCCCACTAATGCTAAATGGCTCCTAGCATAACTTCCTAGGACTGTGCTTCAGGGGGATGAAATAACATAAAAAATCCACCTAAAAAATGCATAGAAAGGGAGTGTCCCAAAAAGGCGAATGGGTCCTAACACAATTTCTAGAAACAAGGTTCAGGGAGGTGAAATAAAATAAAAAACCCACCTCAGAATGCAGAGAAAGGTGTGTCCTATGTGGAGAGGACACCTTGTGCCAGTAAAGGTGAATGGGTCCTAGCAGGACTTTTAATGACACAAAATTTTCCAAATTAAAAGTCATACAATATCATTACTGGGTTTCGAGATAGATCCTTGAAAAGAGATCTTGAATTTGAATTAAAGCGGCCAATTAAGCTCAATTAACCACCATTAATTAATGAAATCCTAGAAAAGTGTGAAAGTGTGTTACAACCCTTTACAACACTTTAACAAGGTACAATTTAAGTACATTTATTTTAAAAAGGGGCCCTAGATTAATGTGAATGTGTGCAACACATCACAACATTAATCCAAGACACAATTAAGTCAATTATTAGGTCAATTATATGTCAATTATTCCCAAATTAAGTGAGGAAAAGGGATACTTTTTTCATCACTTCATTTTGAGAGGATGACACCATGTAAAAATCACACTCAAGTAGACATCCAAGACACTTAAGTATGTAGCAATAGCAAAGATACATATCATACCTTGTTAAAGGGAAAGAAAAATAAAGGATCAAGCACAACCATTCCAACATGATGTGGAACGAGGTTGTTTGTCTATAACATATGCTATTCAGTCTGGGGTAGTGGAACCTCAGTCTATCCACTAGGTGAGTTGTCCCAACAAAGTGGTTTAGTGAGAAATTCATGCTAGTGTGTCGGCTTCTCTCTATATAATGAGAAATTCATGCCAGTGTATCGATTTCTCATCATACTAACCATACCAAAGTTATCCTCTCGATAACTTCAATAAGGCACAGTAATGTAAATGCTTTTGTAAATGCTTTTGTCATGTACAAAATTTGTTAAAGGGGATTTTTCTTTGTTCATTGAAGGTCACATCTTAGGGAACATCGTGCCTAATGTCTCTAATAGAGGAAAAGTTAAATAAATATCACACTCTTGGAGGAGGGTGATCCCACAATACCGGTTTACAATTTTCGGGCAAACTGGACATTGAACTAATTTTTTTTAACTAAATCTTCGCTTTCGGGAACCTATAATGGCTAAACCATGAGGAATTTGGAAATGATACAAATTAGTTATTTGTGAAATTTTCTCTGTAGATTCTAAATATATACTTTTAAAAGAAATTGCAATTGGATTACACTGCTTTTTAAATCTCCTTTAAAAACTAATTTTTAACAGTAAGCACTATTTTTAAAGAGTGGTGTCACTGGATAACAGACAACTTTTTTTTCTATGAAAGATAAAATTCTTTATTTTTTAATTTAGATTTGTAACTACAATATCTACTACATGGAATTGGTTTCATAACATTTCATTAAATTTTTTTTTTCTTAATTAAATTTCAAAGTTAAACCTTTTAGAATTTAGACATGATTCACTCACTAAAGCATAACATTTTTTGTATGTATCAAAATTAATTTTTTGTTTTTTCATTGGATCAAAGACATCAATATCTAGTGCACTGATATTTTTCAAAAAATAAATTGATAATTTTCTATTTTTCCACATGTGTAGAACAAAGAGCTTTATTTTTGGTGAAAAACCTAGGTTTAATCAAACTAAAAAATAAAATACATAGTAAAACCAAAACATATTAAATTATATTCGATGGATAGCTTGTTCTAAGGACTACCATCATCAATTGGGTCTGTGAATTCTCCTCCATTTTCATCCTCAACCTAAGCTTCGAAGGGAAAATTTTTGTAGAAATTTGGTGCAAGAGGAGGAGAAGGGGGAAAAAGGGGGGTTCTAGTGAACAAGGGTTCGCTAGAACCCCCCTTCTATCGAACCCCCCTTTAAGTGAAATTAAAAAATAAAATCCATTAAAGGGGGATTTATTATAAGGGGGAGGATTTCTAGCAAACTCCCTAGTTCTAGCGAACCACCCTAGTTCTAGAGAACCCCCTAAAGTGTTTTCCATCCAAAAATGCATTTTTTCCTTCCTCAATAGAATTGTAAACTAGTTTTGTGGGTTTACCTAGGAAATCAAGCCCAATGATACCACCAAGAAAAGGATGCATCACAAGAATAAATAAATTCACATAGTGAAACATGAGTGTTGATATATGCCCCCATTTTAAAGTGGTTGCTAACACCATTGTTGTGAGTAATTACTTCAAAGTAGAAGAAGACATGAGAGCTTATTCTGAAAACCCTATGCCAAGTCAAAGGATTCTGAAATAAGTTGTGTCATGCAATAGGAGGGAAGGGTTTCTCCCTAAAAAAATATAATGCTAAAGATAACTCAACCAGTCACATGCGAGCCAACTTAAGGCATGTCGGTCATATTCTGAGCTTTCTCTTATATGTACATGAAAGGTGGTGAACTAGCCAAAAAAGACAAGTGACATACGAGGATAGGGCTACCTAACCCCTTTCCCCAACATAGTGCAAGACAAGAATGAGCCGAAATGATTGACGAAATGTACGCTAGAGTGAAAATCAATATCAGTTAGAGGAATTAGGTGCCCCCACATAAGGAAGAGCACCAAACTCCTTAAGATGTTGTATTTTACTATTCAAAGCCTTGCATTCATTAGTAGAATAACCATGAACTCTATGATATGGAAAAAATGAACTCTCGTAATAAAATTTCTTTCGTGTTCTTGGAGGGAGGGATATCACATGATCTTGGAGGAGTCTCGACAAGATACTCTCTTTATCAATAGTAGAAGATGTTCCTATATTTTGTAACAAATATATCTCTTGCTTAGTATCAGATATCATACTTACACAAGACTCTTGAGATTGTGATATTTTATACTCTCCCTAAAAGGAGGGTGTAAAATCTAACAAACTCCAATCATTATTGTTTTGTGTGATGACATTGATGTTAAACAAGTCTTTCAAAGGATAATAATTAGGAGCATTGATGTCTATCAGTTTAGGATGCACTACTATTAAAGTTGTCTTAGAAGATTCTTTTTTAAGGTTGTTGGAATTAAGTGAAGGCTTGTTTATGCTTGTATTTATATCAAAGGGAAATAACCAAGACCATGATTTTTTTCTTGCGTGTTAGGTTCTATAGGGGATGCATATACCTTGTTCTCTAGCACCACATGCTTTTCCACTATAACCAAGTTGATTAATAAGTTTGTAACCTCTTCCATAAAGCTTTCTCATTTCTTTCAGATTTGGTGGTTTCTCATAATTAGCTTCATCAAAAAAATTTCTATAGTTTATTTCTTCTAAAGTGGTTGAGGTGGATGCTTTCAAATTTTGTGTTGAATCTTGTGTCGACATTACCGTTTTTGCTTTTCCCTTTTCAAACTCTTTGTTTATGATCTTTTATTCTCCCATGAATGTTGGTTTGAAATCTAAGGAACCCAAATCATTGTCCAATAGCTTAGAGACTTCCTCAATTTTCTTCGTTTTTTCTTCTTTTGTGACTTCTTTTTCTTCTTTTTCTTCTCTTTTTCTCTTTTATCCTATATCATAGAAAAAAAGAAACTTGCTTGACTTGGGGAATAATTGATGAAAAAATGGACTTAATGAGGCCTTGATTTAGTGTTGAGAGGTTTTCTTCACATCCACACTAGGTCTTGGACCCTTTAAAATGTATTTAATGATGTATTGTAAAGGTGTTGTAAAAGACGTTCACACTTTTCTAGACTTAATGAACCCATTTGGCCTTAATTAAACTTTATAAAATGTATTTAACTACATCCTCACATTAATCTAGAAGGCTTGTTAATTAAACTTAATATTAATCTAGTGTTGTTTAATGTTTCTTACACATTCACATTGGTTCTTGTGCCTTTCTAGGCTATGTAGACCTCCTTTTAGTGTTATAAAGTGTATTTAATCACACTCTCACATTGAATTTTGTGTCCCAAGCCCTAATTCATCTTTACATCATCACTAATAGGCCCCTATTACCCTATATTATGCATCCAAAAGCATAAATTGGTCAAATACCTGACAAAGTCATCTTACAAACCTAATTTCCTTACTTCCTAGCATCCTAGCTGTCAAATGGACCCCTCTAGAACTAATTTTCCATTTGTGGTGAATGAGTCCCTGCAAGTGAGACTAATTCACCCAAGGTGGCGAATGAGTCCCATTTGGACCATTTTTTACTTTTCAGTAGAAAATTTTGGAATTTAAGTTTTGTTTTTCTTCATGTCAACCTTGGGGATCCAATTTATGAGAAAATAAGGTGAATTACCTATAAAATAAAGTCTCTAAATCCTAATTTACATCTTCAAACTCATTCACTCATCATCTATCTTATCTATCAAGTCAAGCAATTTAAGGTTTTAACATTGAAAGTCACCAAGGTAGCTTCCAAAGACATTCAAGGGAAAATTATTCATGTTTTGCTGTAGAATTTCATTTTCAAACTTCTTGGCAAGGTAATTACGCCATTATTGCATGCTTCATTAGATTATTTCATCATTTTGGTTTAATTACCTATAAAGGGGTTTGACTATGGAAAACCCACATGCCCTAACATCCAACATTTCTCTTTCTTGTCTTGTGTGTTCATAGATTTAGAAATATTGGAGGCTTATAAATCATTGAAAATTGCATTGCAAAGTTGTTCAAGTCATCTCTTCATTGGATAAGTCAAAATTCCCACAAAAAGTCACTTTCAGGCCTGAATCTTACAGTTTTAGAACTGTACACCTGGAGAAGCAAAAAGTGTAGACCAAAGGCTCCTATTTCCACCTTTGAATATTTATAAATTCAAAAGTGGACTCATTCACCATGGGTGCCAAATGAGTCCCACTTCCAAGCCTATTTTTGGTTTTTTGCATTTTTTGATACCCTTTTGTTTGAAACGGGTTCTGAAATAATTTCCCAAATCTAGGACTAATTCGCCCAGAATAATTTCCCAAGCAAGATCTTAGGTGCACAAATTTAGTTTCATACATTTATGTTGTAGTTTGTTATTCATTTCTAGGTGTTTTTGCATTACACAATATGTTTTCAAACACTCTACATTTCCTTAGTTTCCATTCATTAATCAATCAATTTTATCAATTATCTACGTTTAGATCATTGAATTTTGGAATTTTTCCATCATAGATACTTTAGTTTGAGTGACTACCTAGATTTTGGGTGTGGGATCTACCTCTTTTCATTAGGTGAAAGACCCTAATTGAGCAAAAGACACTTAACATTTCACACCTCATAAAATCTATGGTTCAGTTTGGTGAAATTGATTTTAGAATACTTTCTTTTCTGATTAGGAATCCATTATAATCCTTGAAATAGCTTGCATGCATTAGATTTTTCATTGTTTTGCATTCTAGGGTTTCAAAAACTTGCATTAGTGAAAAGGTCATTTAGCTTACCTTTTTGCATATAATTTCCTTAAACATTTCTGAAATTCTATAACTACATCGTAGGTATGTATCCTACAACATGAAGCACATCAAAAACAATTCAAAATTTCTAAATTTTTTTCAAAAAAACCTTAGTATGACTCATTCACCATTCTGGGTGAATCAGTCCCTCTCCAAAACTTTCACTATCTATTACAACTTCAGAAACACCATTTATATGCTTTTTCAGCCTCCTAGTACCATATATTATAATTCTAGAAAATTTTAGGAACATTTTTTTTATGCATTTTGGTTAAAAACATCATTCTTCAAATCACTTCATTTGCAAAAATCCTTACATCTGAAAATGCTTACATTTTTGAAATTTTCTATAACATTGAAAAAAGTACTTTTCACTTTTACATACATCATGTTTCTATTCATAAAACTTTGCATAAGTTTGATAAAAGTGATTTTCATTCTAGCATATACATTGTTTACATTCTTAAGGTGTTACATACATTGGATAAAAGTGTTTTGTATCTTTGCATATACATTGTTCATATTGGTGAAACATTGCATGAAATGGTTACATGTGCTTTTCATTCTTATTCAAATAATGCTAGTACCTTACATATTTATACATGTTAAGAAACATTTCCTATCCCATCCCTATGAGAGTGTTTTAGTGAAAGAGACTACAACTTGGGCCATTCCTAATGATCATACTTGTTCTTCTCATAATATCTCTCCTCTTGGTGACAAAGATATTTTAGTAGAAGAATCAATTAATGAGAGTTTTGAGAATCCTAGTTGTTTCTCTCCTTTTACCTCTCTTAGTGGAAAAAACATTCAGAACCAACATAACACAACCTTAGATGATCATGACACTACAATTTATTCTTCTCCTAGTATTTCTTATTCTTGTGAAGATGATACTTTGATGATAGAAAACCTATTTCATGAAGGTCATGAGAATTTTGGTTGTCCCCCGTCACCTAACAAAACCCTTCTTAGGGAAGAAAATTCCACCATTGATCATTCTCTTGTGATAAAGTCCTTTTAGAAGAACCAACCTTAGAATGTCACAAAAAATTGGTTTGTAGTTATCCTCAAAACCATCATCCTAAGAAGGATATCGTGATGCAGAACAAGAACACCAATAATGACATAAGCTCTCACTCACTAAGAAATGTTAACACTATTCAACCTCAACTCATTATTTATCCCCCTTCACATAAACCTCAAACTCCAAACAAAGTTGAACTCATCCTCTACCCACCTACGAATAATGTATCACAACAAAAGAGTCATAATACTGTTGCTCATACATATAACACTCAAAATAATATACAACCTCCACAACCAACTCCAACACCCTTACCTTTTCCTAATACTATCCCCTCTAAACCTATCTTCTCAAGTCTTCCTAGTGGAAAGGAGTGCAATCTTGTTGAACAAGTAAATAATACTCCTGCTAAAATATCATTGTGGGACCTTATTCAAGCCTCCCCTCACTATCACCACATGATCCAATCATCCTTGCAACAAGTTCATGTCCCTTCTAATACACAACCAAATGATATAGCATCCATGATTCAATCCATAAATGTTGACATGTTTTTCCACCAAAGAGAGCTTCCTCCTTTGGAAGTGCAAAAACAAAATGAACCTTTTATGATTATCACTCAATACAAATGACAAGGGATTAAGAGAACTCTTGTGGATACCAGTTCTACTCTTAATGTGTGTGGAGTAAACCTTAACAATAGACTTAGTGTAGGTAAATAAAACATTTGACCTAATCCTTTATCCATCAAGGGATTTGACAATATAAGCAAACAACCACTCTGTGTAATAACTTTACCTATTACAATTGGAGTGGCCACATTTGAATCCATGTTATTCCTAATGATCTCGCATATAACCTTCTCTTAGGTAGACCATGAATTCATGCAATGAATGGTGTTCCTTCTACTCTTCATCAAAAAATGAAATACATCTACAACAAAAAAGTGTACACACTTGAACCTAACCCTCATCCAAATAGTTGTTTAAACATTGAGAAAAACAAAAAGAATCCATTGAAAACATTAACACCAACCACACAAGTTGACCCCATCCAACATCTAGAACTAGTTTGAAATATCTTAGATGATGATTAGGGTTCCTTATACTTCACACCCACCTCCTTTAGAGAATACAAAATCATACACAAAGACTCTAGGAAGGGAAATGAAACCATAGTTTTTTCAACACAAAACTTAGAAAACCCTTCACAAGCATCCACCTCAACCACTTTAGAACAATAGACATCAGGTTACACAAAAACCTTTGATGAACTTAATCGTGAACAATCACCAACTTCAAAAGAAATGAAAAACATTTATGAACGTGGTTATGAGCTTATGAAACAACTTGGATATAGTGGAAAAGGATGTGGTGCTTGAGAACAAGGTATTTGCAACCCTATAGATCCTAACAAACAACAAACCACTCATGGTCTTGGTTATTTTCCTTTGAAAGAGGCCGCTAAGCCTTCACTCAACATCAAAAATCTCACACAACATACTCCTAAACCATCCTTAACAATCATCCATCTTGAACTCCTCAATAGTAGTGGTCTTGAACATCATCCCTTACACAATATGACACAAACAATAAACCCTTTGCTTAATGTTAATGTCATCTTGCAAGACACAAATAATTTTCATTCGATATATTTTCCCTCCTCCTATAAGAGTGAGAACAAAATCTCATAATTTAGAGAAACTTGTGTGAGTATGACATCTAATACTAAGCAAGATGTATCTTTGATGCAAACCACAAGATGACCTTCTACCATTGATCAAGAGGGAATCTTGTCGATACACCTCCAAGATCACATGATCACCCTATTGGAAACACAGGAGCAGACAACTGAGATGGGGGGGTGAATCAATTGTCACAAAAATTAAACTTATCAAAATTATTCAACTTATTCTCAGATCTGATAAATAAACATGAAAACATAAACCATCACCACATCAAAAACACACATAACACCAAGAGTTTTTACATGGAAACCCTATTAGAGGAAAAAACATGGTGGAAGTTAGTCCACAAGATTATACCCTATTAAAAGTATAAAAGAATTATAAATGCGGAATGCACATGCATTCAAGTGCACTACCTAGAGCTCACAGCTCAAATACAAAAATGATTACTGCCCAAAGGAAGACACATTGTCTTAGAAAAATATTTGGATTACATCTGTAATATTTTGAACTAAGAAAATAGCATCTGCTAATTCCTTATTACAATTTTGGTTAAGCACATAAACATCTACTCACTCTTCTTCACACTTTACTTATACCTTTGAAATATTAGAACATTATTCATGCACAACACTAGCACATCTCTCTCACACATTCCTTCAAATGGTATAAACAATCAAACATATATATACGCAACTTGAGATAACATCAACTACATGTTGGATCAACAAGAAAATAAAATGTGTGCAAACTGTCAGCCCAAAACATAAATAATTATCAATGTGAATCAACCACTATTGGCCACAACATAGTAGCAACCACCACAACATCAATCCAGATAAAGAAATGACTATGAAATTCATAGACTGATGCAAGGCAATGCATCTTAATTTTGATTAGGATGGGCAATCAGCCATAGCTTCCCTCTGAGATACTCAAAAGTATCCTTACGAAAGGGCTTGGTAAAGATATCTACAATCTATTC
Source organism: Sequoia sempervirens (assembly GCA_007258455.2). Classification (NCBI taxonomy): domain Eukaryota; kingdom Viridiplantae; phylum Streptophyta; class Pinopsida; order Cupressales; family Cupressaceae; genus Sequoia; species Sequoia sempervirens. Next base: position 730,032,155 of record VDFB02281492.1, on the reverse strand, counting down.
CTTAGTGGGCACATACTCCAATCTGACTTCCTTTTTACTCACCTTCTCTCTCAAAAAGTGAAACTTGATAGATATATGCTCAGTTTTTGAATGCAACACTGAATTCTTAGAAATGTTAATTTCACTTGAAAAATCACAGAATATAAGGGTATGTGCAAGATCATGATGGGCCAAAAAGTGGTGATATGATGGGTATGTGGCTGACAACTTTTTTTAACCCAAAATTGATGAAATGAAAAGGGTTTTTAAAGGATCTTCCTAACTTTCCAACAATATAAATTATTCTTTACTTGGATATGTACAGGATCATGATGGGCCAAAAAGTGACAATATGATGGGTATTTATAGGGTATGTGGCTGACGACTTTTTTTAACCTAAAATTGATGAAATGAAAAGGGTTTTTAAAGGAGATTCTTAGCTTTCCACCAATATAAATTATACTTTACGTGGAATTTAATAAATAATTATTATTCATTTTCTATTTGAATTATGACTAAAGTGCTAATTGATAGGCTGATTGAAAAACATCTATAGATTTCAAACGGTATCACATTTTTTGAATCCAAAATATGCATCACAATCTATGCTTCACATAATATAGGATTAAAAAAAGAAAAAAATGAATTTCATGAAGTTTTGACCAAGTTAAGGTGGTCAGACATATGAGTTTTTATATTTTTAAAAATTTGTAATAAAAAATTCATAATTAATTATTTACTTGGAAAATAATTACAAAAAATATGCATCACATCTAGACATGAGTCCTCTACTTATGTCTAAAATATTATAAAAAATATTATCATTTTATTGTGGTTAGGGTGGTCAGGACACCTACTTCTTATTTTTCTCTGAAATTTAAGTACTCTGCATTGAAATTTCAAATTTTCACCAAATAGATTTAAAAAAAAAAATTAAACCTAGTAGTTTAGAAACTAAATTCAATTTGTTACAGATTCTATTCTTATATATTTTTGAAATAATATACATAACTTATTCATTTTTTACGCCAAGTTGCCTAACTCTGATTTTTCTGAATTTTTTGGCACTTAAGGGCCTATTTTTTCCATGATGATCATGCCCATACTCACTTTGAATTTAATAAATTATTATTATTGATTTTTTATTTGAATTATGAAAAAAGTCCTGATTGATAGGCTGATTGTAAAAACTCTATAGCTTTCAAACGATATCACATTTTTTGAATCCAGAATATGCATCACATTCTATGCTTTGCATACTATAGGATTACAAAAAATGAAATTGAATTTCATGAAGTTTTGACCAAGTTAAGGTGGTCAAACATACAAGTTTTTTATATTTTTTAAAATTTGTAATAAAAAAATCATAGTTAATTATTTACTTGGAAAAAATTATAAAAAAAATATGCATCACATTGGGGCATGATTCCTCTACTTATATCTAAATTATTATAAAAAAATTAATCATTTTATTGTGGTTAGGGTGGTCAAACAGACACCTACTTATTTTTTCTAAAATTTAAATACTACTGCATTGAAATTTCAAATTTTCACCAAATAATTTTATTTTTTAAATAAACCTAGTAGTTTAGAAACTACATTCAATTTTCTACAAATTCTATTCTTACATATTTTTGAAATAATATAGATAACTTATTCAAATTTTTACATCAAGTTGTCTAACTCTGATTTTTCTATTTTTTTTGCCACTTAAGGGCCTTATTTCTCCATGATGATCCTGCACATACCCATAATAATAGGTTCATCATACACAACTGTGATATCTTTCAACATCTACTTCATCCTCAATACTTGAGTACAATTGTTAGTAGAAGTAATGTATTTTGCCTCTGTGCTAGATAAAGAAATGGCATTTTGCTTCTTACTTAACCATGAAATCAACTTTTTTCCCAAGAAAAATGCACCACCACTAGTATGCTTTTTGACATTCACATCTCTTTCCCAATCAACATAAGTAAAAACACTCAAATTAAGGTCATCATCTTTAGGATATGGGTATGTGCAGGATCATCATGGAAAAAAAAGCCCTTAAGTGGAAAAAAAAATAAAAAAAATCAGAGTTAGGCAACTTGACATAAAAATTTGAATAAGTTATCTATATTATTTCAAAAATATGTAAGAATGGAATCTGTATCAAATTGACTATAGTTTCTAAACTACTAGGTTTTTTTTTTTTTTAAATCTATTTGGTGAAAATTTGAAATTTCAATGCAATGTCACTTAAATTTAAGGGAAAAAATTAGAAGTAGTTGTCTCTCTGATCACCCTAACCACAATAAAATGATAATATTTAAAAAAAAAAAGAAGATATAAGTAGAGGACTCATGGCCCGATGTGATGCATATTTTTTTGTAATTTTTTTCTAAGTAAATAATTAATTATGAATGTTTTAATACAACTTTTAAAAAAAATAAAAAATCATATGTCTGACCACCTTAACTTGGTCAAAACTTCATGAAATTCATTTGTTTTTTAATCCTATAGTATGTGAAGCATAGAATGTGACACATGTTTTGGATTCAAAAAATGTGATACCATTTGAAAGCTAGAGATGTTTTTCAATCAACCTATCAATCAGGACTTTAGTCGTAATTCAAATAGAAAATAAATAATAATTATTTATTAAATTCAAAGTAAAGCATAATTTATGTTGGTGAAAAGTTGAGATTCTCCTTTAAAAACCCTTTTCGTTTCATCAATTTTGGGTAAAAAAAAGTCATCAGCCACATACCCTACATATACCCATCATATCGTCACTTTTTGGCCCATCATGATCCTGCACATGCCCATACCATAGGCCAAAATAAATTGTCCCCTTCAAGTACCTAAAAAATCCTCTTCATAGTTGTCACATGAGATTCCTTAGGATCAACTTGAAATCTTGCAATAATGCATATGACATTCATGATATCAGGTCTGGTGTGAGTCAAATAGAGCAATCCACTAATCATGGATCTATATCTAGTCTAATTTTTTTTAGGAGAATCATCATCTTGTGTCAACTTACATCTAGTCACCATAGGTGTACCAACTAGCTTTGAATCTTCCATACCAAAATTCTTTAGCAAATTTTTTCATATACTTGGACTAAGATATAAAAGTCCCTTTATCTAGCTGAGTAATTTGCAATCCCAAGAATAATTTCATTTCTCCAATCATAGACATCTCAAACTCACTTTGCATCTCATTAGCAAACTTCATCCACAAACTATCATCTCCTCAAAAAATGATATCATCAACAAAGACTTCAACAATCAAATCTTTATCATGATCAATCTTGAAATACACATTACTATTAACAGTACCTTTATTAAATCAAAGGTTCAATAAATACTTGTCCAATCTGGCATACCATGCTCTTGGGGATTTCTTAAGTTCATGCAATGATTTTTTCAACTAGAAAACCATATCTCCCTAATCAGTCAATTGAAATACATCAGGTTACTCAATATACACTTCTTCTAGTGCACCATTTAGAAATGTTGAATTGACATCCATCTGATAAACCTTGAAATGTTTGTAAGCAACATAAGCAAGAAATAGTCTCATAGCTTCAATCCTTGCATCAGGGGCAAAGGTTTCTTTGAAGTCAATTCCTCCAATTTGGAATATCCTTTACACAAAAGTCTTGCTTTGTTTCTAAGTATGTGTAGGATCATCATGGAAAAAATAGGCCCTTAAGTGGCAAAAAATTTAGAAAAATCAAAGTTAGGAAACTTAAAGTAAAAATTTGAATAAGTTATCTATATTATTTGAAAAATATGTAAGAATAGAATTTGTATCAAATTGAATGTAGTTTCTAAACTACTAGGTTTATTTAAAAAAATAAAAAATCTATTTGGTGAACATTTGAAATTTCAATGCAGTAACGTAAATTTCAAGGAAAAAATAAGAAGTAGGTGTCTGTCTGACCACCCTAACCACAATAAAATGATAATATTTTTTATAAGATTTTTGATATAATTAGAAGACTCATGTTTGGATGTGATGCATATTTTTTTTGTAATTTTTTTCCAAGTAAATAATTAATTATGAATTTTTTATTACAAATTTTAAAAAATATAAAAACTCGTATGTCTAACCACCTTAACTTGCTCAAAACTTCATGAAATTTAATTTTTCTTTTTTTAATCCTATAGTATGCAAAACATAGAATGTGATGCATATTTTGGATTCAAAAAATGTGATACTATTTGAAAGCTATAGATGTTTTTCAATCAACCTGTCAATTAGGACTTTAGTCATAATTCAACTAGAAAATGAATAATAATTATTTATTAAATTCAAAGTATAACATAATTTATATTGGTGGAAAGCTAAGAATCTCCTTTAAAAACCCTTTTCATTTCATCAATTTTGGGTAAAAAAAAGTCATCAGCCACATACCCTACAAATACCCACCATATCGCCACTTTTTGGCCCATCATGATCCTACACATACCCTTCTAACAACTTCACCTTGCTCATTTAGTTTGTTTCTAAAGACCCATTTAGTTCCAATTATATTTTTGTCCTTAGGTCTAGGAAAAATAATCCATATATCATTCTTGTCAATCTATAGTATTTCTTATTTCATTTCTTCCACCCAATGTTCATCTTTTCATGCTTCATTGACACTATTAGGCTTAGTCTTTGAAATCAAACAATATTCTTCTGCAATTCTTCTCCTAGTTTGAACACCTTTGTTCTTATCACCAATAATCTAATCTTCTGAATGATTTAGTCTTACATACCTTGGATTCTTAGGATGTTCTTGAACTTCATGCTCTTGTGATCTCACTTTTGCACTTTCACTAGTTCCTTCCTCTTGATTTTCCTGATTCACTAGAATGATATGAACTTGATTTGGAGTCTAAACTTTCTTTTCTTTATCTGAGTTGTCATTCTAATCATCTGAATCATATCCATAGGTTCTGCATGGTCTAACCATGTCTTCATCAACCTTGACATTAGCACTTTCAATTACTTTCTTCAATCTCTTATTATAGCACTAGTAAGCTTTACTTTTAGTAGAATAACCAATAAAAATTCCTTCATCACTTCTAGCAATGAAATTTCTTATATCTCCATCTCCTTTGATAAAGCATTTACTCCCAAAGATTTTGAAATATCTAATAGTAGGCTTATGACCATACCATAGCTCATAAGGGGTATTACTAGTATCACCAATGACTTGTACCTAGTTGAGAGTGTAAACAACAGTACTCACAACTTCTCTCTAGTAGATATGAGGAACATTTCCTTCTAGCATCATAGTCCTAGCAACATCTTGAATTATCCTGTTCTTCCTTTCAGCAACTCCATTTTGTTTAGGGGTCTGTGAGATAGATAGTTGTCTCTTTATCCCATGCTCTTCATAAAAATAATTAAACTCACCAAAAGTTAATTGACCACCTCTATTTGATCTCATACATTTAATCTTCATACCTAACTTTGTCTCAACCATAGCCTTAAAAATCTTGAAATTCTCTAGAGCTTCAAAATTTTCCCTTAAGAAAGTAGCCCACATCATTCTAGAATAATCATCAATAAGTAACATGAAATACATGTATCCAATAAGGTGGCGGATTACTTTTCCAATGAAGCAGTCAAGAGGGGTGGTGAAAACACATGGAGGAAGAATGATTACCTCCATTCTGAGGTAAAAGCTCTAATCTATTATGATTCTATACATGGAAGAGAAGTTTATCATCACCATGATGAAGTGAATAAAGATTAAGTACATCGATCTCATTAGATTTGATGGGACCGACGTCATTTTCCTTTTTGAGAAGCGTTTTCAGCACGCTTTCTGGGTGTTCAGGAAAATAAGCTCATATGGGACCCAAAGCAACTGTAGGGTTTGGTTTAGTAGAGCTTTGAAGATGGGGGGAGAGAGAAAACATGTTGAGCCAAGTAGCTGTCAAGAGCACAGGAAGAATGTTAAAGTTTGGGAAAAATTTGAAAAGGGTGGTCTAGTTCCATTCTTGGAAAAGCTCCATGGTACTGATGAGATGGTGCTGGACTATTTTGCCAAAAACTGGAAAAATGGTGAGATTGTGCTATTTGGTAGGAGTGTTAAGCTGAATGAGAAAATAATTGGTGAGATTACTGGTCTTTCGACTGAGGGTGTGAAATTTTATCAGGACCGCCGGTTCTCTAATGAAGCGGTTATCAGATTTCCTAAGAAAGATAAGCAGAAGGCTAAGCTGGTTAAGGTTTCTAATAGCTACTTTGATATGGAGTCCATTAAATCGATCTAGAGGAAATTTTTGAGAGTCATTATGGAGTACATCACGGTTGATGGGCACTTCACCAAGGTGTATGGTTATCACTTTGCCATTTTGAACCACTTTTGTCACAAGGTTCGTATCTCTTTGCCTTTTTATTTATGCTCTTCTCTAAAGAATTGCCTTGATGAAGTTGAAAGAAACCCTAGGTGGATTTCTATTATTCACCATGGTCTTGTCAGGCTCATCTATGAGCATTTCCAAAATTTACCTGCTCTGCCTAAAAATGTTGTTGCTGAGGAGTTGGACGATGAGCATATGGAAAGTAGCAGGGAGAATGATCCTTTGGTCCCTTTTTCTTTTGCTCATGTTGGCACTAAAACCACTATTCCTCAGTCCCTTTCTTGCCAGAATGTCCTTGAGGGTTTTGCTCTGCCTTCTTGTCTTAATCCCCTGACTTCACATGGTTGCCCTATGCTGGGTTCTACTCCCCCGTCTTGTATTAATCCCTAGCCTGTGCCTGGTTTCCCTACCCCGGGTTTGGTCTCTGGATTTAAAGGTGCCTTGGTTATGAAATTGGTTTCATACTCTGGGAATTCTTTGGAAATTCATTCTAAAAATCCAATGGATAGTAAAGAGTCAGTCCCTAGTGCCTCTGTGTCTAGAAAATTTGTGAATGCCCCTAAAAGACCCCCTAATTTGGATGAAATTAATTCTACCCCGAATAAATTTAGGTCTGATGACATAATGAGTGTGGCAGAAAAAAGTGTTGATGGCATTTTCACTGCTCTTAAGTGGGCCCATAAGGAAGTTTGTGATTTGAATGACCCTAATATAGTTCTCAGCAACAGAGTCATGGAGTTGGAGCAAAAGGTGATCTGGAGCCGTAAGGAGAATGATGAACAAAACATCCCCTTAATGGAGAAAAGACAACAACTGCAGGAGGAAAGATTGACTAGGCTAGAAAGCAATGTGTCCAAGATTGGCCAAAATATCAAGGCCATTGTGGCGCAAAATCATAAAATTGCCAGGCACAACACCATTATCATTAATGCTATGCTAGAAAATTTGGAAAAAAGTCAAAAGGGCTCACTGTTCATAGACTTGGATGCGGACAGAGGTTGTAGCAGAGATGTTGCTGAAGGGATTTCGACTCACACCCAGGCTAACATGAAGAGGAAGGTCCCTGATTCTACACATATGGTTCAAATCCTCAAGCAGGGAATACAGGATATGAGTGAAGTTGAGAAGGAAGCCAAGGAGTTTTTGAACTTCATGGAGTAGTGTTGTTGTTGTCCTCTCTGGGTTTTTGGTGGTCCTTTTTTGGACCCTATTGTCTCTTTGTTGTTGTCGTTTCTTTTTGGGACAACTGTCTGTTCTCTTGGACTTTTTTGCTATATCTTTGTTTGCTTATACTTTGTGGTTTCAAGTCCCTATAAAACCTATTTTTTCCTTTTTAAAAACATTAAATACATGTATCCTTGCAAACCTCTAACTCTAGTAGAACCACACAAGTCAATATCCACAAGCTCCAACAATTCATTTGAAAAATGTTGTTTGCTCTTAAATGAAATTCTAGTTTGCTTCCCTAACTAAGATTTCTTGCATATGGCATTATTAGGTTTTATCAACTTAGGAAGATCTCTCATTTCCTAAGTAGAACTTATCTTGATAATATTGTCAAAGTTTACATGACATAATCTCCTATGTCAAACCAACTTTCATCAACTTGAGCAACCAAACAACTTTTACTAGCAACATATAGGTGAAATATATTACCTTTGTAAGAATTGGCTATGAAGGTAGCCACCCAAGATCTAGAGGCCTAATAGAAAGCACAAAAGAGAGAATAGAATATGACAAGAATAAACTATAGTCAATGTCAATAATATGAGATAATAGAATGGTACAATGTACATAGGAGACCCCTTGGTTATATGGCCAAGGTGAGAACATAGGAGGGCATAAGATTATGACAAGTGTCATAATCTTATGACATGAGACAACAATGAAAAGTTATCACTCCACCTAAAGTGGAAAAGAATAATGTGATAATCTCCACAAAAGGTGGAAGTGATGTGGTAATGACATGTCAAGTCCACCAAAAGTGGAAAATCTCCAAAAACCTCCTATGTGGTCCCTAAGTAAACTTAACTAAGGTGTAATTATGATCTAGGACAAGGTACAAGACATTTAATTACACCAACACCCCCCTTAAGTGCAACTTAGGGAGAATGCACACAAAAGAAAACAATGCAAGATGGGTCCTGGCTACTAGGCCATGTTAGGTACCCATGTACAAATGCAATGCAATCTCTAACAAGTGGAGTAAAGATGGAAAAACCCAATGGGAAAAAACTACCCCCCAAAAGAGAGATGAGATACAAAAGCCTATGAACATGGCATGAGAAGGATAAAACCCCATGTGAGGAAAAAGTCCCGCCCATAAGAAGAATGAAGATAGTCCATGCAACCCCCCCTCAATGGAGAGTCACTACTCAAATGTCACAATGCCAAGAGTGATGTAGAGCAGACCAAGGATGATGAGGAGTCCTCCAAATGTTGTTCCAAAAGAAATGCCAAACTGTGCAAAGCACTGATAGAAGGAATCAGGTACAATTGCAGAAGATGCCACATAACTGGTGACTGAGCTGAATCTGTCAACTCAAGAGTAACTGTAGAATCTGTCAATGAAGAACTGTAGATGAATCCACACTGCAACAGAAATAAGGTCAGAACCAAGAAGACAACTACGGGAGCATCAACTAAATGCCCATCAATAGAAGATTGGTACAATCCATGTCTCACTGGAGCCATGCACAATTTGTACAATCTAAGTCTCACTAGAGCCATGCACCAAGTCTCTGGATGTAGAACCAAACTTCTGAAGATAGGTAGAGTGCTTCCAAAATAGGAGTTTATATGGTGATTAGTCCATCTCACAGAATTGCATGGGTAATTAGCCGCTGCATACACTGAGTATATAGGAACTAACACTAGATACATAGATCAATCCAAAGAAGCATACAGAAGATGACAGAGTACACTAAAATAATAGATTGTGGCACTTTATTTTAGTGCGATTACAACATTACATAGAGGAGAACTACAATCAACATGATGCAAATCTAGAAATGTTGATGAAGAAACCAACCAAAAGAACCCAAAGCTAAAGATCGTGAAGAAAGCCCTCCAGGTGGATGTCTATAGGAGCAACTGACCCCCATTTGAATGTCGATTAGAGGAACAAATGGTCCAAGACAAGGCTCGATCGAGAGGCAAAATAATTTTCCCAGATTTACTTATTAATGCATGATTTGTTTTTAAAAAAACATAATTAAAAGTTTGATTTAAAAACATGATTTATTAAAAAACTTTATTATTAAAATAATAAAGAAAATTAATTTTTTTTAATAAAAACTTTATTAAAAATAAAGAAAAAAACATTGTTTTTATTTTTAATTTTTAATTAAAAAAATTAATATAAAAATTAAAGAAAAACTCTAAAAAGTTTTATTAAAAAACATTATTAAAAACTAATAATGAAAAATATTAATTTTTTTAATTATTAAAAAAACTTTAATATAAAATGTTAAAGTAAAACTTTATTAAAATGTTTTATTTATTAAAAAACTTGATTAAAAGTTCATATAAAAAAAATTATTTAAAAACTTAAAAAAAAACATAAATAAAAAAAAAGTTTTATTTAAAAAACTTTAAGAAAAAAAAAATGGCCGCCCAGTGGGGACGGTAAGGACGCCGCCCCCTACAACGGCCAGTGGCCGTGTAGGTGGCGGACAACCCTATTGCTGCCACTAGCAGACTCCTGCGGGCCACAGGATTAATACAAATTTTTTTTACAAAAATTGATTTATAAATTTTGATTTAAAAATAAATAAAAATCGATTTTAAATTTTTTTTTAAGATTTTAAAAAAATAAAACTGCCAATATTTATTTTCAAAAAATAAATAAATATATTTTTAATAAAATCGTACCTGCGCAGGTAGGGCCGTACAGCCCCCCTGCTAAAAAATTTTCCTTCGAGAGCAACTTGCTCCGATTTGGACAATTTGGTAGTCGATTTAGGGGTTTTTAGCCCTTCTAGATGCAATGGCGATGTCCTTTCCAACTGTAAATGCTCTGAAATGGTAGCTAGGTCCTGGATCTGGCAACCACCTCTGATCTTCAACCCTTTGCAGATTTGGCCTCCAATGTCCAACTGAGATAAAACAAAAGGCAAATCTGACTATCTTGGACACTCCGAATGTAATGGTGAGCTAAGATCTGATGCAACAAGCTCCCAAAATGCACTTGCAATACAAAGCCAAAAATGGAACCCTCTAAAAATCTCTCCAAAAGACTAACTAAAGGCATTCTAAAAGCTCTGATACCATGTAAGAATTAGCTATGAAGGTAGCCACCCAAGATCTAGAGGCCTAATAGAAAGCACAAAAGAGAGAATAGAATATGACAAGAATAAATTGTATTCAATGTCAATAATATGAGATAATAGAATGGTACAATGTACATAGGAGACCCCTTGGTTATATGGCCAAGGTGAGAACATAGGAGGGCATAAGATTATGACAAGTGTCATAATCTTATGACATGAGACAACAATGAAAAGTTATCACTCCACCTAAAGTGGAAAAGAATAATGTGATAATCTCCACAAAAGGTGGAAGTGATGTGGTAATGACATGTCAAGTCCACCAAAATTGGAAAATCTCTAACAACCTCCTATGTGGTCCCTAAGTAAACTTAACTAAGGTGTAATTATGACCTAGGACAAGGTACAAGATATTTAATTACACCAACAACCTTTTTTTTTGTACCAGATACAATCACATTCTCGAAACTTTCTACACTTTCCATGCTTGAATTGAAGATTGTATCCCTTGTCAACCATTTTTTCTGACACTTAATAGATTATGCTTCAAACCTTCCACATATAGAACATCGTCAATATTATGCTTTCCATCAAGAGAAATGGATCCTCTACCATGGATTACATCAACTTTGTCATCACCAAATATTACAACACCACCATCATAATTTTCCAAGCTCACAAATTTACTTTTATCACCTATCATGTGATGAGAGCATCCACTATCAATCACCCATTCATCTTTTTCTTCAAATCTTATAGTTAGGGCTTTCTCCACATTTGTGCAACTAGTAGATTCAGAAGGTATTAGATTATTTTCCTTGATAGCAATAAATACCCATTCATCCTCACTTACATTCCCTTTATCAAATTCATTATGTGTCACATCTTCATTAGCAACATAGTAACACTTTCTTTAAAATCTAGGTTTGTTAGGTCTTGGCTTAGGAACTCTTTTCAAACACCTTGATGCAAAATGGCCTATCTTATTGCAATAAAAACATTTAATAGGAAGTTTCCCTTTATAATTACATTCTCTTCTGGCTTCCCTCTTGACAATAAGTGCTTCAAGCTCATCTAGTTTTCTCTCTTCTTCTTCAATCTCTCTCATTTCCTCCTCATACTTGAACATTTTTCTATAAGAACTTTCTCTTGGATCATATCTCTACTTATCCTTTCTAGAGATAGTACCTTTGAATGCAGATTCTGTCTTAGGAAGATAATCACCAAACTCACTCAACTCAAAAGAAATAAGCTTACCAATCAACATGTCTCTACTTACATTTTTCATAGTCTAGATCTCCTTAATAGCAACAGCTTTGGCTTTGTATGCAGCAGGAAAGGATTTGAGCACTTTAGCAACAATTTCTTATTCTTCCAATGTTCCACCAACACATCTAATACTACACACAAGTTCATTCACTCTCTTCATAAAAGAAGTAATGTTCTCATCATCACCCATTCTCAACATTTCATATTTCCCTTTCAAGCTTTGCAACTTACCAATCTTCACATGGGCATCATCTTCATACAAACTTTCCAACTTTTTATAGATCTCATAAGCAATCTTTAGATCCATCACATTTTTCATCTCAAAATTAGTCAGAGCACTCAACAATGCTTCTTTAGCCTTGATATTGTACTCGACATCCTTAATCTCAGCAGAAGTAGATGGACCATTCTATGGGATGATATACCTATTCCTTGTAATGTTCCAGTAAGGTTCACCAATGCATCTCAGATGACACTCCATTCGAGTCTTCCATAGAGAATAATTAGTTCCGTCAAATCTCATACTATCCTTCTTATATGTCACCATCTCAGATCACCTCAAGCTATTAAACTTCTTCCCAGAAACTTTTTGTAATACCAATTGTTGGCAACACAAGGGTAGACAACTGAGAGGGGGGGTGAATCACTTGCAACAAAAATTAAACTTATCAAAATTATTCAACTTATTCTTAGATCTAATAAATAAAATTTGAAAGCATAAACCATCACCACATCAGAAACACACATAACACCAATATTTTTTTACGTGGAAACCTTGTTAGGGGAAAAATCATGGTGGATGTTAGTCCACAAGATTATACCCTATTAAAAGTATAAAAGAATTATAAATGGAGAATGCACATGCATTTTGGCATACTGCCTAAAGCTCACTGCTCAAATACAAAAAGGCTTACTTCCCAAAGGAGGACACACTATCTTACAGAAACATTCGAATTACATCCGCAAGATTTTGAACTGAGAAAATAACATCTACTAATGCTTGATTACAATTCTGGTTAAGCACATAAACATTCACTCATGCTCTTCTTCACACTTTACTTCGACCTTCGAAAGATTAGATAATTATTCAAGCACAACACTCACACATCTCTCACACACATACCTTCAAATGGTATAAACAATCAAACATATATATCTGCAACTATAGATAACAACAACTACATGTCGGCTCAACAAGAAAATAAAATGTGTACAAACTATCAGCCCAAAACATAAATAATTAGCAATGGGAATCAACCAATTTTGGCCACAACATAGTAAGGACCCAAAAAAAATCCTCGAACATAAACAACCTTCACAAAATATTCCTCAAAGATCCACAACACGCTACAATCACCCTATCGGCCATGGACATGAAAAACATGAACTCACAAAAGAAAATCACCAATCGTGAGCACACAGATCAATGTAGATCAACAACACAAATAGATCATGATCTAGAAACATCCACGAGTATCATGAATGACCACAAAAGCATCCACAACAATTCAAATTACTAGAATCACATCATCTTCTTTTAGGAACACCAACTAAAGCAACAAAACAACTATTAGAACACAGATACTCATAACTCGATCAAATCTTCATGTGGATATTTGAAACTTAATGTGGATAAAATAGATATACTTGACAAAAAACCCTTTAATCTTAACCTCTGATCATCAATATACTTAGCTATCCAATAGTATGATGGCTAAATTGAGCTTCACTACATCACCGACTACCTGCAACTTATTTCATTACAATTTTCTCAATATCTTTGACATATAAAACTTAAAGACATTAATGCCAATAGTGTTTACATCAATGAAAACTACATATCAGCAACATCCAACACAGCCTTCCCCCTAGAACTTGAAAGAAATAATTTTACAAGACATCATTATTCACCTATCATAGATTTCATGGTCATTCCACTAATGAATGTCAGTGTTTGAGTAGTAAAATCCAACATCTTAAGGAGTTTGGTATGCTTCCCCATGTGTGGGCACCTAATTCCTCTAATTGATACCATTTTCACTCTAGGTCATTCCTTTTATCAATCATTTCGGCTCACCTTTGTCCTATACTAAGTGGGGGCAAGGGGTTAAGTAGCCTTGTCCTCGTATGTCACTTGTCGTTGCCTCTTTTCGCTAGTAATTAAATTTTCATGAATACATAAGAGCAAGCTTGGGATGTGGACGAAATGCCTTAAGTTGGCTCGCATATGACATACTTCCCTTTTTTCATGACGTAGCTTATTAGAAACATATGACTTGGCATAGGGATTTTTGAGTAAGCTCTCATGCCCTCTTCTACTTTAAAGAAATTTCTCACAATACTAGTGTTTGTAACCACTTTAAAGTGGGGGTATACATTACCACTCACATTTCATTATGTGATTTTATTTTTCTTGCATTTCCCTCTCTTGGACAAATTTGGCACAATGTTCCCTAGGATGAGACCTTGCACTTTTCCTCTCTTGGAAACAAGATGAGACCATTTGCACTTATCCTCTCTTGGAGACATTATGCATGATGTTCCCTAAGATGAGAGATTGTACGAATTAATAAAATTCCCTTTGAACAGTTCTTGCACTATTTTGCATTTACAATATCTATGAGTGTCAAACATACAAAGTTTTGCCTACTTCATAGAGCTTGAAAATAATTTTCCTTTTTGGTGCCTTATTAAAGTTATTAGGAGGTATAACTTTGGTATAGTTGAGCAGGAATCCCATTTTGAGGCATGACTTTCCCCATAGCCACCTATGTGTTTGTGAGTACATATCACCCAACCATATGTTTCTCACCTTTTGGGCCTTGTTACCTAGCAGACAGCCATGAGTTCCATCACCCCAGAGTGAGTATGTATTTTCTTTTTGGACAAGTAGCATAGATCTAATCCACAACTAGCTGGACAAATGATAAAAGCTTGATCCACCTTTTTATTTTCATCTTTCTCTTCTTCCTAGTTTTTTCCATTGCATGATTGTGTATCATTGTGGTTTGACTTAGGATCTTGGATCTTGGGGGCTTGATTTCCTTCTTGATCTTTTTCATTCTTTGTCATCTACATCTGTACACTCAAATCTCTCTTGAGTGTATACTTTAGTGTGAGTTTTAAGTTTGAAATCCTCTCACTAAAGTGGGGGCTAAATGTACCATAGAAAAAAGGTAACTTTCTTGATTTGGGGAATAATTGATGACAAACTAGACTTAACGAGGCTTTTATTTAGTGTTGAGAGGTGTTTTTCACATCCACACTAGGTATTTGACCCTTTTAAATTCATTTAATGATGTCTTATAAAGGTGTTGTACAACACTTTCATGCTTTTCTAGACTTAATGAACCCATTTTCCCTTAATTAAACATTATAAATGGTATTTAACTACATCCTCACATTAATCTAGAAGGCTTGTGAATTAAAAGTAATGTTAATCTAGTGTTGTAATGTGTCTTACACATTCACATTGGTTCTTGTTCCTTTCTAGGCTATGTGGACCTCATTTTAGAGTTGTAAATTGTATTTAATCATACTTTCACATTGAATTCTATGTCCAAAGCCCTAATTGCCCCTTACATCATCACTAATAGGCCCCTATTACCCCATATTGTGCATCTTGAGGCATAAATTAATTAAATACCTAACAAATTCATCATTAAAACCTTATTTCCTTACTTCCTAGCATCCTAGCTATTAAATGGACCCCTCTAAGACTAATTCACCATATATAGTGAATGAGTCCCTACCAGGTGGGACTGATTCACCCAAGGTGGTGAATGAGTCCCATTTGGGCCATTTTTGACTTTTGAGCAAGAAATTTTGGAATTTAAGTTTTTTTTTTCTTCATATCGACCTTGGGGATCCAATTTATGAGAAAATAAGGTGAATTTCCTATAAAATCAAGTATCTAAACCCTAATTTACATCTCCAAACTCATTCACTCATCATCTATCTTCTCTATCAAGTCAAGCAAGTTAGGGTTTCATCATTGCAACTCACCAAGATACCTTCCAAAGAAATTCAATGAAAGATTCTTCATGTTTTTTGATAGAAATTCAAGATCAAACTTCATGGAAAGGTAATTATTCCATTATTACATGCTTCATTATATTCTTTCATCATTTTGGTTTAATTACCTACAAACATATTTGAATAAGGCAAACCCCCATGCCCTAACATCCAAGATTTATTTTTCTTGTCTTGTGTGTTTATAGATTTAGACATCTTGGAGGATTAGAAATCAATAAATATTGCATTCCAAACTTGCACAAGTCATCTCTTCATTGGATAAGTCAAAATACCCACAAAAAGTCACTTTCAGACCCAAACCTAATAGTTTCAGAACTAAACACCTTGAGAAGCAAAAAGTGCAGACCAAAGGCTCCTGTCTCCACCTTTGAATCTTTAGAAATTAAAAAAGTGGACTCATTCACCATGGGTGGAAAACGAGTCCCTCTTCCAAGCATGTTTTTGGTTTTCTGCATTTTTGGATACCCTTTTGTTTGAAACGGGTTCCATAACAGTTTCCCAAATCTAGGACTAATTAGCCCAGAATGGCCAATGAGTCCCACCAGTCCTAAAAATTAGGATTAGTAGCATTTTAGAAGTCATTTCCAATCTCCAACAAGATCTCAGGTGCACACATTCAGTTTCATACATTTCGCTTGTAGTTTACTATTCATTTCGAGGTGTTTTTGCATTACACAATGTTTTTTAAACACTCTACATTTCCTTACTTTCCATTCATTAATCAATCAATTTTATCAATTAGATACATTTAGATCATTTCATTTGGGAATTTTTCCATCATACATACATTAGTTTGATTGAACCACCTAGATTTTGGGTGTGGGATCTACCTCTTCTCCTTACGTGAAAGACCCTAATTGAGCAAAAGAGATTTAGTATTTCACACCTCATAAAATCTATGGTTCACAACCATCAAGCAACTTGCGAGTTCAGGGTCAGCTTTTAAGGTGTATAATTTTTTGTTATAGATGTATACTTCATAAAATGATGCAGATTAGAAAACACACCATTTATCTCATGAATCCACAATCTCCCTAAAAGGAGGTTGTTAGCAAGATCATCGGGCATAATCTGGACCAGAGTTTGTAATGTTTCTTCACCAACTCTGATAGGTAATGTGATGACTTTGAGTAGTTGTTTTCCTATGTTGTTGAATTCTTAAAATGATAAAGAATTAGGTTTAATATCATTCTTACTCATTTTAAGTCTTTTCAAAAGGTTCACACTACATACATTCAAAGCCAAACCATTGTCAATAAGAGTTTGTTTTATTGCAGTTTGGCCAACATGGGTTATTATATTGAAAGCTTCATAATTCTTATGAAATTCCAAGGGAGGTAACTCACGTTGGTGAAAAACTATATCTAAGTTCATTTTGTTTCAAGAATGGACAGAGGAATGAAAGTGTTGTCACTAATGTCAACCATTCAGCTAGTTATCTACTTCTTGTTGTTGACTGTATATGTTGAGGATATTGAGAAAATTGTATTAAAAGAATATTATAGGTATTCAGTTGTTGAGGATGTTGATCCAATACTTGTGAACTATGTTTTTTTTGTGTTCTAGCTGTGGTCTAGGAGAATTGTTGTTGGTCCATATTTCTCTTTGATGAAGTCTTATGAATTGTGGTTCTAGAGTTATGTTGTCCTGGTTCTATTGAAGATTGTTTCACTATTTGGATGTATCAAGCTTAATTGATCTATGTGTTTTACACTGGTTTGAATGACTATGTGTTAAGCACTATCTTCGAAGTTGATGAAGTGTGTTGGATCTATTATGGGTCCCGGTGAAGCATGTGTTTGGGTGGCCCTCATTTTAATTCCACCCTAGGATGTTTGGCATCGACCTAATTTGAATTTGAAGTTGGATGGCCAAATTTATATCTTTTCAAGGTTGGAGATAGTATAAATACAGAATGTACTAGAAATGAAAATTTTACATAAGAAAAGAAGGAAGATACGTTAAAGAGCAGATGTAAATTTGATACTATTTTGAAAGTGCATGAGTTATGTGTGTGGTTCATCAGTGCGAAGCTTAACGCTGATTTTCCAGATGCAGTGACCAGAAGGAAAACTCTATCATTCATGCAAGTTGATTAGTGATTGTAGTGGAATCCTTTGTTGCATTGGGATTGTTGTCTCTTTGTAGCAAGGCTTCTTTGTCTTCTATGCATCTCTATGGTAGTGAGCCCTCTAGGTTGTAACTCTGTGGATAGTGAATCCTTATTTTAGGTAGTGAGCCTTTTTGTAATAGGTTTTTATATTGTCTATAGCGTGAGTTAATCCTCACCATGGTTTTTCCCTCATTGGGTTTTCCACATAAATCTAGTGTTATTATGTTTGTGTATTCGCATTTGATGGTTAATCACATTTAATCATTTTTTTTTCTTAGTTTCGGTAATTGAATTTAAGGTTATAATCTGTGACAACTGATTCACCCCCCTCCTTAGTTGTCCCATCCAACAATTAGTATCATAGCATGGTTCCTTGTTGAAGAGCTTAACTACTTGAGTAAGGTTTGAGATGGCTAGAAAAATGATCTTTGATTATTCAAGGTTTGATGGAACTAATTATGGTATTTGGAAAGTATTGATGGGAATATATCTAAAGTATTGTGGATATGATGTAGAGAAAGCTTATAAGAATCCCTACACTCCTCTTGCTAATGGTATGAGTACACCTGAATAAATTAGAGCACAACAAGTGAATAATAAGGGAAAGTTCATCTTGAAGAATAGTTTGGTACTTTTTGAATTGATTAAGTTTCAGAATTTGAAGACAACTTAGGAAGTTTGGGATGCTTTATAAAGAGTGTGCGATGGTGATAAAAGGGTAAAAGAGGAAAAATTATAGAATTGGGAAACATAGTTTGATCTTATACATATGTCTAAAGATGAGAATGTCAAAGCCTATGTACAAAAATTGGATGAGGTAGTGGTTGGAATGCAATCTCTTGGTGCTACTATAGATGAAACTAGGATTCTAAAAAATATTCTTGAAACTCTTCCTAATGCTTACAATGAAAAGGTGGTTGCTATTGAGCAAACTAAAGATTATAAGACTTGTACTAATGATCTGTTGCTAGGATTTTTGACATCTTATGAGATGAGGAAATTGAATCTAAGAAGTGGAAGAAAAACATAAACTAATTTTAAAGCTACAAAATTGAAGATCTAGATGAAGAAAAATTTGATGAAATCAAACCTAACTTTGTAAGAAGAATGAGAAAATGCTCTGGTAAGTATGAATGTAAATTTCTCTTTAAGTGATTTAGTTGTGAAGAAATTAGTCACTATGTTGCAAAGTGTCCAAAAAGAGCTAAAAATAATAAACAAAGGTATGAGAAAGGAAATAAAGCAAAGAAGATTAACAAAGCTTACTATGTTAATGAGAATGCTAGTATTTCAGATGAAGGTTCAGAATATGAAGATCTAGATGACAATGAATACTTGTTCTTGGCAATTAAGGATGGACCTACTTCTACTAATTTAGAAAAATATTCAAAGGAAAGTCCTTGAGAGAAGGAGAAGGAGAAAAGTGAAGGTACAACTATCTCTTCTTGAACCATCAATTTTGAGTTTCTATGTACTTATCTCACACTCTTAGGGTTTTTCACCTAAAAGGATAAAACACTAAAATCAAGGTGGTTCACTCAAATAAAGGAATGTATGATGGAATTATGACTAAATGCAATGATCTAAATGTAGCTAAGTGATAAAATTGAATGATTATGAATTCCAAACTAATGAAATATGTAATGTTTGAAAACACAATGTGATATGTAGACAATAAACTAGAAACATAACCTAATGCAAATAGAATTGAATGAGGTTAAACAAAGTGCACCTAGAATTTTAATGCTAAATTTTGAAGGTTCTAGAAATTGGGAGAAATCAATGTAAATCACCAGTGGGACTCATTCACCACTGATGGAAAATCAGTCCTCCTACTAGTAAAAACACTTGAAACTGCTTTCTGACTGTCAAGAACTAGATTCTGACAAAATCAACTTTTCCAGCCTACAGGTGGGACTCATTCACCACTGATGGTGAATCAATTATCCTCAAAAAATCTACAAATTCAAGAGTCAATTCTGTAGGTCCAAATCTACACTTGTCTTCTTGTCAAGTTAATGGAGTCAAATCTATAGAAAATAGGTTGTAGGTTGTCTCCAACCTTGAATTAGGGTTTAGTTGACTTGAAACACTTTTTTGAATTTTAAACCACTTTTCAACACCTATTTTCTTGATAAATCTGCATAAAAAAGTCAAAAACCTTGTTGAAAAAGTCTAAAGATATGTCAATGGCTACTCCAAGATGCTTGATTCAGCAATGCCACAATGCTTCAATGCTTGAATGAGATGATTGAATACTTGAATGAACTAGTGAATGAATTAAGATGAGTGGGGGTTGAAATGGATGTAAAAACACTTATTTATACACAATTATGCCCTATTATCCCAACAATACAACACCATAGGATGACATAAGGTATTTTTGAATAGAAACTCGAAAGAAAATTTTATATATTTTGAATTTGGAGCCAAGAGGGACTCATTTTCTAGCCATTGTGATTGGGTCCCACTATAGGCTTCTAAGTGGGTGTCAGGAATTAACTTGCATTTAATGTTGTTTGTCGGGTTTACATTCCAAAATACACTTAATTAAGTCTTATGAGTGCAGAAAGGGGTCATATAAAGCATAAGAAAGGTGTAAATGGTGAAATCAAGCCTAGAAAAGTGTGAAATCTTGTTACAATACTATACAACACTTTAAAATAGGACTTGATAAGTGATGAAAAGTTGCTTTTTAGGTGAATTATAATGAGAAGAGTCTAGAAAAGTGTAGAAATGTGTTACAACACTTCACAAAACCTTCACAAGACATCATAATTTGAATTTTAGGACCTAATGTGAATGTATAAGTTACATTGCAACATTAAATCTATGAGAAATAGGTCAAGCATCACAAGAGAGAAAGACCCAAAAGACCATGAAAATGTCAAAGATCCATTTTTCTATGGTACATTTAGCCCCCACTTTAGTGAGAGAATGAACTTGCTTCAAACTCACACTAAAGTGGCCATGCATATCAAGAAGGAGGTCCAAATGTACTTATGCTAGCAAGATGGAATGAAAACGATGAAGAGGGATGATCAAGCCCATAGGATGAAGATCCCATGGAAAACTAAACATAAGAAGAAAGGAACACAAGTGTGAAAGAGAAAAAGAGAAGGAAGAGGAAAGGGAAAATTTGGATCAAGCTTTGATCATTTGTTTAGCCAGTTGTGAATTAGATCTAGGCTATTTGTCGAAAAAAGAAAAATGCATACTCACTTTGGGGCAATGAAACACATGGTGGTCCATCAGGTGACAAGGCCCAAAAGGTGAGAAACATACACTATTTGGTATGCACTCACAAACACATAGGTGGCTATGGGGAAATTCGTACCATGGAATGGGATTCCCACTTAACCATAAAAAAATAATACCTCCTGATAACTTTAACAAGGTGCCACAAAGGAAAATGTTGGTTCGTGCTCATTTGACAAGAAAATCTTTGTATGCTTAGAAATCATGAGCAAATAGGATGGTACCACAGGCATGCAAACTGCATTATGCAAGGTGGCAAAGAAGTAAAATGTAAAATGTGAAAATGTAAAAAGTAAATGATGTTCAAAGGAGTCATGTTAAGTTGATGCGAGGTCTATCACTTAGGGAACATTGTGTCTAATGTCTCCAAGAGAGGAACAATTAAATAATAAAATATTCAAAACTTAGGGGATGTAGTGCATTTCATCATGCCACTAAGAGGAATGTAATATGCTAAGATAGATCATACTTATGAAGGAAATCACACCGTATGTCATCCACAAAGTGACAAATGTATCGTATGAAGTGACAAGGCTGCACTAAGAACAAAGAATGCAAATGAATAATGCCAATGTATACCCCACACTTTAAAGGAATTGCTCCACACCATTCTATGAGCAAGTACTTCAATGTATCAAAGGAAAAATACAAAAAAAAAACAAGACATGAGAGCCAACTCAGAAAGCCCCTATGCTAAGTCATGTTTCCAAGTAATGTTGCTTCATGTAAATGAAAAAGAGAAAAAAAGAAAAGGAGGGTTACCCCCTAGAAAGAAACACACCAAACACATAAGGGATCTATATATTTGGGGTCAGCATGTTCATTGTTGTAATGTTTTGATTAAAGAGCTTGAAACTATCATCATTCCCCAAAACACATAGAACTGGAAGAATGACACAAAGAGAGTGAAAACAAAAGAAAAAGAAAGTCCGTTTTGGGTCAACATGGAAGAGACATTTTTAGTCTCAATGATTTGCATCATCCCCAAAAGGAAAACACAAGCAAAAATAAAAGAAAAAAGGAAAAAGAAAAGGAAAAGGATTTTGGGTCAACATTGTTGGTTTCTTTTTACACTGTAACCAGGTTTGTCTTCTAATCTACCTATGGAACTGCCAATCCCAATCAAGGGCAGCTCAAAGGACCTAGACCAACTGATGAGGACTTTAAGAAACCTCCTACACTTTGGGCTCTGCAAGACCCGGGAGGGTGATCCCTTAATGTTTTTACAACATCTGCACCTTTATTAGAAACAACATTAACAATAGTAGATAATCTCACTTAATAGCTCAACACAATAGGATAATACTCAAATAAATTGGCTATTTATCAATAATATCAACTACTTGGAGCATGAGATAACTACAACATAAGGTAGCATAAGATGGTCATTTATTTGCAATTTATGGCAAGCTTCTAGGAAAAGACAAGCAAATATTGAATCATATGGGTAATCACAACCTAGACCAGTGTCATATATCTATTGGGCAGGAGTTAAATTTATAAGCATCTAAAGGCATATAATAGATTTAACACATAACATATGGAATCCTTGATGATATTGTATTACAATTTCATCAATATGTATTCTAACTCAATACTACTTACCAAATCCTTATATAGTACATATCCTCCTATAATCCCATTCAAGCATTTTAATTAATTATTTGAATTAAAGCCAAAACAAGGATTATACACACCACAATAATGAGATGGATAAAACAACCCTTTGTAATTTTATTCAAGGTTTAGATATGCAAGTACAATGGAGAGACATGAGCTTGAAATTTTCATTTAAAATCAAATGCTAGTACTGTTATACAACATTAAACCCCCATGAACTCAAAACCTGTTATAGAATGACTCAAAACCTAAGTTGAATTTCTTCCTGAAACCATTAGAATTTACAAAAAAATTCTCTGCAACTTCACCTAGACTCGACAAAAATTTTCTAACTTGCTACCCCATACCTCTGGCCTTGAAATCCTTCTTATAGAGAATGAAGGAGTAACAAGCATCGGGCCAAAGAGTACACATGTCATCAGCCAATTGACACACCTAGAAAATTTGATGCAACAATAAAGATCACCAGAAACCCACGCCAAAATTTCCATTAAAGAAAAATTGGAAACCACTGCAATTGCAACATCTGAATTATTGAATTTCTCCAGTAAGCATCCTTCTCGCCATTAAAAATCACCCGCTCGACTGCATAAACAGCTCCAACCATACTTTGACCCTGACTTTAAATTCCAACCATTGATCCTTTAGTTGAATCAAATCATTGAATGACTGCCTTCAAAACTAGCTGACACAATCACCAGTGTGGCAGACAAGGTCCCATCACACCATACACTATGAAGGGAATCCACATGGTGGTTTCCCGTGACATCATAATTAGTAAAAATCCTATAGCTTTGGATCATGCAATGGAAGGCAACCGTCGATCTTGAGCACCAACAATCTCATCCCTTCAACACAGTCACCGGCCTTACCAATAACTATTGAGCATCTTTTTCATTGAGATTAAAACATCTCCATCAATCTACAACATGTGCATCTCACAAGCACTTTAGTAACCCACCCTTTTACTCCTTCAGCCTCATCGGATGAGACATGTGGCAGTCACCTGTGATATCATGATTAGTAAAAACCTTGCTAGTTTCGATCACGCGATGGTGAGCGACCATTGAAATCTGACAATACTTGATCAGCGTTTTCAAACTTCATCCCCCTCAGCCACTCTAGATTGGACACATGTCTCCCACCCATGATATCACAATCAACCAAATCACTGTGGTGGGGCCATCGTGGGATAGTGGGGAATGGCTAAGATGCGACCAGATTTAGCTTTTAATCACCACCGTTGATCTTCTCTTACTTCACCCGCTGCCCTAATTTCTCCGCTTGAAATTTGTTCATTTAATGAATTCCCACAACCATATCAAATATTTCATTTTAATTGTTTTTCCTAAAGAAATGAAACATTTAAGATACATCGCTCAAAATTTCCTCAAGCCCCACCTTGTACACGTGGCAACATCTCCCTGGTTCGTGATAAATAAAAAGTCATCTCCTTCCAATTGAGAAATAGTAGGCAAGTTGTTTGATCAAAGGGTAGTTGATCAATGGTCACGCGAACGTCATCCCCTAGAGGGGACAAGTGGCACCTGCCCATGATACCACAATCACTAAAGCAACTACAACTCTGGATCGCGTGATGGTGGGAATCTGTTGATATCTAAAGGCACATGATCAATGGTAGCACGAATAGAATACTTCTTCAAAATATAACCTTTATTAATAGGAAAAGGGGGGAATTACTAGGCTGACAGGGAAACAATGACATGAGTTGTTTTTAAATGATGAATCATAGGGTCGACCTAGACTTAGGGAAAAATAAAACATGCAGAGGCTACAAAAATTAAAACCAAGTATTAGATGAAACGATGGGGCACAAGTTGTTTTAAAAGACTTCAAAAAGGTAACGTCCAAAGAGAACCTCAACGGGGGCAGGAAACAAACACTAGGGTTTTACATGAAAAGAGAGTTAAAACCCCAACCCTAGGATTTTCCAAACACCAAGTAAGACCAATTGACACTAGGTAGGGTAGAAATTAAACATAAGGAGAAATTTTTTAAAACTCCAACAAACATAAAGGATACATTTTGGTATCAATGCCTTGTGTCATCTCAAAAAGGAAAAACACAAGAAAAGGATAAAGTAAAAAGAAAAAGGGACCATTTGGGTCAACATGAAGAGATAGGGAATCTCAATGCTTTGTATCATCACCAAAAGGAAAACACAAAAAAAAGAAAAGAAAGTGAAATTGTACGACAAATAGAAGAATAGAGGTAAAAATAGAGGAAGTGTACAAAGAGAGGAGAACATCAAATGCACATTACAAGGGAACATGATACACACATAAAATCGCAAATGAAAGAGAAAATAAAAGAAAAATGAAAAAGGCTACCAAGGTGAATGCAATTCAACCATCTAACAAGTCATCCACCTCCCAATCATGCTCATTGTATTGCGAGGGGCGGTTGACTATCCAAAGGAAGAATTACAAGGGCTGAACTAGGGGAAGTGTCAGCTTCTTCACTTGGTGTAGAATATTTATCATTAAAGCTCATGGTAGATGAAAATAAAGAGTTTATATCCTTATGCACATCTTCATCTATTTTAGAGATATCATCATCATCATCCAAATTAATCACGACAGGAGGACAGAGTAATTTCCAATGAAGGATATATCAGGAGTTATGGCTATTATATTGGATCATTTTGTTGTGATGGTTGTATTATACTATCTTATGGTGGGTCAAGAGGAGAAAGGTGATCATTTATTGCTTCTGTCAAATGTGGAGGTTGATTTTCCTTGTTTTCTTCCATTCATGACTAATGAGCAAGGAGACGATAGTGATGCCTATGCTCCTTAGCACAGCGGTTTCATTTAATTCTATGTTGAAGTTGTTGAGGTGTAAGAGCAGTTTGATCCACCTATGCTCCTTTTCATGCTGAGAAGGAGGGATGGAAGGAATCGAAGGGGATGGGTCAATCACTTTCTCTTTGGCTTTATACACTTGTTTAATGTGAGGAGGCATCACAAGGTGGGTTTCATTATCTCAGGGTCATTTAGATGATGAAGGTGAAGTATTTGTTGTTGCTTGCATTGTTTGTTTAGGTTTAGACTCAGGCTGAAGCACTATCTCATCTATGATGGGATGAGTGGAAGTCGACGAGGACATCAGGAAAAGAGAAAATTTGGCTATTCTTTTGGCCTTGAACTTTTGATAGGCTATGAAAAATATATCTTTACGAGGGGTGATGGGTTCCATAGGTTCAGGCCAAAAAGATTCTAAGGAGAAATTCCCTCTAGAAGAAAATGGATTAAAGCCACTATGGTGTATAGTAAATATCTCATTGCCATGCAGAAAATTCAAACATTTGTGAACAACAGAAGGGATAATTTTCATTGAGCAAGGCTAAGAATGACGTAGCCACAGATGAAACTAATCCAATTTTGGAATAATAGAAAATATTACCTCCAAAGTTTTGGGTCCTATCTGTAATGGGAGTATGAATGATCTAATCGTAGGGCACAAAAAAATGGTATGTGTTTTAATACATGTAGTCAGTTTATCATAATCATCTTGCTAGAGATCATGTAATACTAAAAATTCTTGCTCGATCACATTCTCACCACAAGTAGGATCTATTAATATCCCATTGGTGGGCTTATCAAAGATGTGACTGGCTATGTAAAGAGAACCATCAGGAAGCTTTTTAAGTATATCAAGATAAGAAAAAGTAATATCAAGAGATTTGTTGGTTGGTCCCTTATGAGGAACAACTTCTATCATACCCACAAGTTCATCCATAGGATTAACTTGGGTAACATTTGGAGTAATAGTAGGTTGTTCATTATTTGTATCAATGTTCATCACATGAGTGTTTGGAGGTTCACTAGCTTTGACAAATGAAACATTGTGCTTAGGCATGGGGTTGGAGAAATTTTGTAAAATTTTATTAGGGGCTGCAACAGACTTATTTCCTTGATCATTGACACCCACAATGGAAAAATGACCAAAATCAATGAGGTCTTGAACTAAGTATTTAAGACACTTACATTGTTCGGTGTCATGTCTATTTTGGTGATGAAAATGGCAATAAGTATTTGGTTTAAAGGTGGGTGGTAAGGGATTGGTAGTATCAAGTGGTTTAATGGTAGGTAAAGTGATCATTTTTTATTGTAGCATTTGATTCATTGTGTTATGGAGAGTATCGGTTAAGGGGGTAAATTGTCTCTTCGAGTCCCCATAGGTAAAGAGCACCATTGCTTTAACAATTGCCACTTAATTTTGAATAGGTTTAGTTGGTTATGGAGAAGGGGGATTGAACTGTAAGAAGCCTCTATTTGGTTTTCAAAATTTTTGCATGTTGGTTTGGTTGCTTTGTTTAGACTTCTCAACTCAGCTAGAAGTAGACTTTGAATCATGACTAGTAACTAAGTTTTGATAGTCACAAAGGGTTGTACATAAATGCATGAATGAAGGAAATTTCATAATAATCAACTTATCTTGAAGATGAGTGTGTAATTTTTCAATAAACATCTTTTGAAGATGTGAATCAATAATTTTGACATCTATTTGAGCATAGAACGACTAATAACATGAAATGAAATTAGTTACTTTTTCATCTACATTTTGTTTACATCTCATTAAATCAGCCATTGTATTTTTGGGAGACATATGGAATTGGAAATGACTTATAAAGGAATCAACAAGTTCATTAGATGATCAGATTGAATGATTGGGTAATTTTGAAAACCACTCCAATGCAGTGTCCTTTAAGGTCTTAGGAAAATTTTTGGCTAATAGTTTATCGTCAAGGAAAAAATCATTGCACAATGTTGTATAGGCATTAACATGATTAGTAGCATCTCCTTTACCTCCGTACTTCTCAAACCTAGGCATCTCAATTCCTTGTGGCATCGGGGTTCTTAAGATCTCTATAGATAATGGGCTACTATGAACATAGTATGTGGATGGAGCATTTTGAATTTGGCTAATGTGGATATTTGTTGTTGCATGGAGGAAACGGTGTTAAAGAGTTATGTAATGAGGGGTTCGGGGTAAGTGGTATGAGGTGTAAGAGAGAATTGTGATGGAGTGTATGTAATGTTAGGAGAAGTGAAGGGAACACTAAGAGGGGTGAAGGTGGAAGAAGGAACATTTGATACCACAAAAGAACTAAGAATGTTAGTTGGAATATAGAAAGAAGGAGTCACATGACTAACCTATTACATGGTTGTTGTAACTTGAGCTATGGTATAAGTGGGAATGGATGCATATAGGTGGGAATGGATGCTATAGTTAAAGGAGGAGAAATGTGAGATCCTCCTTGGCTAACCAAAATGTTTACTGGTTGGGAACTGGAAGGAACATGTTTGTTTTATATCTCAAAAATTCTTTTCATAACTTATAAGCCATCATCACTTTCAATCAAAACACATACTAGTTTTAAAGTGGTGGAGATATTTTCAAGGGATAAATGTTGTAAATGTACAAAATCCTCATGAATACTAATGACTTTATTTTGTGGAATTTGATTATTTTGTGTGACAACATGCATTTCATGTGAAGGTAAAGGTATACTAGTGGTAGTATCTAGGCTTAATGCACCATTTTCCATACTGGGAGTAGGAGCTCTTGAGATCCCAAGGTCCACAACGAAAATGCTATTGTGGGAAATCATGATTCTAGAACTTCGTCTCACTAAAGTATTCTCAATAGGACACCAAACACTCATACAAGTACCACAAGGGGTGAGGTGAATGAAAATTTAATGCAATATAGGGGTTCAAAATGCAAATAACAAAAATTCTGTAAACTAAAACAGAAAAATAATAGAAAACTAAAATGCAATAAATGCCAAGAAAATGCTTGAAAATGCAGTGTAAAATGTGCATGTGGACTAATTCACCAAGGGTGGCAAATGAGTCAAGGTATGAGATATAGTTTTTTTTTCAAAAAAATTAAAATTCTTTTAATTCTTTTTAGATGAAAATGCAGATTTTTCAATTTTTTGATGATTTGATATGCAAAAATGAAATCTATATGATTCTTTCACTAATGCAATTTTAGAAACCCTAGGATGCAAAAACAAAACAAAGCCTAATTGAATGTTGATGCAAAGGAAACCTAGGATGCAAGATGCAATTGAAATCAGAAAGATAAATGTGTTCAATATGCAGGTTCACCAAAATGAACCATCAATTTTGAGGTTCTATTTACTTCTCTTGCACTCTTAGGGTTTTTCACCTAAAAGGAGGAGATAGAACACTAAAATTAAAGTGGTTCACTCAAATAAAGGAATGTATGATGGAATTATGACTAAATGCAATGATATAAATGTAGATAAGTGATAAAATTTATTGATTATGAATTCAAAACTAATGAAATATTCAATGTTTGAAAACATAATGTGATATGTAGAAAATGAACTAGAAACCTAAACTAATGTATGAAGAATTGAATGAGGTTAAATAGAGTGCACCTGGAAGTTGAATGCTCAATCTAGAAGGTTTTGGAAACTAGAAAAAATTAGTGTATATCACTAGTGGGACTCATTTTCCACTGATGGTGAATTAGTCCTCCTACTATTAAAAACACCTCAAATTGCTTTCTGATTGTCGGGAACTGGATTATGACAAAATCAACTTTTCCATCCTATAGGTGGGACTCACTCACCATTGACGGTGAATCAATCCTCCTTCAAAAATCTACAAATTCAAGAGTCAATTTTGTAGGTCCAGATCTACACTTGTCTTCTTGTCGGGTTGATGGAGTCAAATCAGTAGAAAATGGGTTGTAGGTTATCTCCAAGCTTGAATTAGGGTTTAGTTGACTTGAAACACTTTGTTGACTTGCAAACCACTTTTCAACACCTATTTGCTTGATAAATCTGCATACAAAAGTGAAAAACTTTGTTCAAAAAGTCTAAAGATATGTCAATGGCTGCTCCAAGATGCTTGATGCAACAATGCTATGATGCTTCAATGCCTGAATGAGATGATTGAATACTTGAATGAACTAGTGAATGAATTAAGATGAATAGGGGTTGAAATGGATTTAAAAACACTTATTTATACACACTTATGCCCTAAAAACCCAATAGTACAACATCATAGGCCAACATAAGGTATTTTTGAATAAAAACTCGAAATAAATTTTGAATTATTTTAAATTTGAAGCCAAGAGGGAATCATTCACCACACATGACAAATGGGTCCCACTCTAGGATTGTAAGTGGGTGTTGGGAATTAACTTGCATTTAATGTTTTTTGTCGAGTTTACATTTAAAAATACACTTAAGTCTTATGAGTACATAAAGGGGTCATATAAAGCATAAGAAAGGTGTAAATAGTGAAATCAAGCCTAGAAAAGCATGAAATCTTGTTACAAGACTTTACAACACTTTAAAATAGGAATTGATAAGTGATGAAAAGGTGTTTTTTAGGTGAATTATTATTAGAAGAGTCTAGAAAAGTGTAGAAATTTGTTACAATACTTCACAACACCTTCACAATACATCATAATTTGAATATTCAGGACCTAATGTGAATGTAGAAGTTACATTACAACATTAAATTTAAGAAAAATAGGTCAAGAATCACAGGAGAGAAAGACCTAAAAGACCATGAAAATCTCAAAGATCTATTTTTCTATGGTACACTTCCCTACATGCTAAAGAGGAAAATAATTTATGGGTAATTGATAGTGGTTGCTCAGATCACATGACTTTTGATAAGAGTAATTTTGCGAAACTTGAGAAATATGATGGAGATATGGTTATGTTTGGAGATGATATTGGTGCTAAAATATGTGGGATAGGTTCAGTAAGCTTTGATGGCAAGCATCATACTAACGACATTTACTATGTTAAAGGTTTAAGGCATAATCTATTGAGTCTTGGTCAAATGTGTAGAAAAGGATATGATCTTGTGTTTAAGGATGAGAAATGTGAGATATGAAAAGGAGGTGGAACACTGATTGCTATAGGAAAGAAATCTAAAGGGAATATCTATTAGCATAAAGGTGTTGATGGATGATGCTTTCTAACTCAGATAAATAATAGTTGGTTATGTAACAGGAGAATGTGTCACATGAATTTTGATAACTTGGAAAGGATTAGTGTTGGTAAAGCCATGACAGATCTCCTAAGAATTACAAAGCTTGTAAATGCTATTTGTAGGAATTGCTAGTTTTGGAAGAAAATAAGAAATCATTATAGATCAAGAGAATAATCTACTACTAAATTACTAGATTTGGTTCATACAAATCTTTGTGGCCCTATGAGAGTGGGAAGTCTACTTGGTGAAAGGAACTTTATGATTTTAATTGATGATTATTCTAGATATACAAGGGTTACATTTCTAAGAGTGAAATTAGATGCATTAGATAGATTCAAGGCATTCAAGGAGCTATGGTTGAAAATGAAGTGAAGTTGAAGATAAAATGCTTAAGATCTAACAAAGGTGGAGAATTCACCTCCCATGAGTTCAATATGTTTTGTGAGGTTCATGGAATAAAGAGATAGTTATTTTCTCTAAGAACCACTCAGTAAAATGGAGTTGTTGAAAAGAAAAAGAAAATAGTTCAAGAAGCTACTAGATCAATGATCGTTGAAACTGAATTACTAGAAATTTACTAGAAAAAAGCTATTCATACTGTTGTATATTATTCAATCAATTTCAGGCAAGAGAAAATAGTATTAATATTCCCTATGAGATATGGCATGCAAGAACTCCTATAGTTAAATATTTCATGGTATTTGAAAGAAAATGCTATATCAGAAGAGATGAGGAAACCTTTGGTAAGCTTGAAGCAAGAATTTATGAAGGAATGTTTCTTGGATACTCTACTAAAAGAAAGGCATACAGATGTTTCAAAAAAATATTGAGGAATATTGTAGAAAGCTTGAATATGAAGGTTGATGAAATAGTAAAGAATTCTATTGGTATTGATGGATATGTCTCTAATTAACATGATTGTGCAAGAATAGAAGTAATTATGGAAGAACAGGATAAATGTGAGTAGAAAGAGCAGAATGGAAAGAATGAAAGAGAAGAATATGCTTTGGTGATGTCCCCTAAGACACTAAAATATGTACAAATGAATCATTCAAAAATTTAGATTATTGGATACAAGACAAAAGGTGTATTAACTAGAAGTAAAGTTGTTGTTGAAGTAAATTTGTGCTTATTCTTTGAGATTGAGTTGAAGTCAGTAAGTGAAGCCTGTGAGGATGAACATTGGAAGGAAGCAATAAAAGAAGAAATTTTGTATATTGAGAAGAATAAAACTTGGGAATTGGTCCTAAGAGTAGCAGACAAAAATATCATTGGATCAAAATGGATATTTAGAAATAAGTTGAATGAGAGCAAGAAAGTTGTAAAAAAAAAAGCAAGGCTTGCATGTAAAGGCTACTCACAAGTGGAAGGTATATAATTTTAGGATACTTTTTCCCCAGTAGCAAGAATATAAGCCATAAGGATGTTCTTGGTATTAGCTTCTTATAAAGATTTCAAATTCTATCAGATGGATGCCAAGTTAGCATTTTTGAATGGTGAACTAGATGAAGAGATCTACATGGAACAATTGGAAGGATTTCAGTTAACAGATCAACCAAATATGGTGTTCCAATTGAAGAAGGATTTATATGGATTGAAGCAAGCTCCTAGAGCCTGGTATGCAAGGCTAGATAAGTATTTGAGTCAGCAAGGATTTAACAAAGGTACGACAAGACAATAATTTTTATTTCAAGATTGTAAATGAGAAAATATTGATTGTAGGTGTATATGTTGATGAAATTATCTTTGGAGGAAATGAAAGGATGTGCAAGATGTTTCTAGAAGATATGCAAAAAGAATTTAAAATTTCTATGTTTGGGGAGATGAATTTCTTTCTTGAGCTACAGATTAATCAAATAGAGAAAGGAATTTTCATTTCACAATATAAGTATGTGAGAGAGATGTTAAATTTTTTTGGGATGGATGGTTCCAAATAGGTAAGTACTCCTATGGTGACTAGTTGCAAGTTGGGTAAAGATGATGATTCACCTAAGGATAATCAGAGCAAGTATACATCTATGATTGGTGGAATATTGTATTTGACTTCTACTAGACTAGATATTATTCATGTGGTTTGTCTTGTAGCTAGATTTCAAGAAAATCCAAAGGAAACACATGTTACTACAATTAAAAGAATATTCAGATATTTGAATGGAACTCTAGATTATGGATTATTGTATCCTAAAGATACAAATTTTACACTTAATTCTTATACAAATGAAGATTAGGCCAGAAGTATAGATGATAGAAAGAGTACAAGTGGTGGTGCATTCTTTCTTAGATGTAGATTGGTGGCATGGTTGAGTAAGAAGTAAGATTCAATCTCTTTGTCTGCTATTGAAGCTGGGTATATTCTTGTTGCATCTTCTTGTACACAAGTTTTATGGATGAAACATACATTGAAAGATATCATAGTGCTATATGATGATCATATTTATATCCTCTTTGATAATACAAGTGCAATTAACATTTCAAATAATCCTATAATGCACTCAATGATGAAGCATATATCTATCAGGTATCATTTCTTGAGAGAGAAGGTCATGGAAAATGAAGTCAAGCTTGAGTATGTTTTGACAAAGGATCAAATTGTGGATATATTTACAAAGGCTCTTCTTAAAGATACTTTTGAGTATCTCCAAGATAAGGTAGGGGTTATTTCCCCTCCTTTTATAAACTAAGATGCATTTGGATATGCATAAATTCGATGAATTCATGGTTCCATCTTTTTGGATTAATTTTTTGGTGGCTACCCTTTAGGGGGAGTAGGTAGTTTTAAGTGTTGTATTTATGAGTATTATGTTTTCATGTCAAAGGAAATTTCAATAAACATATTTTTTTTCAAAGGGGGAGAGAAAGAGCATGTGAAAAAGAGAGAAAGAGCATGTGGAAGAGAGAGGGAGAGAGAGAGAGAGAGAGAGAGAGAGATAAATCATGTGAAAAAAAGGGAGAGAGAGCATGTGAATAGGAAAGAAAGCTAATAAGAGAAAGCAAGTAATGAGGAAGATGATCTTCTAAGGGGGAGAAGCAAAAGAAAAAATCTTGAGAGGTATTTCTAGAATTGGTATGGTTTTTTTGATCATGGTATTTCGCATCATGTGTTACCATCAATGACAAAGGGGGAGATTGTTGCAAGAATGGAAAGAAGAATGGAAGCATTGTCATTAATGTCAAATAGTTAGTTGGTTATCTACTAGTTGTTGTTGACTATATATGCTAAGGATATTGAGAAAATTGTAGTAAAATAAGATTATAGGTATTTAGTTGTTGAGGATGTTGATCTGGTACTTGTGAAATATGTTTTTCTATGTTCTAGCTGAGGTCTAGGAGAATTGTTGTTGGTCTATATTTCTCTTTGATGAATTACTATTTTTGGTTCTAGAGTTGTGTTGCTCTAGATCTATTGAAGATGCTTTCGACATTTGGAAGTATTGAGCTTAATTGATCTATGTGTTTTACACTAGTTTGGCCAACCGTGTGTAAAGCACTATCTTCAAAGTTGATGAATTGTGTTGGATCTATTATGGGTCCAAGTGAACTGTGTGTTTGGGTTTCCCTCATTCTAATTCCACCCTAGGATTTTTAGCACTGGCCTAATTTGAATTTGAAGTTGGATGGCTAAATTTGTATCTTTTCAAGGTTGGAGATAGTATAAATATAGAATAGGGTAAAGATTAAAACTATACATAAGGAAAAATGAAGATAAGTGAAAGAGAAGACACAAATTTGATGTTATTTTGAAAGTGTGTGAGTTATGTGTGTGGTTAAGTAGTGTGAAGCTTAACACTGAGTTTCTAGACATAGTGAGTAGAAGGAAAACTCTATCATTCATGCAAGTTGATCAGTGATTGTGGTGGAATCCTTTGTTGAATTGGGATTGTTGTCTCTCTATAAAAAGTCTTCTTTGTATCTCTATGGTAGTGAACCCTCTAGGTTGTATCCCTATGGACACTAAGTCCTTATTTCAAGAAGTGAGCCTTTTTGTAATCAGTTTTTATATTTTTTAAAGTGTGAGTTAATCCTCACCATAGTTTTTCCCTCATTGGGTTTTCCATGTAAATCTAGTGTTATTGTGTTTGTGCATTGGGATTTGATGGATAATCACTTTTAATCAGTTTATGTGTTATTTTTTATAATTGAATTTAAGGTTATAATTTGTGACAACTAATTCACCCCCACTTTGAGTTGTCCTATCCAAAACATTTAATTCATTTGTTGAATTAATGCTGCAAAATAATTTGAATTAGTGTTAGAAGGAATCATAACTTGTTGCAAGGCCTCTTGAAGTATGCTATGATAACTCAGTGATACTTGAAGTAGTTCCCATATGGAAATCTTAGCGGGAGTATTCTTCATGTGTTCAACAAGATTATATTCCTTTCCATTATTTGGAGTCAAATGAGGAGCACTAGGCAAGATATGATTATCTAATGGGAGGGATATTGAAGGTGTTTGTTTTGGTTGTGGACTTTTCCTCATGTTATATGTACGACCAATGGTGTTATAATTTGATTGTTGTGAAATATTATTCTTAGGTGGTTTGAGGATAAGCACAGATTTTTTTTTTTAACTCGAGGTTTTTTGCGAGGATGGATAAATAATTAGAGGATTCTTAAGATGTCCCATAGGGTATGTATAAGGTCCAATAATCAAGTGGGGTCTAACAGAAACTTGTGCATTCATAACCTTTGCATTTTTGGTTTGATGTCTTTCTAATGAAGGGGAGTCCAGTGTCATCTTTTCACCATCACCTAAGGATTCCACATTACTATTGTTGTCATTTTCTTGCGTCATGGTATCCTTCCTAAGAGGATATTTTTTAGGAGAACTACGAACTAGAGTTTCATGGCATTCATTATTTGGTTCTTCTAAAGTGACTTCATCACAAGTAAGGGAATCATCAATGGTTGGATTGTTTTGTTTATCAATAATGTTTTCCTTAGGCGAAGAGAGGAAACTAAGATTTCCATGACTTTTATTGGTTGGATTTTATATCAAAATATCTTCTTTAGAGATATTAGGAGAAGGTCCAATTTGATTGTTATGATTTTCCATGATTTCATCCTTTTTCTCTAAGGTCTCATTCTCTTGTACAATAACTTCTATCATAGTAGGAGAGATGTTTAGAGGTTGATCACATTCCATGATTGTATTTTGTAAAGTAGCTTCATAAAAAATATGGGAGATATCTAGATAAGGACAACTATTATTTTCATGCTTACCAAATAGATCTTTCCAAATGGTAGGAGCATTAGAGAAGGGAGGAATGAGATTCCCATGGCTCTCAATAGGTGTATGTTCTAACACCAAACTATCTTCTTCACATCGAGGAGGTATATTAGGAGATAGAAAAATGTGATTGTCATGGTTTCATATGATTTCATCCTCTTTCACAAAAAATATCACAAGAAAGGGATGAATGCAGACTAGGTAAGGTGATGTTTAGAAAATTTTCTATGATCTCATCCTCTTATGTCATAATATCTTCCTAAGAGGGAGGAGGAGAGAGACAATCAAGAATTTCATGATTGTCTATGTTTGTATCTTTGTGTATCATATCATCCTCAGCATTGGGAGATAATAGGGTTTGAGATAGGAATGCAATATTAAGGATTGTTTCAATGGTTTGATCCTCTTTCTCTAAGATGTTCTCATAACTAGGAAAGATAGTAGAAGGATGGCTAACATGTTTTGTAATGACCTCATTGTTATACTATAAATTAAATTCATTATAGGGGATGTTGTACTTATGCAATCCATTCTTAACCACATCAAAACCACATCTCTTAAAGGGAAACATGCTAACATGAAAAAGTAAACTATGTAATTTTCATAATCTAAACAAGGCCATTTACTAATTACACTATTCTCAATTGAAAATGAAATTTTGTAACTACAATTTTGAATTTTGATAGTGCACTAAATAAAGAAAATTAAGCTAAATTCACCAAATTTGATGAAACAAAAATGTAACAACATAGAAAAAAGATTTCAAATCCTAGAAAATGTAGTTTCACATCTGATTAGGGACTCATTCACCAGTAAGGGAAAATGGGTCCTGGTTAGGTATTTTTGATGCTTTTCAGATGATAGAAGTTATAGGCTTAGCCTGATCAAGGACTCATTCACCAGTAAATGCAAATGGGTCCTAGATCAAGGTTTTAAAGAGGTGAAAATTGCAATCTTTAAGTTCTTTTATGAGCTTTTTGTGCCAAGTTTCAAATTGTAACTCTTATAATAGAAATTTGCAGAAATTAATGACCTAATGCAAGTGAAATGAAGGGTAAATGATCATCTATATAACACATTTTGAAATGCAACATTTTTTTTAATTTTCAAATGAAAATTTATATGATATAAATGATACGTAAATTGACTAATTTCTTTATGTATTTTTCAGGTTTAAATAGTTCAAATGCAATTCTAAAAGCCTAGATGAGATGCAAATTTGAATGCAAAGTACAAAACACTAAATGAGATCTAATTCAACGAAAATGAGATGAAAATGAATGAAATGTCTAACTTAGGATGTAATGAAAGACTCCAAGATCATAAAATTACAATGTTCAATTAGTCTGGTTCACCATTATGTTTCATAGAAGAATAGGGTTCACCAAAATGTTTAATAGAAAAAGTAGGGTTTGCATCAAAGTGAATGACGAACTACTAACCTTTCCTATTAAAACATTAAATTATGAGGGCTAAAAGCTGAAAATAATAATCAAAATGATACCTAACTATTATAGCAATTATGAGGGAAGTTTTGAGAGATTAAAATGATGTGTGCCTTGTCAGTAACTTGTTTTTAAGCCATAGAGGACTCATTTGCATTTAGTGGCGAGTGTGTCCTTTTACGGTTTTGGTAACTTGATTTCTAGGTCTTATACTTCAATTTCTACACTCTCAATTCCTAGGTTTCCAACTCATGAAAGTCAAAAATTAATTTTCTAGAGCTCTTTTTGTGATCTTGCAATGTAGATGACAACTTTTGCAACTTGACAACTTTGACAATTTTGCTCCAAATATTTCTCTTCAACCTAAAACCTACAATCACACATGCAAGAGGAGAAAAATGTTGTTTGTTAGGGGATAGGGTTTTTCCTCATTCAAACCCCTTTTAGGTAATTAAATCAATTGATGAAATAATGAAATTGAAGCATGAAACATGAATTATGCAATTGATGATACCTTGGATGTTGTCTTGTGAAATAAATCTGCAAACTATCATGTAGTGGCCACATGAAGAATGTAGATATTGAACTCAAATAATGCTTGCAAGATGGATCTTCAATGCTACATCACCTTTCTTAGCTCAAAAACATGCATGAATGCACTAAACCCTTGACATGATGAAAGGACTTTTAATTGCTGCAATAAACTCTTGATAATCTACCTTGAAATGTCCTTGAATTACTCTTGAAGTGATCTATAATTCTCTTGTAAAGTATTAGGATGCTCTCTTGAAAATCTTAGATGAAACTATGTGAATTAATCCCTTATTTATACTAAATCTAGAGATTAACCCCGAAATTCAAATAATTCAAGCCAACCTTAGATCTGGGTATTAAAATTATAAGGATCCCACCATAATTAAATTAAAAAAGAGAGGTCCTATTAAGGGAGGACCCATTTTCCACTAAAGGTGAATTGGTCCTAGCACAACATTCTAGGACCATGCTTCAGTGGGATGAAATAACATCAAAAACCCACCTCAAGAGTGCATAGAAAGGAGATGTACCAAAAAGGAAAATGGTTCCTTGCACAATTTCCAAGACCAAGATTCAAGGAGGTGAAATAACATAAAAAACCGACCTAAAAAATGCAAAGAAAGGGGTGTCCTATGTGGAGAGGACACCTTCAGTAAAGGCGAATGAGTCCTAGCAGCAAGACACCAAATTTTCCAAATTAAATGTCATACAATATCATTATTGGGTGTTGGGATAGATCCTTGAAAAGAGGGCTTGAATATTAATTAAAGGGGCCAATTAAGCTCAATTAACCAGCATTAATTAATGAAACCCTAGAAAAGTGTGAAAGTGTGTTACAACCATTTACAACACTTTAATAAGGTACAATTTAAGTACATTTAGTTTAAAAATGTTAGTGTATTAAGTTTAATTTAGGGATAATTACTCTAGGTGGTTTCTTTCCCATATTGGTTAGTTTTATACTCACCACATATTCTCATGCCTTTATAAGGCACCATTGTACCATTATGTAATTTATCTGAATTCATTCATTCTTTCTTGGTGAAATAGTTGTGCTTCTCTCATACATTGTGAAGGATTTTTTGTTGTAGATGGTGCTCCTAAGAGGTGGATGACACCAACATGGTATCAGATCCAACCATTCTATAACCGTTCATTTGATATTTTTCATTGGAGGTTGTTTGAGATTGTTTTTTTTGTTTTTTCAGTATTTTCAAATTTTCAAATTTCAAAATTTTCTTATTTTCCTTATTTCCTTTATTTCATTTTCATGTTGCTAGCGAATATCTAGGAGTTATTGAGGCATCATTTTTAGATCATTGGAGGCTTTTCCATGGGTAATTGAAGTAACTTTGTTATTGAGGCACATTTTTTTGAGGGACTAAGATTCTTTACCTTGGCCAAGCCCACAATTTCAGTGGCATTCTCACTCCCTATTAGGTGTGTTTCCTTCCTCTAGAGGGCACAATTCATTTGTTGTAAGCTACCGATACAATTCTAAAGGGTGATTTTTCTTCACCATAGGTGTTCACACATTTTCTGCCAAATATCCTATTTGAGGCATGATTTACCTCTGGGAACGCATGATTTCTTCATTGCAGGCCATGTTTTCTCTTATGGAAGGCATATTTTCACTAAAGGCGTGCATTTTTTCTATAGACATTGATTCATCACCTTAGCCTTGTTTTTCTGTTGAAGGAGGCATCATTTTTTTGGGAGGCCCAATTTCATCAATTTGCTAGGTAGAATTAATTTTTGTAGGGTACATTTTCTTTGAAAGGCCTAATTTAAATTCTTGGGGGCGAGCACACTTCTATCTTACTATTTTTCATGTATTTCTGGCCAGCAGCCCCATTTTCCTTGTAGTTTGGAGGCAATTTTTTTGTTGCTGTAAATTTGTTAACTAGGCATTGGAATCCTATGCAAGGCTATCATTGAAGGGAAATTTCTATGCATTCAAGAAGGAAATGATTTTTTTTTTCAAAGGAGAAATCTCTCTGAGGAGAAACCATTTGCATCTAAGAAGGTGCAATATATTTTCTTGAGGAATACATTTTCAAACTTTATATTTTATAAAGTTTCCCCTAAAATATTTAGGGTTTAAGTTTCATAGTGAAGTGGGTCCATGTTCTTTTTAAGTTGTTGCTAAAGAAATTATCACACATTGGTAGTGCGGGTACTTTTTTTACTCTTTAAATAGAGCTATAGTGCATTTGATTTTTGTGAGAAAGTCTCACTAGAGGTTATCTTTCTTGATGGAGTTTTCTTGGTGGAGTTAGCTTGGTGTTAGCATGGAGATCAAGCAATGCAATGCATCAAATTTTGTTGCAAATCAGGTTTAATTATTTTTTGGAAGTTTTTATACTTGTGAAAGAACTATCTTTGAATTTTTTATAATGTTTTCTTTGGAGAAAGGGAAATTTACGCAATGGAGTGGCATTTTTCTCACCCATCTTACTGAGGAGAATCTATTGTCATATTTTTATAATGAAGTTCCTGTTTCAAACACATGTAGTAGGTATACAATTTGGAAAGGATTTAGGGCTAGAGTCTATGGAGTTATTTTTGAGCATATCAATGATGAGGACCTTTTGGATAAACTTTTTCATTTTGAGATCCCTTATGCTCTTTGGAATGACCTTTGAGAATCATATGGAAATCTTGATACTCCACTATCTCTCAATGGCCTTCCTTCCAATACTAGTGTGTCTCTTTATTCTTCAGAGAAGTTAAACCATGCTTGTGATCCTTTAGAGGTTGTTGGGACTTTAGATGAGGTTGTGGTTGCTTCATAGGTTTCTTATTCTTTGTTAGAGATAGTTGATCAACCTTCATTTAGTACATCCATCATTCTTGAACAACATGATTATCATTATCTTCCTGATTGGGATTCCTATTTTCTTGGACTGTTGGTTCCTTGTTTGTGGAGTCTCACATTTCAGATTTGGAGGAAAATTTTGAGGGGTTATCTCTCCTCTTTGATGATAGTTATTGCACAACTATTATCAAACCATCTCAATCTCTAGAGAATGTTCAAAATTAGTTTCTAGTGGTACCTTGTTTGTCACTTTCTATTGTGATGGGAATACTCCTGATTCATTTGTGGCATCATCTTCCAAGCTCATGGCGAAACATGAGCAGATTCCAAAGACATCATCATACATTTTCATGCTTCTTTCTTTCAATTCCTATCCAAAATTGGAAGCATACATGCAATTGTATTTGGTTTTGTCTCTTCCAAAAGGGAGACAAGTTTTTTGTCGACATTGGGTCATGTTTTGTCTTCAGGTGCTTAACATTTTTGTAGGTGATTACACATTGTGGGGTGGATACATAGTCTCTATCATTCCCTCTTATGGGGGGCTATTTATTTTATATACATGATGTATGTAGTCCTTGGGGGTTGTGATTGAGTCCTCTATCCATCCATCATTTTTTGTTTTATTTTCTCTCTTTTGAAGAAGGGTTTATTCCCACAGGGTTTTTCTCATTCTCTCTAGTTGTGAGAGGTTTCTTTTTGTATTTGTAAATGGGTACCTAACATGGTTGTGTAGCTGGGACCCATATTACATTTTTCATTTTTTTAATCTTCATTCTCCCTAAGTTTGCACTTAAGGGGGGTCTTAGTATATTAAGTTTAATTTAGGGATAATTATTGTAAGTGGTTTATTTACTGTACCTGGTAGGTTTACACCCACAACATATTTTCATGCCTTTGTAAGGAACTATTGTACCATCATGTAATTTATCTCAATTCATTTAGTCTTTCTTGGTGAAATAGTTGTGCTTCTCTTGTACATTGTGAAGGATTTTCTGTTGCAGATGGTGTTCCTAGGAGGTGGATGACACCAACAAAAAGGGGGCCCTCGATTAATGTGAATGTGTACAACACATCACAACATTAATCCATGACATAATTAAGTCAATTACTAGTTCAATTATATGTCAATTATTCCCAAATTAAGTGAGGAAAATAGATACTTTTTTGTCACTACATGAAGTCAAACCAATTACAATTTCGACATAAGTTTATTGTATAACACAACTTTTTTTGCATGCATCAAAAGCATTTTTTTTTTTTTTTATCAAGGACATCAATACCAAGAGCATAGATATTTTTCAGTTTTATTTGGTAATCTACTATTTTTCCACATGTGCAAAACAAAGAGCTTGATTTTTAGTGAAAAACCTACATTCACAAGAAATAAAAAACATAATAATCAAATTAAATATATTTAATATTATACTTTTGTGAAGCTTATAATAAGTACTATATACTTATAAAAAAGAAATTTTAAATGCATTCATTTGATCCCCCAAAAGGGTATGTGCAGGATCATCATGGAAAAAGAAGCCCCTTAAGTGGCAAAAATTTAGAAAAATAAGAGTTAGGCAACTTGACGTAAAAATTTGAAAAAGTTATCTATATTATTTCAAAAGTATGTAAGAATAGAATCTATAGCAAATTGAATGTAGTTTCTAAACTACTAGGTTTTTTTTAAAATCTATTTGGTGAAAATTTGAAATTTCATTGCAGTAGTACTTAAATTTTACGGAAAAAATAAGTAGGTATATGTCCGACCACCCTAACCACAATAAAATGATAATATCTTTTTTATAATATTTTAGATATAATTAGAGGACTCATATCTGAATGTGATGCATACTTTTTTGTAATTTTTTTCCAAGTAAATAATTAATTATGAATTTTTTATTACAAAGTTTTAAAAATATAAAAAACTCGTGTATCTGACCACCTTAACTTGGTCAAAAATTCTTGAAATTCAATTCTTTTTGTAAATCCTATAGTATGAAAAGAATAGAATGTGATACATATTTTGGATTCAAAAAATGTGATACCATTTGAAAGATATAGATGTTTTTCAATCAACCTATCAATCAAGACTTTAGTTGTAATTCAAATAGAAAATGATTAATAATTATTTATTAAATTCAAAGTAAAGCATAATTTATATTGGTGGAAAGTTGAGAGTCTCCTTTAAAATCTCTTTTCATTGCATCAATTTTTGTTAAAAAGGAAGTCATCAGCCACATACCCTAGACATATCCATCATATCGCCACTTTTTGGCCCATCATGATCCTACACATACCCAAAAGGTAAATCAAAAGTGGTTTTTTATCAACATTTTGATAGGTGTAGAGGAGACTCCACTATAAGTATGGTTTAAAACTAGTGGGATTATATCCAATGGGGTTTGATCTAAGTGGCTTTGATCAAACCATATTCAATTAAAATCCTTTAAATGGAACCTTTCAAGGTTTAAACCATTATATTTTCTTAAAATATGTGATTTCAGCAAAAATTAGGATGTCTCAAAAAGTGTAACCCATTATTGTGGTAGCACCCTTTTCCATTCTATAACTTGTCCTCTTTAGATCTGAACCTGCAAAATTACAGTAGAGGAAAAGGGGTGTCTATATAGGAGGTTTCCTCAGTTGAACCC
Organism: Sequoia sempervirens; assembly: GCA_007258455.2. Classification (NCBI taxonomy): domain Eukaryota; kingdom Viridiplantae; phylum Streptophyta; class Pinopsida; order Cupressales; family Cupressaceae; genus Sequoia; species Sequoia sempervirens. The sequence continues at coordinate 729,988,571 of VDFB02281492.1, read as the reverse complement.
TTGTTTTAGTGTTTCTACCTCCATGAATTATCGATTTATTGATGGATAAACTATAAGGCTCCAAACCTTATGTGTGTCTAAGGTTGTGACACATTCAAATGTAATATCTATGATAAAAACCTTACTCAAGTGTGCTAGAGGAGGATTCATAAATGACACAATCAAGATCAACCCAAGAGAAAGTCAAATACCTAAGGGAAAATAAAAATATGTAACTACCTTACTTAGGGTAGGAAGGATATCAGAGTTTGAAGATGAGATCAAGAAGAAAATAAGTCATTGGGAATTTGAAGGAAGGAAAAGCTATCTCCAAACCTATATTCCTCCTAGTTATTCCATTGACATCAAACTCCAATCATTGTGATATTTTGAATAAATCTAAAAATTCCTTTGTAATTTAGTACAATAGAGTGAATAATTTGGTAGAGATTTAATTTAATGTTCACCTTCTTAATTTTGAAATAATAATTTATATATTTATAGTGAATCATAAGAATAATTTAAATTTTAGGAAGACTCATTTAAACTTAATTTTTTGGTATTTATTTACCACCAAATCTCAAATTTGAATTCATGTCACATAAAATAACCTAGAATGACATAAATTAAAAATGAAAATTATTAGTATAAACACCTAGTCTAGTATGCTCATGCCCCTATCTAGCTATTTTGTACACATTTAATTTTGATTCTCTAGTTTAGGGTCCGCATAATCAAGACTTATCCAAAAAAACATTTTTTAGGGTTAAAATGGTTACATGTGATCAACAAGACACTTTTAGGGTAGCACTGACACTTTCTCTTGAATTAAAGGGAAAATGTCAAGGCCAGGGGAGTGTTTCTAAAATGCATTAATGAACTGGATACCAAAGCCAGAAAAATAAGGCATGAAATTATGCTTTCACATTTAGGGAGCATAATGTATGATGCTATAGTTAGGTATCCATGTATGTTGATACATGAGAATTTGAATGGAAAAGCAATTCGTATATATAAAAGCTAGTTTTGTTTTAATTCTTTTGCATTTTTGGTGTTTTTGATTAGATGTAAAACAAGTTTTGAAGGGGACCTAAAACCCTTTACAAAAAAGAATGTTGCATCAAAAGATAGAAAAAAAAATAACAAGCAACTAACAAGCAACAAAAAACCAACCAAATGAGAACTGAAAAGAGGTACAACTACAACAAGAAACTACAGACTTTTTAAGATATTGGCCACCTCCATATCACTGTCAATAATCTTTTAGTGCACTACCATAACCATAGTTACCTCCTTAGTAGGAATCCTAGAATTCATCTAAGTTTTATGATGAGTACTTGTATAGGGAACCTTAATTCATTAACCTCTCTAATAAAAAAACTAGGAAGGCTAGCCCCATTACTAGCAACATCCTTCCCACTTGATGCTTCCTCCATCCACTGCCTCACCTTATCATTGAGAAAACATAGATCCTTAGCTTCATTTTTCATAACATACTTGCTAACATCTACAACTTTATCCAATTTTTTATAAGCCGAATCCAACTTTTCTTCAAGAGCCACAATCGCCATTTCAAAAGCTTGTTTCATTTTTAGCATCTCATTAGTAATGATTTTCATCGAATCAAAAAGTTGATTGATTTGAACCTGTGAAGAAGGCTCCAAAGGAGTAGAGGACTCCCTAGCTTTACTAATCAGACCACGACCCTTCACATTAGTGAGATTCAATTCATTGAAATCCCACTTAAAAACCTTGAATAGAGTTAAAGTTTCATCTTTTTCCAACCCCAACACATTGGGTAACTCCTCCCTATTATAGTTGAAGACATCCCTATCATCCGCCCAGTCCTCTAGGAAATCCCTACTAATATTTTTCACTTTCAAGAACATCCTTCCCTTTTTGGATAGCAACTAAAACCTTAATCTTATGTAAGGAGTGTTGATGTTTTTTTTATTCACTTCTCAGCAAAGGTAGTGCATAGGTGCACTACCTCTCTTGAAAGATAATCTTCCACAATCAGATTGTAGAATACTATCCCAAGGTCTCTAATGTCAAGTCTTGACAATGCTTGGAATATCTCAGTTGATGTTATGTGATTTGTTGAATCACAAGGAGGACTTATAGATGAGTTACAAAGTGTGGGAAGTTGGGTTTGCAAATGTAGTTTCAAAGTGTTGGAAGTGAATGAACAGTGGCTGTCCACTCAAAATAGCAAGCTAAAACTCATCAAGTTCATCTGATATAGCTTCATGGTGATGCTTGATATCCTACTCTAACCAAGGACTAAAAAAGATAGAAAAAGGAGAAGGGTTTAGAAAGTTCTTCTAATCCTAAGCTACAAATGAAAAAAAACAATGGAGGCTACTAAAGTAGACAAACTCCCTAAACTAGGTTTTGCTTGGCTAGGAGGAACCTACAGTTGCACAAAACCAGTGCAATCTTCCAAGTACTGTAGATTTTCATATTACATACACACATCATGCACATGTAATTGAACTAAGTTGTAGCAATGAAGTAAAGAGCTCAGACTAGCTTTGCAAAGTGACTCATCATCAATGAACCACAAAAAGCATGAGTTGGAAATTCATCAAATACTGAAATAGAAATCGCCATCACCACTTCCATTCAAGTAACTAATACCTAAACTAATAGGGAAGTTGAACCATGCATACATAAAGACAAAACTCAAAAGGAACACCCATAAATCATGCAATGCTACTTTCTATTGCTACAGAATGTCTTTACATCAATTCTCCAACCCCTTACAAATGAGGGGAAAGACCCTATTTATAGTTTTTCAAAGCCCAAATGAATAGCTAGGATCAATTTCCAATGAATGGCCCAGATTTTTTTACAATAGGGTTTCACCTACCCCACAATATTCAACAATTTAAAAATACATTCTTTGTCTTTTCTTTGTTTTGTCATCTGGTGTCAGTATCTGTAGCAATTTCATCATTTAGCTGATTTCCCTTTTCATTGTAGATGAAACCACCTAAAGGCTTCCTTTTTACTTGATGTGTTTGCAGTGTTCTTCCTTGGATCAAACAAACTCATCAAAGATTGACATCAATGGATTGGTTTCCCCTATTTCAGGTGGACAACTCCCTTATGCTCTCTTCAAGACCACCCCCTTGCATTTTTTTCATTGAATTCCTTTGCATAGACCTTCTTCCAATGCTGACCCTATTTGTGGGTGCTAGGGGGAGAGGTGAACATGAAATGAATGGTGATAGTAGCGATGCACTTTTCCTTGTTCAACTTTCTCAATGGGTTTCCTGATAGACCCATAGTATGCTCCTTGAATCTTGCATACATGAAGTGTCGTAAGTGCTTTCATACACAAATCAAGACAAATGTTAGTCAAATCCTGCAAAATCCTTGTTCGATCCATCCATTCTTCATCAAAAGATCATAATATTCATATTTGGAGCTCATTAGGACCATAAACATTAATGTGGGCCCAAGGGGGTAGGCAACAAATAGGGGATAGCAAATCAGAAGGGAAGTTCCTTGACCTCACTAAACTTAGTAAAACCAAGATTTTTCAATTATAGCACATGGGAAAAGTGGAAGGAAGAGTGTCCAAAAAAACTTCCTCAAGATTGGACTCATTTGAAAAAAAATTGGAAGCTTGGACGGGGGAATCCAGAGGGTCACCATTCTTTTGAAAAGGCAATGAGCACATGGCAACCTTGAAGGAAAGTCCTAGACGATGAAAGAGGGGTGGAGTCCTGAAAAATGGCCATGGAGGGACAGAGTCACAAAAAAAGCCACAGAGGGGTTGGGTTCTAGAGGCCGAGTTGTAGGGGCTCCATGGATGTTCAAAATGGCAATGGAAGGGCTGGGTTCCAGAGGTCGGGTCATCAAGGGACAATGGATGTCCAAAACGGCCACAAAGGGACAAAGTCCCAAAAACGGAGGGGCCGAGTTCCATAGGCTAGGTCGCCGAGGGTCCATAGATAATTAAAATGGCCACGAAGGGGCCAGGTTCTAGAGGTCGGGTCATCGGGACTCCACGGATGTTCAAAATGGCCATGGAGGGACGGAGTCCTAGAAGGAAAGTTTTGAAACCACCAAAACTTAATGAAACATTGATGAAACCTTGGCAATTAACTTAGGCACCACAAAAAATCCCAAATCCACTGGAAAGTTGTCACTAGAGTCAAAAATGTACAAAGCAAACCGTCAGGGGTCCACAGATGTTTCAAAACAGCCAAAAAGGATAGAGTTTTGGACCAAAAGTTCTGAAACCACTGAAACTTAATGAAATTTTGACAAAATCTTGGCAGTTCACTTAGGCACCACAAAAACATCCCAAATCCATCAGAAAGTTGTCCCCAGAGTCAAAAATGTGGAAAGTGGACCGTTGGGGGTCCACAGATGTTTTAAAATAGCCAAAGACGGAGGGAGATCCAGAGGGAAAGTTTTGAAACCACCGAAACTTAATGAAACATTGATGAAACCTTGATAGTTCACTTAGGCACCACAAAAACATCCCAAATCCACTAGAAATTTGTCCCCAAAGTCAAAAATGTAGAAGGAAGTGAATTGAGCAATCAGGGACCAAGTCAGTAGGAACAAGATAAAAGGTAGAAAAGGGAAGGGGGACCTTATTTCTCTATGGATTTGAATACCCAAAGTAGGTGAATTTGGTGAGGGGAATTTGATCATTTGAAGGAACATATGACCAATTTGGGCTTGGAAAATGGGGCACGCAAAACAAGACAGGAGTAAAGTAGCCTATCAGGAGTGAAAAGAGGGGTTCCCTGCCTACAGTGGGGCGTGTGTGCAAAACATGCACAACAAATGGCAATTCATTGGGGAAATGCTCCAGAGCATTTCAATGACAAACTAGAATCATGAACCTAGAATCTTTGGTTCTAACCTTCATGCTAGGGTAAACAAAGTAGACGCCCAACTAAAAGGATCAAAACCACTAGCCAACCCAACCTTTAGTATCCTGAAAATCCAAGTGTGTGCAATTGCATTAATTTCCATCCTTTAGTTGCTACAGGAACCCAAGCTCCATCAAGTCAAGCTACGTATTTTATTCTAACTCCAAAAGCATATGGGACATTGCCTCGCTGCTAGTCAGGCGTCCATAGCCTCGATGAGGTTGTCACTATGATTCTCCCTAACATTGCTCTACTGTCGAACGAGCATCCAAAGGCTCAGTAGAGTTGCTCAGACACCCTTGAAAAGTTGAATTTTCTCTTTCTTTTAATTTTTAAATTTTTATTTCTTTCTTTCTTTTCTCTTTTCAGCTCTTTTATTTCAACCTCCAAGCATTGAAGCTTATGCTCAAGGCTGAGACTCACAGTGGCATTGGAGCAGAATTTTAGATTTTTCAGTTAACTAGACTTCACAAAACGCCCTACAGTGACCATTGGATTCTTAAGATGTGTAAGAGCTGTAAGATTTCAGAGTACGTCAGAGTTGGATTAAACCAACAACTTATCCCCTTTGAATCAAACACCCAGATCACTTGACACCAACAAAATACCTTCACCATCCAGTTTGAAGACTTGATTAGAGTTTTAAAAAGAAATATGTAGAACAACCCCAAGTGATAAGTATGGTTTTTGTGCACACAGATGTGCCCAGCTAAAAGTAGAGGGACCCCGAGCAAAGCAGTAGCAAAGCAAAAGCAAACAACCTACAAAGAAAGCAACCTACATCAAACCAACTAACCTAAGGAAAGGAGGAAAGTAGAGTATTTATAGGAAACCTATACTACTCAAAATAGGCTATGTACAAAGATATTTACAAAGCACTACATTTAGGTAGGGTGAGCTAACATTAACATTCACCGGATTTCGTAATGCATGCACAATCAAATGGGAAATCGTTATCATTCTTAACCATGCAAACTTATCTTTATATTCAGGAAAAGGAAGTTCAACATTGCAGCACTCAAGTTCAATCACGTCATCATGAAAAATCAGCAATTGAGGAGGGTCACTGAACCCATGGTTAATCCATAAACATGTTCATTTTCCCTCATTCCCATAATCAAAATAATAATTGCAGTTATGATAAATAATAGGGGAAAGGAAGGATAGAACTTGGATTTCGTTATGCAAAGGTGGCATCGTTTGGCAGTCGAGAACGAGCACTACATCGTCTATCGTTGCATTGGTAGCCTCGATTGGGTGCGGTGGAGGGTGTAGAACTTTGGACATTAAGCTTGCATAAGGTTGGGAGGATGGGGCAACAAACAACTCTTCCAATCTACCAATGGGACCTATAGCCCCAGTTGGCAGTTCTTCAAAAGGAAATACTTCTACACATTGATCATCCGCAAACTTGGGATCCACTTGGTTGTTGTCCTCAAGAGGTAGCATGTTGTCTCATCTCCTTCCCCAAGTATCAACCTCCTTTTAATGATGTTCAATTTCATGGGATAATGACATGCATGCATCTTTCCTATTACAGCTCCCTAAATATGAAGGAGGATCAGCTATGGTCATGGCAGAAGGACTTCTAGTTGCATCTTGTAGTTGGTCAATTCTGTCATACTTGTTGAAAGTCATCAAAACACCCCCACCTTTGTCTTCTTCCCTTTGTTGTTCATGCATCTCATTATGACGTTCAGTTGTTTCCTCTTGCTCACTATCACTATAAATGGAGAAGGAGCTCCTCTCCCAATCTAGAAACTCTAGTGCATCATTGTTCGGGGGCTCAAGGAGTATGTATTCATCACTACCGTCTTCTAAGATGTTCTATTCCTCGGCATGAGCATACCTCCACAGTGTAACTCCCCATGTAAAGAAGTCATCAATTGATGGCACCTCATCAAGGGGACCAAATTCTATTACACAATTTCCCTCCAAGGGCTCAACATAAAGCCTATCATTCATGGTGTGCAAATTTTCTTTGAGAGGAAATTCTTGATGACTAGTGGACAACATTCATGTTTTATCTAATTCACTACGTAGAAGTCTGAGACTATATTGCTATCTCAACACCTTTTTGAGGACCACCTTCAACTGAGTTGTCACTTGGCTTTGGCTCTTGGTCTTCTACTTTGATCTGAGCAACAAGTAGAGGAGGTCGGGCCCTTGGCTACTCCACTTGTCCTCTAACTTGTTTGAGAGCCTCTTTGCATAGTCTGCATGTGAACTCTAAGTGCAATGAATCATGAAGTCTACACCAATTTGGTAGAAACAACACCTCCCAGTCCACTTGGCATCTTAGTTTGAACCAATCGTTTGCTAATCTGGAGACGAGCTGGTCATATCTTTCGACTACTGGGTCCTCATCATCACTTGAAAAAGAAGCTTGATGGTAGATAGTCGTGGCGAGTGGTTGTTCCCACTTGTTCAAACTTTCATTTTCAGATTCTTGATTGTTGTCATTGATGAAGGAGAAGTCTTCCAATTTTATTTCACTTATGTCTTCGTCATCATTTTCTATTTTTACAAGGTTTTCCTCCCTTCCCTCTTTTCGATTTTTAGCATCTAAGTTGGCTGTCCTAACATCCATGGCTGCAAACTTCATTGGTTCATCATCACCTACCAATTGCTCTTCTTCTAGAGTGGAGGATTTCCTTTGATTGGTGTAGGGAAGGCCTTCTAAATTAGTTTCAATAATATTTTCACCAAGGCACCTTGTTTTCCTAGTGAAATCTACTTCTTCCTCCTAGTTTTCAACTTCAATGTCTATTGCTCCAACATCAACTTGTATCAAATTTCTTTGTTCATCCTTACTTTGTTCTCTTTTGGATGTTAACAACTTTTTTGCCTCATGGGATAACTTCTCTTCATTGGGAGTTGACTGCTCCAACTTGTCCAAACAACCCTTGGCTTGAGCAATGATTTTTGTGCATGACAAGAAAGTGAGTTTGGAGTGGGGGCTATGTGTAGGATCATCATGGAAAAAATAGTTCCTTAAGTGGCAAAAAATTCAGAAAAATCAGAGTTAGGCAACTTGATGTAAAAATTTGAATAAGTTATCTATATTATTTTAAAAATATGTAAGAATAGAATTTGTGGAAAATTGAATGTAGTTTTTAAACTACTAGGTTTGTTTTAAAAAATAAAATCTATTTGTTGAAAATTTGAAATTTCAATGCAGTAGTACTGAAATTTCAAGAAAAAAATAAGTAGGTGTATGTCTGACCACCCTAACCACAATAAAATAATAATACCTTTTTATTAGATTTTAGATATAAGTAGACCACTCATGTCTTGATGTGATGCATATTTTTTTGTAATTTTTTTAAAAGTAAATAATTAATTAAGATTTTTTTATTACAACTTTTAAAAAATATAAAAAGCTCATATGTCTGACCACCCTAACTTGGTTAAAAATTTATGAAATTCAAATTTTAGTTTTTTTAATCCCATAGTATTCGAAGCATAGAATGTGATGCATGTTTTGGATTCAAAAAATGTGATACCATTTGAAATCTATAGATTTTTTTCAATTAGCCTATCAATTAGGACTTTAGTCATAATTTGAATAGAAAATAAATAATAATTACTTATTAAAGTCAAAGTAAGGCCTAATTTATATTGGTGGAAAGCTGAGAATCTCCTTTAAAAACCATTTTCATTTCATCAATTTTGGGTAAAAAAAAATTCAACAACCACATACCCATCATATTGCCACTTTTTGGCCTATCATGATCCTGCACATACCCTGGGGTGCATTGTGAAATCTGTACCAACTAGGCATCAATATTTCCTCCAATATTGGTTAGTCTTTGTTGCTCAAATGTTCCTAGATCAACTCCTTGAATGCTTTGGCTACCATGGTTGTCAATTCTTCCTCTAGGTCTGCAGGAGCTAAAGGTTGGTATATTTCCCAAAAGGGAATTTCTCCCTGCAACATCCTTTCAATTCTGCTCAAGAAATTCAAACATCCCAATTCATTGTGACTATGAGTGCAATGGATCCGACATCTATCTGCCAATGCAAATTTTTGCAATGGCTTCTTCAGTCTCTTATTCAAATTTGTATGCAGTTGAGTGATGTCAATTTGTGCATGCTGCTCCATTTTGACTCAGCTTCTACTTGCCTTCAGAATTTTATAATTTTTAGCATTGAAAGAGATCTCGCTACCTCATATTTCTTCTTTGAAAGTTCTCTTTTCGATTTCCAACTTTCAGGTTTGTAGCCTCAACATGTAATACCCTCCTTCTAGCGCCAATTCTGTTGATGTGTTTTTTATGCACTTCTCAACACAAGTAGTGTGTAGGTGCACTACTTCTCTTGAAAGACAATCTTCCACAATCAGATTGTAGAACACTATCCCAAGGTCTCTAATGTTAGGTCTTGATAGTTCTTGGAATATCTCAATTTATGTTATGTGATTTGTTAGAATCACAAGGTAGACTTATAGATGAGTTACAAAGTGTGGGAAGTTGGGTTTGAAAATGCAGTTTCAAAGTGTCAGAAGTGAATGAACAGTGGTTGTCATCTGATTTAGCTTCATGGTGATGCTTGAGATCCTACTCGAACCAAGGACTAAAAGAAATAGCAAAAGAAGGGTTAAGAGAGTCGTTCTAATCCTAAGCTACGAATAAACAATAACAATGGTGGCTGCTAAAGTAGACAAACTCCCTAAACTGGGTTTTTCTTGGCCAAGAGGAACCTACAGTTGCACAAAACTAGTGCAATCATCTAAGAACTACAGATTTTCATATTACACACACATCATGCACAAGTAATTGAACTAAGTTGCAACATTGAAATAAAGAGCTCATACTAGCTTTGTAAAGTGACTCATCATCAATGAACCACAAAGAACATGAGTTGGAAATTCATCAAATACTGAAACAACAATCACCATCACCACTTCCATTCAAGGAACTAACACCTAAACTAATAGGGAAGTTGAACCATGCATACATAAAGAGAAAACTCAAAAGGAACACCCATAAATCATGCAATGCTGCTTTCTATTGCTATAGAATGTCTTTACATCAATTCTCCAACCCCTTACAAATGATGGGCAAGCCCCTATTTATAGTTTTCCAAAGCCAAAATGAATGGCTAGGATCAATTTCCAATGAATGGCCCAGATTTGTTTACAATAGGTTTTCACCTACCCCACAATATTCAACAATTAAAAAGGTACATTCCTTATATTTTCTCTATTTTGTCATCTAGTGTCATTCATTGTAGCAATTTCGTCATTTAGTTGATTTCCCTTTTCACTGTAGCTAAAACCGCCTGAAAGTTGCCTTTTTACTTGATGTGTTTACAGTGTTCTTCCTTGGATCAAACAAGCCCGTCGATGATTTGCATCAATTGATTGGTTGCCCCTGATTTGGGTGGACAACTCCCTTATTCTCTCTTCAAGACCACCCCCTTGCATTTTTGTCATTGACTTCCTTGGCATAGGCCTTCTTCTAACACTGACCCTATTGGTGGGTGCTAGGGGGAGAGGTGAACATGAAATGAATGGTGATAGGAGCGATGCGCTTTTCCTTGTTCAACTTTCTTAGTGGGTCTCCTGATGGACCTGTAGTAGGCTCCTTGAATCCTGCTTACATGAAGTGTTGTAAGTGCTTTCATACACAAATCAAAACAAACATTAGTCAAATCCTACAAAATCCTTGTTAGATCCATCCATGCATCATCAAAAGATCATAATATTCATATTTGAAGCTCATTTGGACCATAAACATTAATGTTGTCCCAAGGGGGTCGGCAGTGAAAAGGGGACAACAAACCGAAAGGGAAATTCCCAGACCTCACAAAACTTAGCAAAACAAAAAATTTCAATTATAGCACAAGGAAAAAGGGGAAGGAAGAGTCTAGAAAAACATCGTCAAGATTGGACTCATTTGAAAAAAAAATGGAAGCTTGGAAGGCAGAAGCTAGAGGGTCACCATCCTTTTGAAAAGGCAATGAACACACGACAGCCTGAAAGGAAATTCCTAGATGACGATGGAGGGGTGGAGTCCCAAAAAGGGCCATGGATGGACAGAGTCCCGAAAATAGCCATGGAGGGGCTGGTTTTTGGAGGTTGGGTTGTTGGGGCTCCACATATGTTTAAAATGGCCATAGAGGGAGGGAGTCCTAGAAACAACCATGGAGGCGTTGGGTTTCGAAGGCCAAGTAGTTGGGGCCAGTGGATGTTCAAAATAGCCATAGAGGGACGATGTCCTGAAAACGGCCATGGAGGGGTCGGCTCTAAAGGCCAGCTCGTTGTGGCTCCACGGATGTTAAAAATGGCCACGGAGGGATGAAGTCCCAAAAATAGCCATAGATGGGCCAAGTTCTGGAGGCCAGGTCGTCGGGGCTCCACGGATGTTCAAAACAGCCATGGAGGGATGAAGTCCCAAAAGGAAAGTTCTGAAACCACGAAAACTTAACGAAACGGTGATGAAACCTTGGCAGCTCACTTAGGCACCACAAAAACATCCCAAATCCACCATAAAGTTGTCCCCAGAGTAAAAAATGTAGAAAGCGGACTGTCGAGGGTCCACGAATGTTTCAAAATAGCCAAAAATGGATGAAGTCTTGGAAGGAAAGTTCTGAAACCATCAAAACATAATGAAATGTTGACAAAACCTTGGTAGTTCACTTAGGCACCACAAAAACATCCCAAATCCACCAGAAAGTTGTCCCTAGAGTAAAAAATGTGGAAAGTGGACAGTCGTGGGTCCACAGATGTTTCAAAATAGCCAAAGAGGGAGGGAGTTCCAGAGGGAAAGTTCTAAAACCATTTAAACTTAACAAAACGTTGACAAAACCTTGGTAGTTCACTTAGGCACCACAAAAAAATCCCAAATCCACCATATTGTTGTCCCTAGAGTCAAAAATGTAGAAGGAAGTGAATTGAGCAATCAGGGACCAAGTCAGCAGGAACAAGACAAAAGGTAGAAAAGGGAAGGGGGACCTTATTTCTCTACGGATTTGAATACCCAAAGTAGGTGAATTTTGTCAGGGGAATTTGATCATTTGAAGGAAAATGACCAATTTGGGCTTGGAAAATGGGGTACACAAAACAAGACAGGAGCAAACTAGCCTATCAAGAGTGAAAAGAGGGGGTCCCTACCTATGGCGGGGCATGTGTGCAAAACATGCACAACAAGGAGCTTTCAATTTCTTCAGCCATGCTCCTCCATTTATCCTACACCTTTGGTCTTGTAGTCAATTTTCATAGTTAAATTTTGGATTTTGTGGTATATTCTTAAAGTTCAATTAAATTTGGTTCCAGTGATTGATTTTACGAAGATCAAATGACATTGTTGTTATTCATTGAAAAATGTTGTGTAGTGATATATATTTTGATGTACACTTTATGTTTGGTGTCTATTGAAATAACTTTCATTTTGCTTTCAAAGGTCAACTGTGATAATAGCATCAAGCATATACATATCTTGTTTATTGAATGATTTATCTATATGTTTACATGACAATTTGATTTATTCATATTTTATTCTCATTGTGAGAACAATAAATTGAAGGGCACATATGGGGAAGAGCACAAACCAAAAATCATAAAAAAATAAAAATAAAAAATGATTGTTGTCTATACCATTAAGAATATGAAGAGTTGGCCAAGAATTAAAAAAAATTAGGTAGCCATCAATTACAGAGAGGAGGGTGCGACTATTCAAGATGGGAAAAATAATGCTAAGAGTCACACATAGGAGAAAATTCAGTGCCTTAGGGAAGAAAAGAGGAGGGGTCATGGGTGGTAAAAGAGGAATGAAGAGCACCCATGTAGCCAAAGGTGGAAAGGAATCCACCAAGGGAAATTAATGAAGAAGTAGGGGTCATGTTTGTAGAAGACGTGAAGACAAAGAACAAATAAATTGAAGCTCTCTAGTGATAAAAAAATTATAGATTAATATAGAAGAGGGATACCTATGAAAAATAGTAAAAACTAAAAGAAGTATTAAGGAAGATAAAAGAAGCTAAAAAGAGTCGCACAACATATGGACATGGGAAATTTATGCTAAAGAAAGTAGAGAAAGGTAGAAGAACAAAATGCAATGAGGAGAGGAGAAATTGAAGAACAGTTACACTATATAGTTGGACAATTTAAAATTAAATTAAAATAAAATGTAGAGAAAAAATAATAAAAGGCAGTGCCACATATGAGAAGAGCAAGTAATTTAGAGTTAGAAGAAATAAAAACATAGAGTGTTGTGGATATTGAATGAATAATACAAGATTGGAGAACAAAACACAGAAGGAGGTGTTAGAACAAAGAATTCAAAAAATGAAAAAAAAATGTAGATTGTAATAGCTTCAGCATATGGATAGTGAAATCAATAAAATGAACTTAAAATGAACTTGCAATTTCTTGTTGTTCTTTAAAATTGAATGTAAATAGTGTAATCAAGGGAAAATCAGATTTGTTAGAGGGGTTAGCACAATAACATTAAAATTCCTATGAAATAACAAAGCACAAAGGAAATAATATGAAAACAAAAAAGGACAATGTTACCCTAAGTCTTCATCTTCCATGCTTCACCTTTGTTACACCTCCTAGCTTGCAGTAAATAAAATGTGCCCTCAGATTTGTGTGAGCAACTATGACAAATGACTAAGCCCTATGCAAGTGTTGAAGGATTTGCATAAAATAAAATGACCCTACAATGGACTAAAATGACTTTGACTGTAAGTGACTATGACTATAAACTAATAGTAGCATAAAGTGAAATCTAAGCATGAAAGAGACCAAGAGCCCCCGAGAGAGAGGAAAATGAGAACAAAATTGCCATTTTATAAAAACTGCAATTTTGAATGTGTGGCTAGGATGAAAAGATGACAAAAACCCTAGAATCAAAGATCAAGATTGAATGTTGTTGTATGCATTAGGGTTAGGTCAAAATTAGGGCAAATGATAAGGATGAAGGGCCAAGATTGAATTATAAGATAATTCAATCAAGGGTCGAAATTAAATGAGATACCAAAAGATAAGATTGGATATGGAAGATAAGACTGGCACAGAAAAAGAGGTTGTTGGAGAAATTAAATAATAAAATTTATTTACTCCAGTTGACCAGTAAATAATTAAATAATAAGGATATTATTTAATTATGGAGGAATGTGACAAAAGAATTATTTTGAATTAAATAATGATTTAATTCAAAATTCAAGAGAATTGACTAAATTAAATAAATCAAATTTATTTAATTTTAATGAGAGAAAAAGCTAATGAATAATTAAATAATTAAAGTAATTATTTAATTATAGTGGAAAGTGGACAAAAATTAAATAAATTAGAATCTATTTAATTTTGGAAAGAAAGGGGACCTAATTAGTGATGTAATTAAAGAAATAAAATTTATTTATTTAATCAAGGGAGAATAAAAATAAAAATGTATTAATTAAATAATTAAAATTATTTAATTAATAGAAGAATTATGACTTTAGAAAATAATCAAATAATTAAAAATTATTTAATTATTAAGAATGAAAGGCAATGTTGAATAATCTAAGAGTTGCAAGCCTAGGACAATTTTATGTGTCTACATTTTGCCCCTTTGTCATAATGTAGCATGTCCATTGTGACAAAGAAAATAAGTCAAAAAATATGCCCCAATGCAAAATAAGATGAGGAAGAATGACGAGGAGGGTTACGGTATGCCCCCTCGAGAGGACAGACAGGTTCCAAGAACATGAGTGTGCTCTCGAAATTGATGAGAAGACTAGAATATGAAGAGACAAAGAAATGTTAGTGCAAAAGATATGGATGATGATATGGATGCAATGCCTATATGAGACGAGTGAGAGAAGATGACAAGACTAAAGAAGATGCATGTTAGTTCCTAGACCAAATCCTTCAAAACATTGCCATAGGACTAATATTTATTTCTCTTAATCATCATTGGGCAGTAAAAATGACACAAATGGACAACAAACATAATGGTATGACGTAGACCAAGGTGTGCAAGGTCATCCACTTGAAAAATAGACAGTCACAAACAAGGAATGTCCTAAATCATACTAAGGGAAAAGTTGCCCCAGTCTTTTTGTCAAGACAACCCACAAACAATAGTCAGAGAAAATAAAATAGGCCAGGAGACGTCATCGCACCTCTAAATCCTTCATGGGACATCCTCGAGGTAGCTAGTAACATGACCAAAAAGACAAGATAGTAAAAAAAATATAAGACAAGAAAGACCAGAAAAATTAACAACCATGTAATTTTGTTTGCCAATGTTTGTTTGCCAAAGATTGAATTCTTGCCAGTTTGACAGTTTTGACAGTTTAAGAGCTTTGCCAATTTGATGGTGTTGACAGTTTGATGGGGCCTATTGTCAGGAAGGACACATCCTGAAAAAGGCAAAGGACATTTTGACAAGGTCTAACTCCAAGAAGGACACATCTTGAAGAGGACCAAAGAGTGACGAGATTGAAATTGTTTTGAGTAATATGTTTTGGCAAGTTGACTGATGTTGACTGTATGATTGATTGGACTATGTTGACTGATTTTGACCAATTTTGACATTGACGTTTCAAATGACTGTCTTGTGTTCGAGTTTGACTATGTCTGACTTATTTGACTAATGTGACGATTGTGATAAATGCCATGATTTTATTTTGACCAAGCTAAAAGGACTGACCTAATGTCTTGGGGACTCATCGACTGATGGCCTTGCCTACATAGCAAATGCGCAGAGACAACGTAGTTTGAAAATGACATGGACTAACTGACATGACTGACTTTGACTCCATTTTTAGGATTTTGACATTGATTTGAGTGTTTTTGTGTTTTTCTTCATGATGTTTTATGATTTTTAGGTCTTTTTTTAGGACATTTTATGATGTTTTTTGTCTTTTTTCAGGACATTTTATGATGTTTTTGTCTTTTTGTCATTTTATGGTTTTTTTGGATTTTGACGTTTAAGGGGATCATGACAAATACAAATGACTGATGCCTACACATGAGAATCCAAGGAAAAACCTGATTGTGCCCCTAGTCAAGCTGAATACTAATTGACAGGTGATGACAACGTTGTTTGACGTGGGAAGGACGCATCCCAAAACAACATGAGGACGATGACGATAATGTGACGAAAGTATCGAGGTCTACAACCAGGCCAGGAACACAGTCAAGTAATGTTTTGGATAATGCGCTTGTATGGATTGGACTCGTTGCATTTTGAATGACTTGGTTAGGACTAGATGGGATGATGATTATCCTTAGACCATTTGACAAGGGAAAACCAAGATAGGTGACAGACATGAAAGGATAGGGGGTGGCCTTGGTAAAAGACGAGAGACATGAGACTAAGGGAATTGTCATATGATTTTCAAGGACTATGTCATATAAGGACAATAAGACTATGATGGTCAATGACATGATGTTTCCTGAATCATGTATGACTAGAGGATAAACATGTCAAGAGTTTTCCCAAAGCATGATTTATGTGTGCCAGTTTTATGTCAAGACCAAGGTAGGTGGGAAAATGGACGGAAATGATAGGGCTTAGATGGATGTCAATGTCATGAGGAAGGCATGGGAAATGAGACGACTTGCCCCCGTGTAAGAGTCCACATAGACGATTTATTTTACACATGACGCCTGTTGCCAGGTTTTCATCATGGTACTTCTCTAGGCTTTGTTTGCTAGGTTTTCACCAGGGTGATGATTTTTTGAATTTTTGGTGTCACCAAGACGCTTTGCGTTTTCATCAGGGTGACAATTTTTTGATTTTTGATTTTTTTTTGTATTTTTGAATTTCTAATTTTGTGGATAAACTGGATGCTTTAGATAACCACTAACTGTTCTGAATCCACTGATGGTGTCGATGTAGAGACTGGTGCCATGATATGCCAATAATGACCTTGCTGAAGAAGTTGTCTTGTCAGGATCATAGCGCTTGTATACAACTGATCAATGTCATTATGATCTTTTCTGATACTAGAGTTGGCCTTATCAAAATACGCACATCGCAATAGAGTGCCATGAGAGTCCTTGTGGTAAAGAGTTGCTGCCATGATGTGACGGATTTGTGACGTGGGATTTTTGGACTTTAGGCGAGATGTAGGATTATGACGAATGATGGTAGACATGGAAAATTTGTTTGGACATTTGGACGAATGACTTTTTATTTTCCAAACTTGGGATGGTGTATGACAGATTTTGGAGGGATGGTGTTTGGAACCAACACTTTTATATGCCTTGATTGATGACCATTTTGAAGGAGGTGGACATGTGTTATATGTGGGAGTCCTCTTGTCATGTGGCTCCACATTATGATTGACTTTTTTATTTGATTGAGTGTCTTTGTTCGATCCATCTTTCTTTGGGATCCATTTTAATTTCATTTGTCCACTTGTCCTTTTGTTTGATTCAATGGCCTTTGACATTTGATTTTGATCTTTTGACTTGTAAGACTTTTGTTTTTGTTGGTTCCAAAGGGAAGGTTTATTTCTGATGGAATGACGGTTCATGGTGTGGGTGGAGGGGGTGTTGGCAGCAATCTTATGACAAGGATTTCTCATGGACTCCATTTTGACATTTGTATCTGACAAAGTTTCCCCCAGTATCGAGGAGGTACCACTGACATCGTTTGATTTGTTGTCTGAGGAATAACCAAGACCTTGATGTCTGTAATTTCCCTGAAGCTGTATTGGTTCGAGAATGCCTTGCTCGTGTATGCCTAGTCCTTTGTCATGATATTGCATGCTTTGACAGATTCTATTTGCAATGGGGTATTTATTGTTTTGAAAGCAAGATGCTAACCCATCATGATGTCTATGGACACTGTCACTTGTAATATTTTCATTTGCAATAAATCCTGCTCTGACAAAGATAGATGACCCTAGTTGATAAAGTGTCTTAGTTTTATTTTCATGTTGGACATATTCCTGACTGATATCTTTGGTTTGATCGTGCAACATGTCAGGTTCAAATAATTCTCTTGGTGCTTCCAAAGAAATGTCGAAGCCATCATTATAGTCGGTGTCATAGAGTCCAATAAATTTAGCTATAGCTTGATCATTTTCAAATATGTCTATATTGGAATACTCTTGTGCTTGAGGAGTATCATCTATGTGTGTAATGGAGGCAAGTGTCTCATGTTGGAAACTTTCAATTGTCGAGGCTTGTATAGGATTGGAAAGTGTTTGATCATGAATGGCGTAAAGGTCAAGGAGTGGATCATTTTGGACTTCTTGGTCAACAATAGGGTCTTGGTCAAAGATGGGGTTGTCATGGATTTGGACTTCTTGGTCAATGGTAGGGTCTTGTTCAAAGATGGGGTTGTCATAGATAGGTGTGTTTTGGATGTCATGATTGTCTTGAATGACTCCCTGAATGGAGTTTAAGACAGGGTCATGGGATGGACTACCTTGTTCTTGACATGAGGGTGACATTATAAGGTTATGCTTTGGGCTTTCATTTTGACATGTATCCTCAAGTTTAGACAATGGGATTTGACTTTGAGCAATGATAGAATTTTCATGACTGGATGTGGCTTGTGAGGGGATGACTTGAAAAGGATTAATGAATGATGGACTAGGATAGGATGTGGGGACTTGGACTGGACTAGTATGTGAAGGATTAGTATATGACATGGGTACTTGCATTGGACTAGTATGTGAAGGATAAGGGTATGACATGGGGACTTGGACCGGATATGACAAGGAGTCTTGGACCGAATATGACATAGAGTCTTGGACTAGATTAGGATGTGATGGTATAGGATGTGACATGGGGACTTTGACCGTATATGCCATGGATTCTTGGACTGGATTAACTATTGAAGGACAAGGATATGACGTGGAGACTTCGACTGGATTGGTGTGGTATGATGTGGGGACTTGACATGAGTTGGTAGATGGTTGATAAGGGATGTAGACTTGGACAAGATTGATAGGTGAAGGGTCAGAATATGACATGGAGGTTTGGAATGGACGAGTGGACAGTTGGCTTCCCTTGTCAAAGTTAGGTAAGGGTGAGTAATGGATGTTTGTTGTGGACTAATGTCATGAATGGTATTAAGTGAATGTTGGTAGTGAGGGTAGATGGATGGAGGACTAGGACTCATGGATTGTTGGTACAAAGGACATTGATTGTTGGTTGGGAGGAATTGTCTCCTAACATCTAAGGCTTGTTGGTATTGACCTCTACAGAGTAATTGGTATTCAAATTTACTAGCAAGCCTATCAAGACGTTGGTGAAGGGAAGACAAGGTGGTGGATGTCATGATGTTAAATGCAAAGTGATAATGACATTTTTCCAAGGGAAATGACTAATGCAAGGTGATAAAATTATCAAGAAAGGATGTCAAATGCCAAGATGACAATGAAGATGTTGACTAAGGAAAATGACCAATGCCAAGTCTAGATGCCAAATGAGGACTATGATGGACAATGCCAAGTCTAAGTTCAAAATGAGGACTAAGATTGTCTTCTAATGTCTTGTTGAAAAGTTTGAGTTTCCTAAGGTCGATCGTTTGTGTCCCGATTTGTGAATGTTGTGTATAATGTTTGAGTAATCCAACAAGCACTTGACAAGCACAATGTTTTGAATGTAACCAATCGCACATCAAATAAGTACAATCCTAGGTTAGGCTAGGACAATATTCACTAGATTCCACGTGGATTTCCCCAACCACATATCTGTAGCGTGTGAATTCAGAAGCTTGGCTGCACGGGCTCCCCCTTACAGTGCACTCTCTTCTCAGGCCAACCAAGCTTCCAACCCCAATGAAACTCCCATGGCGAGCTGATCACATCTACTAAAAACTACGAAAGTGTGGATGCCTTCACACCGACCGGTGTTGCGCTAGCAAATAGAAGGATTTTGGCTTACTACACACGAGTTTTTAGTTCGGGCATTCCGTTCGTGGGGCATGATCCATGTGGCGAGAGTCCCCTTTCGGATCCATCTCGTCGGAACCATGCTCGTGATTCTTGGGCTTTCCCCAAGAACCCACTTTTATATACCGGCTGGAAGTCCCTCGGTGTTAGGGTGCTACCGGTCTGAGTCATCCTGGGGTGAGTACTTTTTCCCACTAGAACAGGCCCAAGTTCTAGAGTCAATAACCGTTTCTCTTACACCCAGGATTGCACGAATGCACAAGGGGAGAGGATACTCTGATATACCGAATCGTGAAGGGTAATTAACAAATCAAGATGGCTCTAGTTTTTTTATCACAAGGTTTTCACCAAGTGAGAGCATACTCACCTACCATCTTGCAAGCACAATCAACCAAAGAAGACATGTGTTCTTTTTATATGCACCGAAATCAAATGTTTGCTAATCTATGAAAAACAAGCACAAAGTTTTGTTATTCCTTCTTTGACATGCAAATCTACAAATAATGAATATTAGTAGTCTCATATGCAATGGTCTTGGACACACGAATGAGGATTGCCACACGCTACAAGAAAAGATTAGTAATACAAGAAAAATCTAATCTAGTTAACTTGCAGGAATAAAAACACAGAAAAGAAATAGAAAACCAGAAAACCAGTAAATAGAAAAACCCGAAAATCCAAAAATCAGAACCTCAAAACTGAAAGAAAAATTTTACCAGACAGTTGCGGCTCGATTTGTCAGTGGCAACTCGATTTTTCAGTTGCGGCTCGATTTTGCAGTTGCGGCTCGATTTTGCAGTTGTGGCTCGATTTAGCAGTTGCGGCTCGATTTTGCAGTTGCGGTTCGATTTGGCAGTTGCGGCTCGATTTGTCAGTTGCGGCTCGATTTGGCAGTTGCGGCTCAATTTGTCAGTTGCGGCTCGATTTGGCAGTTGCGGCTCGATTTGTCAGTTGCGGCTCAATTTGGCAGTTGCGGCTCAATTTTGTGATTGCGGCACTTGAGCCTGCGATTGTGGCGCTCTGTACCTATTCCTGCAAAATTGACAAAAAATACATGCAACCATACAGAAAAATGACAGAAAACAGACAGTCGGGTTCACCAATGTAATCAAGGGAAAATTCTAAATTTGTTAGAGGGGTTAGCACAATAACATTAAAATTCCTATGAAATAACAAAGCACAAAGGAAATAATATGAAAACAAAAAAGGACAATGTTACCCTAAGTCTTCATCTTCCATGCTTCACGTTTTTTACACCTCCTAGCTTGCAGTAAATAAAATGTGCCCTCAGATTTGTGTGAGCAACTATGACAAATGACTAAGCCCTATGCAAGTGTTGAAGGATTTGCATAAAATAAAATTACCCTACAATGGACTAAAATGACTGACTGTAAGTGACTATGACTGTAAACTAATAGTAGCATAAAGTGAAATCTAAGCATGAAAGAGATCAAGAGCCCCCGAGAGAGAGGAAAATGAGAACAAAATTGCCATTTTATAAAAACTGCAATTTTGAATGTGTGGCTAGGATGAAAAGATGACAAAAACCCTAGAATCAAAGATCAAGATTGAATGTTGTTGTATGCATTAGGGTTAGGTCAAAATTAGGGCAAATGATAAGGATGAAGGGCCAAGATTGAATTATAAGATAATTCAATCAAGGGTCGAAATTAAATGAGATGCCAAAAGATAAGATTGGATATGGAAGATAAGACTGGCACATAAAAAGAGGTTGTTGAAGAAATTAAATAATAAAATTTATTTACTCCAGTTGACCAGTAAATAATTAAATAATAAGGATATTATTTAATTATGGAGGAATGTGACAAAATAATTATTTTGAATTAAATAATGATTTAATTCAAAATTCAAGAGAATTGACTAAATTAAATAAATCAAATTTATTTAATTTTTAATGAGAGAAAAAGCTAATGAATAATTAAATAATTAAAGTAATTATTTAATTATAGTGGAAAGTGGACAAAAATTAAATAAATTAGAATCTATTTAATTTTGGAAAGAAAGGGGGCCTAATTAGTGATGTAATTAAAGAAATAAAATTTATTTATTTAATCAAGGGAGAATAAAAATAAAAATGAATTAATTAAATAATTAAAATTATTTAATTAATAGAAGAATTATGACTTTAGAAAATAATCAAATAATTAAAAATTATTTAATTATTAAGAATGAAAGGGGCAATGTTGAATAATCTAAGAGTTGCAAGCCTAGGACAATTTTATGTGTCTACAAATAGAAATTTAATGTTTTGGATATTGTGATTGATTGAAATTAAGTGAATTTCCCACCATTATTCTTGTGTGATTTTGAATTGGTTTCAATTGACAAATGGAATTGTCAAATTAAGTTTTAAATTGGCTACAAAATTTTACCAACCTTATAATGTTCATTTAATTCATTTAAATTAAATGGTATCAAAGTAGGGGATGTTGAGAGTGCAAGGTATGCACTAGGACCTGCGGGTAGAGTAGAGGATAAAAGGAAGTAGAGGAGAGCTCGTGTGAGGATTGTTGCAAGTAGAGAGAATCCCTAAGTGATTAAGAGTTAGGGATCCATGAAAATAAGTGTGACCACAAATTGTAGATCATGAGGTGTGATTTGTGAAACATTGCAGCATATGAAATGGGGATATTATCGAGGAACAATCCTGTTATATGGGATGGATGGAGGCAATATTAAAAGAGGAATATTTTGGCAATGTTGGTTGATATAAATACAAGATTGACTAGATTAGAAACATGGCAGTATGGAGAGGATATCAAGAGTGAAGAGGTTGCAAAGAAGACATGCCATCAGGAAGACATGGATAAAGAAGAATAAAATAATGAAAAAGAGGATGTAAGTGTAGTAGTGATGATGGTATAAGATAATGAAGATGCAACTATAGATGATGTGATTACAATGATGGAATGTGAAGATATTGCAAATGGTGAAGACAAGGATGACTTAATCTTGCAAATTATGGCAGTAGAAGAAGAGTAGTTTGGTAAGCTTGTTGATGGAGGAAAGATGATGAATATTATAGTGAAGGATAAATAGGTAATATATGAAAATTCTAATTTAATTTATGATTATTATTCCATAGTGAGAGTAGAGTAGGATGTTTTTGTAGAGGATAAAGTTACAGTTATAGAGTTGTGTGTAGAAATTATAGAAGATGCTATAGGTAGAACTTGGTGGAGGTGATTGGTTTGTGGTGGGTTGGATCCCACAAAGGAGGAGAGGAGAGTAGGGAGTATTTTGCAGAGGAGGATGGTACATGGTGGATGCAAGTCCTTGAGAGGAAGGAGGAAGAGGGTGTAGATTTGTTATAGGAAGATGGAGAATGTTCCAGCTAGATGTTGGAAGAGGAGGAAGAAATGACGTTGTGCACTTATACCAGTGATGGAGTTCAATGTAGGTTGGTTTTAACTTGGAAAAGTAGTTCAACTACTCAACTCTGCCTTTGTGAGCCTATGCTCACAAACTTCCTACCCGATATTTCTGATGCAGGAGCAATGATAAATTTAAGAAAACCCCTTCAAAAAAGGATATAAAATCCTAGCAAATCTTTCATTTTTTAAAGAAAAAATATCAATTTTTATTGGTAAATCTTCCCTTTTCTTCAAAATAATATTAATTTTATTGGCCATATTTTTTCATCACTAAAATATTATAATTTGTTTAGTGAATCCTAAAATGTAAGAGGAAAATGAATTAATTATGATGGTGAATCCATCCAATATAAATATAATTCTCATGGAAAAGTAAGGGCCCAAGGATGGAAATTATTGATGGTTTTAAGGGGTAGACTATAAATTTACTTGCCACCACTATTTTAAAATATAATATAATGGCCTTCATTACATTCTAGAAGGTAAAATGTACCCACGATTTGTAATTATCATGGGGCTCAAAAAGTTTTTTAGATCATTGATCTAAGGACCCTCATTGTACTCTATGAGGTAAAATTTACCCAAAATCTATAATGCTCATGAGAACCAAAATTTTGGGCTCCATGAGCATTATAAATGTTGGTGTGAGCCCAAGATCACCAACTACAACAAAAATGTCCTTCATGAGATAGAGGCAACATAAGGCCATTTCACCAAATAAGGAGTGAAAAATATTGAGATGAGTAAATTACATAATGTTATAGCCTTTTAAAGGAATGAAATATATGGAAAGTGTAAAACTACCTGATATGGGAAAGAAACCACCTGAGAGATGAAATAGCCTAAGTAAACTTAAGTGGGTAAATGGTATAAACCATTTACTCCAACATCCCCCCTTAAGTGCAACTTAGGGAGAATTATTATATGAAATAAAGATGAAATATGGGTTATGGTTACACAACCATGTTAGGTACCCATTTATAATGAAAAAAGGAAATCTCTCACAACTGGAGAAAACGAGAAAAACCTTATGGGAAAAAAACCCATCTCCAACAAAGAGAAAAGAAAACAAAAATGATGCATGGATGGAGGACTAGATCACCCCCCCCAAGGACTACATATAGCATTCATATGCAATAAATTCCTCCCCCCATAAGAGGGAAAGAGAGAGACTATATGTCCCCCCTAGAATGTGTAATCACTTGCAAAAAAGGTAAGTTCCTGAAGACAAAACATGATCCAATGTCGACAAACAACTTGTCTCCCTTTTGGAAGAAACAAAACAAAATATAAATGTAGGTATGATTCCCATTCGAAATAGAAATTGAAAGAAAGAAACATGAATATGTATGATGATGTCTCTAAAATCTACTCATGTGTCACCAAAACCTTGGAAGATGATGCCACGAACCAATAAGGAACATACCCAATCAAAATAGGAGGTGACAAACAAGGTACCACTAGAAATTGATTCTAAATATTCTCTAGAGATTGAGATGGAATGGCAACATTTGTATCACAACTATCATCAAATAGGAGGGATATACCCTCAAATGTGTCTTCCAAGTCAAAAATATGAGATTCTACGAACAATGAACCAATTTCTAACAAATAAAAATCTCAATCAGGAAGACAATGAAATGATTCATTGGATGTGCTCAATGAATCAACATAAGATGAATAGTCCTACAAAACAGTAATGATAGGAGAGTCAATAAATGACTCTGCACAATGAATCACTGAAGGTGAAGATACATCAACTATCCTTGATGGAGAAGAAGGATCATCTAAAGAGCCCTTTTCATCCCCATCTGAAGATTCAAATAATTCCAAAACTTCAAACTCTTGTATAGTAGCATGATCAAAGGGTATCCAATCTTAAAAATTAAGAGGCACAAGACAATCTAAAACAAGATCATTTGGGAATAGATGAGTATCATGATCTCCATGTATTTCCTAAATTTTAGTGCAAAGAATATGAAGACACTCAAAATGATCAATAGCATTCAAAGTGACATCATAAATATGCATTGCAATAACTCCTAAGACATGATCCCTTTCGCAATTCCATGAAAATTTCTTACTATCAGTACCAAGAAGGGGAACAATATTATATAAATGTGGAAACAAACGAAGCCATATGAGATGTTTTATGCTACCATATCTCCATTGTTTATAGTTTCCCTTTCTCAACATAATCACAAGAATGTGCAATGAAAACCTCATAATGTACTATGACAAATCTCCAAG
The DNA here is from genome assembly GCA_007258455.2 of Sequoia sempervirens. NCBI lineage: Eukaryota > Viridiplantae > Streptophyta > Pinopsida > Cupressales > Cupressaceae > Sequoia > Sequoia sempervirens. The sequence goes on along the minus strand of VDFB02281492.1, from coordinate 729,963,199 downwards.
AATTCAAAGTCAGTAACCTTCAACAACAATTAGAAACTCCCAAATACTTCATATGAAGCCTTCCCAAAATACTTAAGGAAGAAAAAAAAGAGGCTGACAATCAAGCAACTCCAAAGAGCACAATAACACCAATATTGAACTTCAACAGATTAAAAGCACCACCAAATAGAAAAATATGATAGAAATTCCTCAACCACTAAAAAGGTGATGAAAATACCTTTCCATTGATATGTGGTTTGCGAAAATCAACCTTCGTTTGCAAAAGATAGGCTCAAATACAAAAAGAAGGCTTATAGAGGCACTTTGGAAGAATGGACAAGCACTTGGTTACACCATGTGACCACCACAAGCATAGGGGAAAAAAATTTTAGGCAAACCTTGGCAAACACCAAGCAATCTCCAACAATCTCCAAGTTGTTTCACCATGCAAGCATTCCAAGAATGGACTCCACAAGCCCATGAGCTATTACAAGAACTTCATAGCATTATGCAAGTGTTGGTGAGTATAAAGTGCAAAGAGGCCTATTGCATGGAAAATGTGGGACTAAAAAATCCAAATGTCACTCAAAAACACAATGCATGCTAGTCCCACCACCAAAACCCTAAATATTTTGTTACAAAACTTTAGAGATACTAAAGTTTTCAAACAAAATGTATCAATGGCGACCAATCAGGAATACAAGTCTAGTGTATATTCCCCGTCTCTTAGGAAGAAAATCATTGTTGCAAGAAAAATGCAAGGAAATCACACCTCTAGTCTTCAAATAATGACATTTTGAAATTCAAATTTTGGCTTTTCAATAAATTGATGTCCTCTTACGGCCGCCTTCAAACAAACTAAAATTTTTACTACCAGTGAAGGGTTTTTTGAGGGATCAAGATCACTCTATCACAGCCCTAAAAACACCATGGGTTTGCTCCTCCTAATTCTGCATTTCTCCTATGTATTAACCCATAGATTTTCCCCTTCCCTCTCTAGATTTCATTATGAATTTCCCTCAACAAAGTGAAGAGAAGAAATGACAGTGATCGAAGGGGTTAAGATAGATATTGCAGAGCTCCAAATTCAACATTTCCCATGAATGTATAGGGAATGACCTCCACTCCAAATAGAAAATGTGCACCTACCAAAGGAAAAGGAAACCACAAAATTGCAAGCCTTGAAAGCTGGAATAAACACCCAAAAAAATGCCTTCTCAAAATATTCAACAAGTGATCAAAAAAATTGAAATTTGTGCCTCAGATTTGCAAATCGAGCCCTCAAGAGTGCAAAAAAAGTGTCCTCTCAATAGAGAATCAACACAGGCCTTCAAATAAAAATTCACAGCTAGCAAATACCCTTCAACAAGAAAAATATTTTCTTTAATGTAGTTCAAACAACCATCATTGGGAACAAATGTGGCAATCGCAATCACCAAATCGAAAAAAATGTTGCCAACAATCTTGAACCATAGGAAGATGAAGAATAGAAATAATGCGAAAATTCCAAACAAAATGCATACAAAAATTTTCCAGGTCTCAAAAATCTCCAATGAAAACTCTCATAGAAGGAGTTGGAGATTGGGTGGTTCTGATACCATGTTGGTGTGAGCCCAAGATCACCAAATGCAACAAAAAATTCCTTCACGAGATAGAGAGAGGCAACACAAGGAGATTTCACAAAATAAGGACTCAAAAATATTGAGATGATCAAATTACATAATGTTATAGCCTTTTAAAGGCATGGAATATATGGCAGGTGTAAAACTACCCAATATAGGAAAGAAACCACCCAAGAGATTAAAAGCACTAATAAACTAAATGCATTAACCTAAGTTGATGAGGGCATAGCCCGAGACTTAGAAAATAACCCACAAACAAGAGAATAATTTTTTTATTCAGAAAATGGAGCTTCTTACATGCAGAGGATCTCAAATTCCCAAGTTCTACAACACATGCAAGTTACAAAAAGCTACAGAATCACCCTTTCATAATATGCGAGCTTGTCCCCAAAAAGTTACCCAAAAATTAGAAACCCACCCAGAAATAGAGCTCCTCTTTAGTTTGGAGCCAAAACAACATTCAAATGTGAGTTTAGGCAATTTGGCACCAAAAAGTTACAACTTGAAGTTCAAATTTCAAAAGAACATTTACAATTGTATCTTCTAGAAAGTGCGCCAACTTCACGGGGCCATAACTTTTGATCCGAGACTCTGATTCACGAACTGTTTGAACTGTTGGAAGGTCTTGAAGTCAATAACGCGCTTGAAATTTTCCACGCTGATTTTGAAAAGTTTCAGGGCCATTCCAGGAACTCTAAGTGCCTCAAATATAACTCAGAAGATTTTTAGGTGCAAATATGGAAAACTAAGACTACAATATATTTCAACCCAAGAATAGAAAATAAAAATCATAAATTGGGAATTTCATTATGATGAAAAGGGTATCCAAAAATGTAAAAACATCTAAAAACTGAGAAACTTGAAATTTAACTATTTTTGGGTGATGTAAGATTGCCCTTACACCACTAGATACTCCTGCATCAGACACCTAGGGCAATTTGAGAAGTGACCTATCACATCTCAGATGGTTGAGGAAAACCCAACTAGTCAACCACTACCTTAGATAGCTAGGATGAATCTTCCACAGGCCTTCCTCTCCATTTCACCAGATATTCTTCATACTGCCTATTTCTAGTACTCCTTCCCACATGACTATCCAAGATTGCCTCAATCTCCTCCCTTTTTGAAGTAGGTGCTGGAATGCCATACTATCCTATTGCTAGTGCTTCCTCCATTCCACCTTCATGATACTCTATCAAATTTGAAATGTTGAACATAGCGGAAATGTTGATTCCATTAGGAAACTCTACCTCATATGCATTCCCTGAATCATGCTTCTTCAAAATCTTACAGGGACCAAATTTCTTCATCTTCAATTTGATATAGGTTCCCACAGGAAACCTTTATTTCCTCAAGTGGACCATTACTTCATCGCCAGTCTAAAACTCCTTATTCCTCCTTTTCTGATCTACCTTAGCCTTATATTGCATATTCATCTTATTAATGTGTTCTCATACCTTCTCATGTATATTCTTGATGTGCTCTGTAAAATATTTGGCTTTAGCCCTTATTTTCTTCTCTTGGTCCATCTTCCTCAATTCTGGAGTTGTTTTGGGGCTACCTCCATACACAATCTAGAATGGTGATCTACTAGTGCTTCTATGGACAGAATTGTTGTAAGAAAATTCTACCTGGGGTAAGATCAAGTCCCCTCCCTTAGGTTTATCTCCTACCAAACATCTTAGTAGGTTACCCAGACTCCTATTAACAACCTCTGTCTACCCATCTATTTGTGGATGGTGTGTAGAACTGAACTTCAACTCTATCTTCAGCTTCTTCCACAAGGTCCTCCAAAAGTACCCCACAAATTTGGTGTCACGATTTGAAACAATACTCTTTGGTAGACTATGTAGCCTCACCACCTCTTTGAAGAACAAGTCAACAATGTGGACTACATCATGGGTCTTCTGACATGGAATGAAATGTGCCATCTTGAAAAACCTATCAACCACCACAAAGACTGAATCATTCCTCGTTGTGTCCTTGGCAAACCAAGAACAAAGTCCATACTTATATCCTCCCATGGCCTCTCTAGTACAGGTAAGGGCTGATATAAGCCTGTATTCTGGCTCACTCCTTTAGCCATCTGACATACCCTGTAGCTTTGTACAAACTTCTTCACATCCTGTGACAACTGAGGCCAATAATAATTCTCACTGATAACGGCACACTAATACATTTGACTGCAAAATACGACGAAACTGTCCAACAAAATATGTAAAATTTGATGTTCATTGGGTGCTTGTAAAATTTGATGTGTAATTTCCAATTTTTTTGAAAGTTTATCCCCGAAATTCATCAAAATATTGACGAACCTGGTGTTCATCGAAATGTCAGCTATTATTTTCGTCGAATGTTTGACAAACATGAAAAATTAAAAAAATCAAATTGTGGCGACATAAAGAAAAGTGAGTTCGTGCAGATTTATTGCGACGGATGTTTTTCTCTACTTGAGGCAGTTTGTGGAGAACTAAGGATGATTTTCTTGGGAAAAATTAGAAAAATTCAAGAAGATATCCCAGGTTGAGTAGTCATTGTCTTTTTGCAGAATTAGTTGTGAAGTTAGATTTGTAGTTCGGTTTGAAAATCATATTTTAAAGCAACATCTCATCAGATTTCATTTGTAGAGGTTAAGGGTTTTGAGAATTTCATGTCCAGATTTTGTTGTGTGGAATCACCATAAGATCACAATGGAGGAACAGATTCTTGTGACTGTAATTATGTGATCCATAACTCTATTGGTCATGTGGCACAGTTGTGCTATAACAAATACAGGATGCATTCATGTGTGACCCAAGTTTAATGTGGCTATGTTGTGATAGAAATGGAGGCACTCATATAATGTAGTTAATTCGGGTTGTATAATGTAGGTGTCAATCATCATTGGGTGCATTCAGGTTGTCTCAAGTTTAACAGGTTAGGATGTAATTATAGCATGATCGAAGAGTGATTACCTCTTGCTGCAATAAAGAGCCTATAACTCTGGTTGATATGCAGAGTGGTTGTGTTATATCAATTATGTAGTGCATTCAAGCACAACCCATATTTAATGGGCTATTCTAAAGAGTGATCAAGATTTTCTAAACCTTATGAATGTTACTTGACATATATTTGCATAATCTGAAATTCCTTCAAAGACTTTTGAAGTATCAATGTATCTTATATAGGGTTTGGAATGATTTCTTTTAATTAAAAAAATAAATAAATGATGTGTTTCCCTGTAATTAGATAATGTGGAGATCTCCTAAATCTTCCCCAGCACACTATCCTCTTTGTACTTTATGTTATTACTCTAGCTACTAAGGTTTTGCATGTGACATCTTTAATATCTTCATGACTGTGGCTTTTAAATAGATTTCAGTCTTTGCTTTAATCCTTTTCATGGTAACCCTTGAGTTCCACAATCCACCTTTAATCTCTCTTTTAAGAACTCTATCTTAAGCTGGGCGCATAGTATGCATATAAAGCAAGTCCTTCATACACCATTGTTCCAAACCACCACTCACTTTGCCCTCTTGATGTTGCCTCCCATAAGCACAATAGCATGTTTTAAAATCATGGTTGCTATTGATTGACCATTAAGGTCACCACTTTTATCAAGATACAATGAGATTTTTTTATTCAAACTCAAGGCATTATGCAAGATAACATTGTGAATTGTTTGTTGTATACGATTTGATTTTCTTGCATATTCTTGCTTTGCTAACTTCATACTAAAATTGGGTATTGCCCTCGGTTGCAATCTCAAATAGCTCACTCACTATCACTTGAAGATTCCTTTCATGAGCATCCTTCTATAAAATCAAACTATGCCCTATAGACTGCCTACTTACTACAGGGGACTCATTGTTTCATGGTATTGTGGTTCTTAAGATCCTTCAACCTTATTGGCCTCACTGCAGTCCACAAGGTATTATTCACTATGGGTCTCAAAACTAACGCTCAGTACGTCCACTACCTCCATTATACAATATTAGCTAAGAAGAAACATTAGACCTATGATTACCATTGTTACTTCAGAACAGGTCATTTCTGATTGTTCACCTTGTCTAACACTACCATAATCATTTGAAAAACACTTAAGGTCAACAAGGGGGTAAGGAAACTCACTGTTACAATCTCCACTTTACTATCCAAGGTTTGAGCTTTATTATCTTGTCACTGCTTAGCCTGTTTTTGACTGTCACATCTCAAGTGACTGTCATTCTTCTTACCGTAGATTGCATTTACAAATGTCAGTAAGCTACATAGTGTGCTTGTTATTGGCTATAATCTTTAGATTGCAAGATTTTGTTATTACCTACATTGTCTCAATCTTTCTGGTATTGCAACCTCACTAATCTGCTATAGTTATTGTTTATGTTTCTACGGAGGCCTAGGGTTTGTACCCTAATCATGCTCTTACCAATGCTTCTGTTGTTTTTTATTAGGGCTCTCTCAATGTTGAGGGCCCTAGGGATAAGCTCGTCATAAGAAGTGACACATTGCATCTTTAACTAAATGGATAAATCCATATTGAAATTAGCAATGATGATTATGACTCATTGCTCCATAGGAATGGGTCACTTGCTCTTACTAGCTCGCTACCTCCATTGTTGTAGGAATTTTGTGATCAAGTTCAATATTCTGATTTTAGGAGTCTTAACAGTTAGAAATCATAGTAAAATCAGAATTTAATAAGTTTTGGAATTAGCATTGTAAAGTGTTTTTGGGTGTCATTAAACTTGATACTCTTACTATTTTTGGGGGGTAGTTGCATGCCAAATTTTTTGGTGTAAAATAGAAGAAT
>VDFB02281492.1:729866171-729956709 GCA_007258455.2 Sequoia sempervirens | reverse complement strand
CTGAAACTTGCCACACCAAGCAAGAACAAAAAAAAAACCAAACCAAACTGAAAACAACCTATAAGGCCATGGTGGCCAGAAAACATTGTGTGGAAGCACTTATGGAAAAGAAACAACTAAAAATAAAAGTGCTTCAAGTACTTATTAGAAAAAACTATTCTACTATAGTACAAAGGTATAAATTAACCTCAAAAGTAGTGTTTTAAGTGAATCCCATTAACTGAGATCGGTAGCACTTCACCACTTAACTTAGAGAGCTGAAATGAATTGTGCTCTTTGCATTCTGTTATCACATATAGGCCATCCAAAATTGCACCAAATTTGGAGTGCTTCCCAGGCTTTCTCTTGTGTTCATCCCATTTGAACACAAAATCTCTAATAGTGAAGTCTATGGGATTTGATTAACAAAAATACTTCATCATATTGTTATCCATTTCTTCATACAATTGAATGTTATATTTTTGGAATATCAGTTTGTCCAAATACCTTTCATATAATTTTTGTTCATATGTTGGAATTGATCCCAACATGGTCATACTTCTTTGAATCTCAACATCAAAATTGGGTAGTTCATCTGACCAATCATCTGGGAATTGTGGTTCAATGCTGATTTCCTTTGCATCCTCAAAAATTTTAGAAAAATGATTTAAATTCTCCAAAAGCAGATTCTCCTTACCTTCCTCCTAGATTTTGAATAGGAAGGAACTATCTCCCTCTTCATGGTAACCTCGAATGAGTCTTTTAGGCTCCTTGAAAAGTTCATTTCTAAAAACTTTTTCCTGAACCAAAGTTTGATTATCAAACTGCACTTCTGTCCATTCTTGGTCAGCTTCCCCATATTCTTTGAGGTTTTTTTCTTGATCTGAAGCTTCATTCTCAAAAAGAAATTCCATCCATTCTTTAATAGATTCTTCTTCTTCTTTGAGGTCCTCCTCCTAATTTGAAACTTGATCATCAAAAAGAGGCTCTTTCCATTCCTTGATAACCTCTTGATCTCTTAACAACTTAGTACCATAATCTAAGGGTTGATCTTGGTCCTTGACCAAATTAGGAATTGTTGCATAAATTTAATAGATTGAATAGATGCCTAACCCTACCTCATCTATATGGCTAAAAGGGTCTAGATCATGATTTTGGGCAGCCCAGTCATCCATATTTTCCTCTTCATTAGATGCATTGGGGTTTGGGGTCATGGGTTGACTCTCTAGTTCGTTAGTGATGTACAGGTTAGCATTTATTAGGCTAGGAATGTATAGATCAATGTGGTCTTTAGCTAATGGTTCAGACCTAATGGTTACTTTGGTGCCATACCTAGTTCTAAAAAATAAATGGGACCAATTGACAGATAAGAGTCCATCCAACTTAGTAGTAAAGTCTCTTCAAAGGAAAAGTGCAAAATGAGGGGGTAATTCAATGACATCGAAATCTTAGGAAACAAAAAAGTTAGGACAAGCATGTAATGTAAGAGCCAAATTTTTAATGATTTCTATTGTTTAAACAACATAGCCATCTAATTGCACCACTCCTTTTGATAAGGGTTCATAGACTAGACCTAGCTTGTCTACTAGAGTCGTAGGCATAACTAAGCTACTAGCACCTGAGTCTATCATACAATTATGTAAAAACTTATCTCCAATAATTCAAGGCTCAAATAGAATGGTGGAGGCTTCACTTCTGGATTCTACTACTCACTTTTGACCTCTTGGTTGTTTGCAAGTACAACCCTATTCTTTTCTTCATTAGCAACATCTAAAATTGAAAGTTCACCTAAAGCATTTTGCAATGAACTTTTATGGCTTGGGATATGTAATGTATCCATAATAGACATGATGACTGTAGATTTCTGAAGGTGTTCAACCACATTAAAGGACACATTACTTGTCCCAAAGAAACAACATCATTTACCTTTTGCTACCCTCCCTGTAGAATTTGCACCTTCAATTGTGCTACGAGGATAGATTGAGGTGGAATAGCATGAACTTTATCTTTTGTAGCTTGTTGTTGCACATTTATAGCTTGCTTCTCCACTTCTACAACTCTCTTTTTTGACCTTGTATTTGTTTTAATGCATGAACCTTTCTAGTTTTGGCCTTGAAAATGATTTATGCCACATAACTCAGTGCTCTGTGAATTTAATAAGGAAACTTCAGAGTTACCTTACTAATCCACATTTTCATTTGACAAGTTCCCTAGACCAGCATAATTATTTTACACCATGAGAGCTTCATTCTCCATCATATTCATGCATGCAACTTGGTTGTGTGGTTGGTTGCATGGGTAGCACTAATCACATTCTTGGGCCATGTTATTTTGTGGTATGAATTCCTTGGATGAACTAGCAGCATTGGGATCAAATGGCCAAAAATATTTAGCATTAAAATTCATTTTTTGACATTGGAAATCATTTTGGAAAGGTGGCCTATTCTATTGGTTTTGCTAGTAAGGGGCTTGGTAAGGCCTATGTTCTTGGCCAACTTGATTTTTTAGGTTCACAAATTCATTGCTCATGGTTTTGCTGAAAGATTGCAGCATACCCTTTACTTCCTATATTTCTTTAGCCGGGTCTAGGATAACACTTTCTTGGGTAGCAACCCACTAGCCTATCGCCGGAACTAGTGGTACAGTAGGTATAAGGGAGAAAATTTATGGGGATAGGTGGCTGAATTTTGGAGAAGATAGGCATAGATGGTCTTAGGGCTATTTTCCCAACTTGAATGAGGAATTTTTTTTCCCTTATTATAATATCAAAGGTGTTAGGAAATGTAAACCCTCCCATGTATTGTATGATAATTGAAATATCACTATTTAGATCTTTTAAAAAGAATATGAAAGCATGCTTAGGTGAGGGTTTAACTATCAAAGGGATCCTATCCCAAGTTCTCTATAACTAGTAATTGAAATCCACCATGTGTTCATGGGGAGCCTGTTTGATGGTGATCAACTACTCTAGCAATGATAGGTGGTCTAATTTATCCATGAATTGTTGGTGCAGGCCATCACCTAGTTGGTCCCATGTTGTGATGGAATTAGCCAAAATCCCTGTGAACCATTGAAGGGATTTCCCTTTCAATGATGGAACCAATAATATTAGAGCAACATTTTCTTCTCTTACATTGTGTATTGAGTATAGGGTCACCACATCCCGAATATGTTCAATATGAGTGGTCTGGTCTTTGCCAGTGAAGTATGGCAGCCCTTAAATAGGGCAGTAACTAGGATGTCATCATGTTGGGCCAACAACAATGGGTTGCCCCATTAAATTGTGTGAAGGAAAATTGTCTATCCATAGGTGGTGCTTGAGATATAGGAGTCGAGTTCTTCTTCACAAAAACTATAGGACTGAGCTCTAGAGGTGTGGATTTCGCCCTCCTGTTGAATAAAAAATCTTTCTTGGTGTTCTAGCTCTCCTTTTTGGTGGAGAGAGTTACAAATATTTAGAGGGAGCTAAGCTAGATCTGGTTTGAATCTTTCTCATACATTTTTCACACTAAATCTCTAATACAACTAAAAATTTGGAGCCACTAAGTATAATTTTGAAACCTCTACAGACAAAAAATACTGCTACATATACTAAACAAAAACTTACAATTTTAAAAAAAAATTCTAAAGACAAGACTCTAGAGTCCCACCGGGCTGCCAAAAACTGTTGGAAATCATGATTGCACCCTAAGCGAAGTTAGACTTACCTATCATATTGCAACATGGAAACACTCTCAAATTTGTGGGTAAATTTGCAAATGAGAATGAATCTCCATAGTGGACTAGTTCCCCCAATAAACCACCTAATCTAGAAGACCTTCAGAGGAAAGGGTTAAAAGGAAAAATTGAAAAAAAAAATTCTAAAACCTAAGATGATTCACTAGCAATATAAATATTTTGATAACTCCATTCTCAACAATATCTCTAAAACTTTGATTCTCACAATCCCACCCTAGAAACACATAATCCAAAAGTGATTTGAATAGAGGTTCACCAAAGAGAAAAAAAATGCAACCTGAATCACATGAAACCCTTTGGAACAAACTTACAATGGCAAGACATCAAGACTACTCTACATTTGAATCACAATTAACATTAAATTGTGACTACAAATTTGAGACAAGAAAATGAGATAGGAATCCTACTATTTTATTGAAATGAAGGAATGTCAAATTCAAAATCTGAGTACAAGAAAAAGTTTACAAATCTCTCTGAGTGTGTAGGAGAGAAAGAAATAATCAATTTGAACTAAGAAAATCAAAATTTTCTCCAAACTTATATCTCCCAAGTGTCCTCAAAAGTGAAAATAGAAAAAATCAGCTCAACTACCTCTCCAAAATAGCAAATCTAAACCACTTTTTAGCTCCTCAGAAAAGCCTAAAAAATAGTTCTTCAAATTGCTCCAAACTGCATGAGAAAAGTGGAAACTTTCCATCTCTAAGAGGTTGATCTAGAAAATCCACAAAATCAGCTCCAAACAGCTCAAAACTAAAAATGGAAAGTTCAAATTTCCTCCTCTTTTCCAAATTTTCCCAAGTGAACTCAACTCAAAATGTAAATTCCAGTGAAGACTCAAACACTGAAACTGCATTTTCAAAACAATAGAAAACATAAGGTAATTTATAGAAATGTTACCTTAATGATGTTTTACATCATGTGTAGTTTCAAAAAACAAAATAGAAACCCTCCCTATTACATCTTATTTTTGAAAATTTGAGTCCAAATATTCTATTTTTTTTGTAGTTTGAGTGAAATTTGTATATTTTGTAAAAATAAAATCAAAATACTATGTAAAGGCTCCTATACATTTGATTTTTCAATAAAAAATCATAAAATATTAACCATGGATATATCCCCACAAAGCAACTAGGGCAATATGAATAACTCAACTTAGAGAAAAGGGCTAATGTGCATATGGTTTTCTCATAAAATATAAAGCAAGGTATGGGGTTCTTTGATTTTCTTTAAAAATCAAGAAAAATGCCTAAGGCATGGCTCGACCTAGGCAACATTTGGGACAAGGCATTAACAAGGCACTTGATTTTTTAAAATAATGTAATAAAAATAAATTCGAATTACCGCACTTTGGAAAACCCTAACATAAAAACTAACTTCAATCCCTAATTCTTAGCACCATTTTCATTGACCAAGTTTGGAGGAAATGAACTCTGCATTCAACCGCCATGGGGAACTAGGGTATGCAAAGTTCTTCACATTTTTTAGTCAATTTCTCCATGCTTGGGGTTGAAATCCTCTTGCAACTCGATGGTAAGCCATCTTTTGATCTCTCTATGGCACTTTGATTTCATTTTCAAGGGTTTCTTCTAGCCTTCAAGCCACAACCTATATAATTTTCTAACTTGTCTTTCATGCCTTGTTTCTCTATTGAATTCATCTTCACTTCAAGCTTCCATGGAAGGTTTTATTTGAGATTTTTGAGTTCTTGGATCACGTACTTTGAATGATTTTCTCCCCACATAAATACCAGGGTAAACTCCATCCTTTCATTTTGATACAATTCCCTCTTAAATAAGCTCAATTCGAGTATGATTTAAAAGAAAAAAATTTGTCTTTTGTCTGTAAACAAAACAAAATTCACTCCTCCACATAGGCCATGGCCATACCATGTTTGTTTCTTTGATTTTTCAAAAGATAACTCAATTTTGGGCTCGACCCATGATGTAAAAATTGATGAAATATACAGAGGTAACAATTCTTTTCATTTTGTATTTGTTTTCTAGGTTTGCATTCCTTTACTGGCCATGGTCATTCACCAAGTTTGCTTGCATTTTTTTAGGGATCTTAATACTTTCTCGAGCTCGAACTCTAAATTTTCCTCTGTATTTTAACTTTAAGAACAAAATCCCAAGTGGGTTTGAGTTTATGTGAAGAAAAATGATTCTCCCAGGTCGGTACCATGAGAGCACCAACTGGGGTTTCAATGCATCACAAACCCCTTGTTCATTTTTTGAATTTATAAATTTGCAAAATTGTTCTTCTATTTTCTGAAGGAAAACCAGAATGGAAGCCATTTTAAGCAAGGCTGAGGTTTGAAACTCTTTTGGGTTTTCATGAGAAAATCACTGTTGTTTAACTTTACTTCAAAACCCTAGCTTTACTTTAGCATTACCTCATGGTTCCAAAAAACAAAAATGGTTTCATTTTTCATGTCCATATCACTATTTGATTACAAAAACACTATGTTTCTCCAATGGGATTTTCCATTCAAAGGAACTTACTAGGGTATTATCCATTGCATTCTCTTAACACACATAGTCGCTTGCTTGTTCTTGTCATGGCTTTCAGATGCATTCAATGTTACCAATTATTACTTGTTTCCCACTTATCAACCTGGCACCATTTAGAAATCTATGTGGTTACATGTGGCTGCATTTTACATGCTGAAATAAACAATGAATGTATCTATTACACACTTACATTTGGGAAGTAATTTTGATCTGTGTGTACTATGATGCTTTCCACTATTGATTGTAGCCATTCATTAGAAACCTTGTTTGCATTCTTTCACTAAAAAGAGCTTTAGCTTCTTTATCTCCATTCACATGTATTTAGATGCAACTCAACATATTTCCCTTGCAGCACAATGAAACTCAATTCCCATTTGACACTTCTTTAGTTGTTTATTGTTTCCTCATACTCTTCATGCATTTTCTTATTCATTGTTTAACATGGCTTCCATAGTATTTGAACTCCCTTTCTCTATGAAGTAGACACAGAAAAATCTCTACTCACACCCAATGCATTGGATGGTGATGTCTCTATTTGGTTCCCTTACTTGCAATGTTTGCATTTGGCCATCATGATGCATCTATAGGTCATGAAAATTCCATTATTGTTTGTTGTCATCCACTCCAAGCACTTTGAACATTCAGAAAATGTGCATCAAGCTTTCACTTTTTACCACAGTCCTCTTTTATTATGAATATAGAACTTGAATTCCATGTTTCACTTCACTTCAGTGATGTTGTTCTTTCTTCTTTCAACTCAAATATTTTGTATACAATTTACAATAGCTTCATTTCCTTTCATACCATGGCTTTCATATTTCACTTGCAACCATGTGTCTTTCCATCGATTGATAGAAACAAGGTATTTTTTGCACTCTTCATGCATTTTATCTCTTTTGGAATCCTCAGCGCATAGAAGATTTTGAAATAAGTGACACTCTGATGATGAATTCCCAAAGCATCTCCAATTGCTTTAGTTGCTATTCTTTGTTCTAGACTGGCATTTTCTATGCTTGTTCACTATCACTCCATGACGATGCATCACTTGCTGCCCCATCAATGTGAACATCATGTTAATGAAACATGGCAGTAATAAAATGTTATAGCAGCAATTTGAACATGACACAATTGCATGAAGAAAAAAAAAATGATGAAAGATAGTGCATTTAATTTATGTTCTGCATAATTTGAGCATTTTGAGAATGATTCCTTGCTCATATGTTATTATCATCTTCACTTTTGCATTTTGAATTTTATGGTCATGTATGGGTGATGAATTCATTTCTCTTGCATTACTTTCTAAGCTTCTCCTTCAATTGGATGTTCCATCTTGACACTATTAATGTATCCCTTTTCTCAAAGCCCCACTTGTAGTCAAGGGACAACATGCCAAGCTTAACCCATGTAGGAGCCACATTTTACACCACATTCTTTTAAGTCTTCAAAGAAGATCAACAACATGACTTTTCCTATACCTACATAGGAAGCAAACATGTTAGATGAAAAAAAATAAGTTCAATGTTCCTATAATGTTTCATCATTTGTATTCTCTTGCACACTTCTGATCTTTGTTTAACTAATTCAATGCACCACAAGCAATGTTCTATATTACTATTGATAGATCATATAGGAGGATTTATAACTTGAGCTCTAACAAAGCATTCCCAATCATCTATAGGTTCACTTGGAGAATGGGGGCAAGGAGGGAGAAACAACAAACAAGACAACTTGAAGACAACTTAGGCAATGATGGCTATGTTTCTTCGTATGTATTCATTTTTTTCTTTTATCTTTAGTAGCATAGTGCATTTCTTATGTTATGTTGACTCAACTATTCCCACAGCTTGTGTGGGACACTTGATCTTTCTTTTCATCCCAATCAATATAAAACAACATTTTTGTGCAATCTTGTTCAATTTTGTACTTCTCTTTTGCAAAAATGTATGAAAAATTATGGAATGAATAACTTAATATAGAATGAAAGTATTATTATATATATCCCATGCAATCTTTTATGTTGTAAATCATGAATGGAAAACTAAAACACATTGCACACTTAAACTGAAAAACTCTTTTAAATTCCAATACATGCAATGGTTTAAGTAACTACTGAAATGAATATAAATCTTTTCACCTTAAAATGAACCTGAATTAATCAACTTTGTCAATTTGAGCTATGGTCAAAAATTGATAACAATGATTTAATTATCTTTTCTAATTTTTAATTAATTTCTAAGCAGACTAGTCCATAAACTTGAAATTCCATGTTTTCATATTAGACCTCAAATATTCTAGAAGACACAATTTGTAAATGGATGCCAAGAGTCATCTCATTATTGATTTCATCTAGAGTAATGTAAATATTATGAAGAAATGATTCCTCTCAATTAAAGGTGACTATCTTGATGGAAGGTTGGATAGGGTGACATTTCTTTGGTACATATTTCCCTCCTTCCATTTTCCCTAGTGGGCTATGGGACCCTCACTACATGGTTGAGGGTGGAGAAGTACATTGTGAAATGGTGACCTTTTGAGAATTTAAAACTAACGCAACTGATGGCACTCAAGGTAAATCTTCCTCACAAAATGTCTACTTGTGAGAGGATTCAACACATTTCACCATGTCTTGAGGTTTTGAAATTGTATTTTGATATATTTTGAGGATGAATCCCTAGATACCAAATATGATTTCTAGTTAAGGGGCCATTATTACCACAATTCTTGGATTTTTAAGTCATCGCTATAGACCTCCCTTCCTCTTTTCTATCAAAGGTGGAGACCTGAAAATGGGTTGAGAGCTAGAAATAGAACAAGGAGATGAGAAAAGGAAATCTTAAATATTATGATCTTAAGGTTTACATCTATAGTAATTTTTGAGGAAATTCAAATATAGAGCACATTGTGTGTATCTCATATAACCAATTTGGATATTAATTTTTTCCCTTAAATCCTTGTAAAGATCAACTTCTACACAAACCCCCTTCTATGATTGAGTTAAGAAAAACATGTGTAGTTTGAAACACACAATAGAGCCTAGAGAGGTTGTTATTTGTGTTGAAAAAAATCTAATAGTCCAAGGGTAACACTAGGAAAATCCATCCAAATACGGACACAGATATTTATCATTAAAGATGATAAAAAATCTAGTCTAGGAAAATAAAACAAACAAAGAAGAATGGAAAAACTAGGGGCCATGCTTAATGATGGGTTTAGCATGATAGGACTCAACAAAATAAAAGTGAAAAATCCTTTGGTAAGGTTTTGTACTACATTAAGGTGAGTTTGGGACCTAGGCCTTGGTGGCCTAGTCATTTGAACATATTTTTAATGTGGTCCCTTCCCACAAAACACTATATTAAATTAAAGTTTTCTAATCAAATGACATGCACAGTCAAATTGAAGAATGAGAAGAACTATATGTCAAGAGATGTTTCAAAAAAAAAATCTTGTGAAACACTTTGTAGAAAAAAAAATTCAATGTCATTATCAAATATAATGACCCTTTAACTCTAATAGCAATTGAGGAGTGATACAAGGTTAAAAGGTCATAAATGTCCACAGACATAAGGGCCTAAATGATGCCACAAAAAATACAAACTAACAAAAATAGCCCCTCCTTTTAAAATAGCAATATGACAACCAAAATGCACAAGCCAAAACTCTAGCATGACATCTAATCCTTTTTAATTCATTATTCGTTGCAAAATTGATATTGACATGTGGTGTGCATGAGTTCCTTTCTTAGATTCTTAAGCGCACTTATCTAGAAAATACAAACGTTGGTTGACAATTAAAAGCGTGCTAAATGGATTTGTTACACTTAATTGAATCTGATATTGGCTTTCACTGATTTGAAAATGATGCGAGGAAAAGAAAAAAGGCAATGAGTTGGTGGAAGGTTACGTGGATTAGTAATCGTTCAATGAATCAGGAAAAAAAAATCAAAAGACCTATCATTTAACCTAATTAGGCAATGAAAATAAACAAAGTCAAGATAAGAATATTACTCCCCAAGGCTAGAAAAACAAATTTGTGTACAACTAGTACGCGCATGCACTAGTACGCGCTCTTATAGTCTTGTCTGTAGACATAAATAGATTTAAGCAGGTGGCGCTGCTCAACATTCCCTGTGATGTGCAGGGCTTTTCTCATACGGTTTGGATTGTTCAATTTTCTCATTTATAATGGCAGCTTATAATATCAATGCAATTTTATTGTTTCTTGTTTGAATATGATTTTTGAATTTGATTGTGTCATTGTCTTTTGTCATTAGGATTTCAAATTACATTATGTAATCTATTTTTTTTTCTTGTTCAATTCTCTCTCATTCTGATGATGGATCACGTAGTGTGATTCGAAAAATTGATGATAAAAACAGTGACACAATCAAATTCAAAAATCATATTTGAACAATAAGATAAATTATGAAAACTTAATATCTTTACTTCTTCTGTTTGGATGAAACTCTTTTACAATCTGTCTTCTCCCTCTGCCCAAGGAGTGCAGCTACTTGTTCTTGGGTAAATAGCCTATATCATCTCTGCTCAATTTTTGTGGGCTGTACAGACCAACTTACTGCTTTTTACTGCTATAGGAGAAAATATACCACTTAATGAAACAAGAATTGTATTGTAACTTGGTTTCCGTCAAATGTTTATAGGGCTGTTTTTAGTAAGTTGTTAGGGTTGTAGGATTTTTTAAATTGATATTTAGGAAATTTTGATTATGCTTTGGTGGATTTCCTTGCCTTGATTCACCGTTGAGATAAGTATCAAAATTATTAGGCCTACACAGTTTGGAAAATCATGTTTTAATAGATCTTTGCTTATCCAAACACTTGCAAGATTAAGAACATATTAATATTTAAGAAAATATTACTCCCAAACTTTTGTGTAGAAAACTTGTCTCATATTTTCTCAAAAGACATAATGCAGAATAGTATTAAGATGGAGAGAAAATTCTACAGAATTGTTAAACAGTAATACAAGTAGTAATAATAAATATTATATTTTTGGGATGATCAATTACATTCATTGCATTGTCTTTATAAAACCTTTTTTTTTGTAAGGAAGCAAAGGTATGCAAAAACACTTCCCACGCTAATCTTGAGAGGAAGGTTATGCAAATTTCAAATAAAATATTACAAAGATTTCAATAAACACATAATACCATAAACATAATAACAATAAAACCATAACTCAGTGATTTATGTGGGGAAAACTCTTTCGGGAGAAAAACCCCACACTCTATTTTTGGGATGATCAATTACATTCATATGCATTGTCTTTATAAAACCTTGTTTTTTGTAAGGAAGTAAAGATATGCAGAATCACTTCCTACGCTAATCTTGAGAGGAGGGTTATGCAAATTTCAAATAAAATATTACAGAGATTTCAATAAACACACAATACCATAAACATAATAACAATAAAACCATAACTTAGTGATTTATGTGGGGAAAACCCTTTCGAGAGAAAAACCCCACACTCCAAAACCTGCATAATGTATTATCAAATCTTGAAATAGATTACAACACACTTGCAATGAAAATTCTTACAGGTGTCTTCACCTCAACTTAATTTAGAGAAATTTCAGCAGCATTCTGGCAACATATAGACTTGCAAACTAACTCTCACCTTTCTCTCTCAAAAATGACTATCTCAAAGTACCAATATATAGTATTACACTGCATATGAGAACCTTCTAGAGATAAAGGATTTCTTTTAGAAACATCTAATAAAATCTCATAGCAATCCTATCTCTATCTCCATATAAAAAATACTTCTCAAAATAGTTGGTTTTCACCTATCACAAAATCGTTTATTCTTGGCTTGCTTTATTTTTATTTCCATGCAAGGTTGAGACACTTTTTATTTTATTTTTTAAATTATTTATTCTTAACATTCTCCCACTTGATAAGTAGGAGGTATTTTTCCATGGCGTGTCAAATTATGATATTGCTATCAGGATTCAACCGTGTAGTTTCGAGTCAAACTCATTGACCCATGTTTCATGAGTAGTGGTTCAACAAGAACCCATCTCTCATGATATCGAATGGTCCACTTAGCACTCATTGCATCTAGGTGATGCTCACGAGGTGAAGCTCGTCTGGAGTCACCCATCCCCGCATGCTCAATGAGTTTGTCTCAAACTACACGGTTGAATCTAGCAATATCATAATTTGCGAAATACCTCCTACTTATTGATGAGCTAAAGGGCTCTATTATGAATGGTTCATAAGGCACAACACTTGCTGAAGGTTTTGCAAATGGGGTAACAACTCAAGTGGGCTTAACCGGAAAACTCCAGTTAAGCGCTTGCTGGAAGCGATCTGGGATGGGTGACCTCCGGACGGACCAGTGCTTCACCTCTATGAGCATCACCTAGATGCAATGAGTGCTAAGTGGACCATTCGATATCATGAGAGATGGGTTCTTGTTGAACCACTACTCATGAAACATGGGTCAATTAGTTTGACTCGAAACTACACGGTTGAATCCTGATAGCAATATCATAATTCTCCCACTTGTCGAACACCTTGCATGAGCATATAGAAAATAGGTAGTTAATTGTTGGGGATTGAAAGTCCCATTAATTTGGAACATCATCTAAACTTTTATGCTCTCACAAGCTTTGTTAATACATTTTAAACATTCCCCACAGTCTCTACCTTTTCTAGCTTCACTCTTCCATCATCGACCATATCTCTCACAAAGTGATACTGAACATCAATGTGTTTGGTCTTGGCATGAAAAGTCAAGTTCTTTGCAAGGGAGATTTCACTTTGACTGTCACAATAAACTATGACTACTTTGTGTTTCAATCCAATATCTAAACACAAATGCTTCAGCCAAATGGCTTCTTTATAGGCATGAGTAGCTTCCTTGTACTCTGCCTTAGTACTAGAAAAGTAACCACAGCCTATCGCTTGCTCATCCAACTAATTGCACCACCATTAAGAGTAAACACATATTCACTGATGGGCCTTCTACTATCGACATCACCATCCCAATATAAATCCACAAAACCATCAATACTCAAGGAATGTCGATCTCCTATACCATGAAATCATATAGAGTACTCTGATGTACCCCACAAATATCTGAAGACCCTCTTAACTGCATCCCAATGCACTCTTCTAGGATTAGACCTAAAATGAGAAAGAACTCCCACTTCTTGGGAAATGTTTGGTCTTGTACAGACCATAGCATACATTAAGCTTCTGACTGCACTCTGGTAGTGAACTCTGCTCATGTCTTTCATCTCCAATGGGGATGTGGGACATTGTGAAATAGAGAGTTGTATTCCCAATGCAACAAGAACACAAAGTGGTTTACAATCCTGCATGTTGAACCTTTACAAAATAGAACAAAGATACTTACTCTAGCTAAGCCATAGCTTTATATTCTCATTATCTCTTTTGATCTCCATCCCAAGTATATGCTTTTCTACACCAAGATCTTTCATTTCAGATTTCACAAAGAGTTGAGATTTAAATTCTGTAATCAAACCTTTTCCTTTCCCAACAAACAACATGTCATCAACATATAAAGTAATTACTAGGAAATAATCACCATTAGATTTAAAATATATATAGTGATCAGATTTAGACCACACAAATCCCAAACTCAACACATATGTATCAAACTTCTAGTACCACATCCTAGGACTTTGTTTTAGGCCATATAGATATTTCTTTAACTTACAAACCGACTTTCTTTTACCGTTTACCATGTAGTGCTCTGGCTATGTCATATAAATCTCTTCCTCCAAATCACCATGAAGCAACGTGGTTTTCACATCCATTCGTTCCACCTCTAGATCATAAGTTGATACAACACATAACAAAAACCAAATGGATGTCATTTTAGCAATAGGAGAAAAATTCTCACCATAATCAATACCCTCAACCTGAGAGTATTCCTTTGCAACCACCGTGCCCTATACTTTTCAACATTTCCATCTGAACCAATCTTTTTCTTAAAAACCCTTTACATCCAAAAGGTTTTCTATCCTTAGAAAATGGTACAAGGTCCCATGTATCATTCCTTTTAATAGTTTCCATCTCTTCATCCATGGCTATTTGGTAGGACTCTGCATCATTTGTACCCAAAGTTTCTTGCATAGATCTCAGTTCATCAACATTAGTACTCAAAGTAAATATACACTTCTAATCATCATGTGAATACCCATACTTTTGAGGTGGTTTCCTTTGCCTTGTAGACCTTTGAACAAGCTGATGTGGAGGTTCTCCCACTTCTTTCTCCTCGTTTGAAGATTCAGAGCTTGATGAGATCTCCTCAACTTCTTGTCTATTTTGGGGTATCGATTCAACTTCCTCAGGCATAGAAGGAATTTCAACCACATCTTTTTTCTATTCAATTTCTTTATGTTGTTCTCGCTAAAAAATAATAGGAGAAGATATAGTCTCTTTAAAAATAATACTTCTAGAATAAATTACCTTTTGTGCAACAGGGTCCTAAAGCTTGTATCCTTTCACACCATAGTTGTAGCTGATGGAGATACATTTGACAGCCTTAGAATCCAATTTTGGTCTCTTCTCCTTAGGCGCATGTGCATATGCCTCACAACAAAAAACTCTTAGATTTCTAAGTGGGGTATTTTTCCCCAACCACATCTCCATTGGTGTTTTATCAACAAGAGTTTATGTAGGAGAACTATTTATTAAATAACAAGTAGTGGAAACACCTTCATCCCAAAACTTTTGTTTTAGACTAGCTCCACTCAACATGATACTAGCCTTCTCCATCAATGTTCTATTCATTCTTTTTGTAACTAGATTTTGTTGTGGAGAATATGAAGTTGTTTTTTATATTTTAATCCCACAATTTGCAAAGAATATATCAAATTCTATAGAACAGTACTCACCACCATTTCCAATCCTCAAACATTTAATTCTCTACAATAGCTTTGAATTTTTTAAAATGATTGAAATCTTTAGATTTACTATTTATAAAATATACCCATGTTCTCCTACTAAAATCATCAATGAAAGTAACATAATAAATTGATTTACCAATAGAAGAAACATCAACAAGAACAAATCGATCAGAATGAATCAAATCCAAGATACATGAAGACTTATGAGAAGAAGAGAAAAAATAAATAGGGTTCTATTTGCCATAAATACAATGCTCACATAAATCAAACTCTAGATTGCAATCATTCAAACCCTCAATGAGATTCTTATTTTTTAGGGCTTTTAAACCCTTCTCTCTAATGTGGCCAAGTATTTGGTGCCATAACATGGTCCTCTCTACATGAAACTTTGATTCGGTAGACAGAGCACCCTTGGGCACCCAGAAGCCATGACCATCTGCAAAAGAGGAAACCATCTCTTTTTTCAGCAAAGTAGTTTTTGGCTTAATCTTTAAAGAAGTGTTATTGCATTCCACTGTGCATGCATCAAGTTGGTACAATCTACCCAATCTACTTCCTCTCACTATCACCATAGCCCCTCTCACCATTTTCACACCTACTTCAAAAAATTGTACATGAACAACCACATCTATTAGCTTGCTCATAAATAATAAATTTCTTGCTAGTCTTGGGATATGCAAGACACCATCAAATCATCTAGCTCTACCATCAAAAAATTTCACATGAATACTATCACAACCAACAATATCAAGGAAAGATCATCACCCAAATATAGCTTACCACCATCATAGTTTTCATAATTACTAAACCAGTTTTTGTTAGAATTCATGTGGAAAGATGCACCTGAGTCTATCAGCCATACATTATCACCTGCACAAGTGGCCAAGGCTACAATAAAGTCATCTCCATCTTCCTTTTCAGACTCAAAATCAAAATCTTGCTTCTTCTTCTTCTTTTTCTTCTCTTCTTTGCAATCCTTTCAGAAGTGTCTAGGTTTACCATAGTTCCAACATATTTCCTTCGACTTACGAGGAGATTTTGATCTCCCTATGTTTTTCGACTTAGAATGGCCATGATGCTTCTCATCTTTGCCTCCTTCTTTTGGTCTTCCTCGAACACTCAAAGCCTCTTTGGCAATCAGAGAGACCTTTCTTCTCATCTCTTTAGAAAGTAGAGAACCAACAACATCCTCCATCTTCAAGATGACAAAAGTGCTCCCAATGGCCATGAATAGGTTGTCCCATGAGTCTGGTAGCAAACATAAATTTTTTGGAACCTTTCTTCTTTATCCATCTTAACTCCAATTGAGGTCAACTGAGTCACCTTTCTTCTTCTTCCATTCTCAAGGAATACAACTTCTTCCTCAAGAAAATATTTTTTACTAGAGATTTGGATTGGTATATCTCCCCCAACTTCTTCCAAAGATTCATCGAAGTGGGTTCTTCGTGGACATTTATTAAGATCGAATCTGAAATACATAGTCTAATGAGACCATTAGGTTTTCTATCCATTACATCATATTTTTCAGCCAAAGCTGGATTCATAGGCCTCTCGATATTTTCATTTGTTGAATCCCATAGTTCCAAATCAATCAACAGATCTTCCATCTTCAGCTTCCACATTTCAAATTTCATGTTAGAAAATTTTTCCACTTCAATCCTCCTAGATATGTTTCCCACCTCTATTTTCCTACAATATAGAATATGAAATACTCTGCATAAGCTCCCACTCAAACTTGATTAGCTCAAAAAATCCTATACCCAACAAATAGAACCAAAATTGGCTAGGCTCTGATATAACTTGTAAGGAAGGAAAGAAATGCAAAAACACTTCCTATGCTAACCTTGAGAGGAGGGTTATACAAATTTCAAATAAAATATTATAGATATTTCAAGAAACAAATAATACCATAAACATAATAATAATAAAACCATAACTGGGTGATTTAGGTGGGGAAAACCCTTTCTGGAAAAAAACCCCACACTCAAAAACTTTCACAATGTATTGTCAAATCTTGAAATAGATTAAAACACACTTGGAATGCAATTTATTTTAGGAGTCTTCACCTCAACTCAATTTAGAGGAATTTCAGTAGCATTCTGGCACCATACATACTTGTAAACTAACTCCCACCTTTCTCTTTCAAAAAATACTATCTCAAAGTACCAATATATAGTATTACATTGCATATGAGAACCTTCTAGAGATAAAGCATTTCTTTTAGAAACATATAATAAAATCTCATAGCAATCTTATCTCTATCTATTAGAGTAATAAGTTGTTTACTTGATTAATTTAATCGTATTGATTAATTAATTAAGTTACCTTTAATTTATTTCACTTAAGCTAAACTTAGGAATCTTTGTTTTTTCACTATTAAATTAGTCACATCATCTCGTTCATTATGATCTTGACACTTGTCACATGCTAATTTAATCCTCTCCTAGGGTTCACTTTAGCGTTTTGATCTCCTTTCTTAAGGATTGATCTCTTTGTAATTATTAACTTTTCACATAATGCATTTTTGCTTCATGTTTGCAGAGCACCATTCTTATGTCTCTTGATCTCCTTTGGTGATAGGTTATTTTCTTGCAGGTGTTCATTGGGATTTGTGAGGTTGAATTATCAACTTCTACATGGTGTCAGAGCTCTAGATCTACAAAGCTTCTTTTTCCTTTTTTGTGAGATATTTTCTTAAAGTAGTTTTATAGTGCATCTAGGATCAAATTAGACCTCTCCATTGAATCCAGAGTTACCAAAATAGTAAAAATTGACCTTTGTTTTGTCAAAATTTCCTTTCATTTGTCAAATTTGTGAGGGTTTGAAGAAAGTGCATTTTTGCTAGATCCAAGGGATGCTTGATCTTTCAGAGCATTTTGAGCCCAAATGGACTCCACCATTGTGCTCAAAAGGCCCAAAAACCCCTATTTCCATATATAATTTATCAATTTTGGAGCAAGTCACCCTAGGGCAAAAAAAAATTACTTGACAAGGGTCATACGACCTCCTACACACATCATGAGGTACTCCTATGCAGGTACTATGCAGGTATGTACCTGTGCAGTCCTCCACAAAGGTACTTGTCCTTATGTGGGGGTGGCCCATGTTCCCCTCCACCATAATTTAAAAGAAAAAAAAAAAATATTAAAAAAATTCATTGTAATTTTTTAAATTATTTTTTTTAAAAACAATTTTTTTTCAAATAAGTTCATTTGTGCAAATGCACTATTAACCATTTGGCTGTCAAATTTAGGCTCAGATTTTTGCTGCAACGGTCATATGGTCGTTAAATTTAATGCCACAAATTGTTTTTTCCCTTTAGGAGCCATTTTCATTCAGAGGCCATAACTTTTGCCCACGGTGTCGAAATCAGGCAAACAAGATATCGTCGGAAAGAGGATTCTGAGTACTTTCTAGTGGGGCATGTATTTTTTGGAGATTTTTTCTGAGATCATTGTTATTTTCATTCAAATTCAGATCTTCATTTTTAGAGTTTCCTTCACTGTTTTCGACATAACTTTTACATACAATGTTGAAAATGGGAAAATGAGTTATCATTGGAAAGCTATTTTTGAGCTATTCATAGTGGTATAGGTGGTTTCCAAATTTTATTTTTGTTTTTTTCTAGAAATCCTTCTTCTCAGTTGTAGTCCTTTTTGGACCTAATGGGCTCACATTGCATGTTTTTATCATTTGTAAACATTTTGAAATAAAGTGCCTTAGCATTGTATGTGCAGTATTGGGATTCTTGAACATCAATTTATGCCTTGTTGTATTCTCACTATGATATAAAATTCCATGGGGGTTTATGTTTTCCTTTGTTTTTCCTTCATATCTTTCTCATGCATGTGTGACTTTTGTTTTAACATCCTTTATATCTACTTGTACTTTCATGTGTGCACATTTAGATGTTTTTGGTTATTTATCATGCACTACATTTAGGCATTTAGGTTCAATGTACCTATCATACCTGTCCCTTGTCAACATTATGGGGGGGTTTCTACTATTGGTGCTAATGCTTCCTTGGTTTCGTGTTAGAGTGAGCGATGTATATAATATTTATTCCTATGTACTAGTTGGATGTAGTAGTTGGTTACCCATACATTTCAATGAGATGGAGCACTTACCATATCAACACTCTTGCATACCTATTTCTGGAGGTGACCTTCCATTTTCACTTGATCGATGCTTCAGACTATTGGTATGTACAGTTTGTGCCATCTGTATCTTCGAGTTCCATATGTTTTTCCTTGTTTTTCCATTGGATTCATGTAGTGTCATTGAGGGAACTCATGCAAATTATTTTCTTCTTGATTCTGGTCATCATTTATTTTAGAGAGAGTTTTTCTTTCAACATTTCAGTAGTCATTCTACGACATTGTTTGCAACTTATTCATGTTTTAGTGGTTTTTTCCATGTCCATCATGTGTTCCTATCTTTTGAGACAATTTCTTCTTGATTGGAGGCTTCTTCATCCTTCACTCTTGTTTGGAGGCTTCTTATTCCTTCACTTGTATTTCTCTCTTTTGGAGAGGATTTTTCCCATGAGGTTTTCTCCTTTTATCCTATTGTGAGAGATCTTTTACATTTGTACATGGGTACCTCATCTGGCCTAGTTTCCAGGACCTATTTTTGCTTTTATGCATTATTTCCTTAGTTTCTTAGCTTCTCCCTAAGTTCATCTTAAGGGGGGGTGTTAGAGAAATAGGTTGTTTACTTGATTAATTTAATCATATTGATTAATTAATTGAGTCACCTTTACTTTATTTTACTTAAGCTAAACTTAGGAATCTTTATTTTTACATTATTAAATTAGTCATGTCATCTTGTTCATTATGATCTTGACACTTTTCACATGCTAATTTAATCCTCTCCTAGGGTTCACTTTAGGGTTTTGATCTTCTTTCTTAAGGATTGGTCTCTTTGTAATTATTAACTTCTCAGGTAATGTATTTTTGCTTCATGTTTGTAGAGCACCATTCTTGTGTCTCTTGATCTCCTTTGGTGATAGGGTATTTGCTTGCAGGTGTTCTTTGGGATATGTGAGGTTGAATTATCAACTTCTACACTATCTTTGGATATAAAAGATACTTTTAAAAATAGTCACTTTTCACCTATCACAAAATCTTCTATTCTTGGCTTGCTTTATTTTTATTTCCATGCAAGGTTGAGAAACTGTTTTTTTGTTTTTATCTCTCTTTTTTTAACGCTTTATTTCTAACATTTTTAAGCCTTTATTTTTTGCTATTGGAAAATTTTCCCACCCAAATAACTAATCTAATAACTAATTTATTGTATATAAATTGTGATTTCTAACAAATCCTCCTTAAGGTTTACATAATGGAAAAATAAAAAGAAATACTACATTAGCATGAACCTAAAAAAAATTGTTTAGGAAAATGTCTTATTATCCAACTTTGCATTACTATCAACCAAAAACTTTCTTTGTTTTCTAGAAAAATATCTTGATTATCCAACTTTGCATTAATATCAAACCAAACTCCTCATATCTAGGAAAAGTTTCTAATTATCCAACTCTACATCAACATCAATGCAAGCTCCTCATGTTTAGGAATTTTTTTTATTATCCAACTTTCTTTGTTTAGAAAAAATTCTTGATTATCCCACTCTATATTAATATCAACCCAAACTCCTCATGTCTATGAAATTTTTTTGATTATCCAAATCTACATTAGCATCAACTCAAGATCCTCATGTTTGAAAAAAATTATGATTAACCAATGTTTACCTATAAATTGACACACACTTCATTATTCACAAGAAAATAACCAACTATAAATAGAGACTCACTCCATTATCCAAAATATTGTTGTGTGGTCTCACAACCATGCCCAAAGAATGCAATACTTGGGAACCCAAGTGAAAAATTAATGCTTATGATAGGTGTTGGTTAGCAAAAAGGATCATCGAAAGTTAAAGTCAAGAGGAAGTCTTTTGGAGTAATTCATTATTCAAATGTATAAGGTACTAGGTATCGAAAGGATAGAGTGGGTGAAATGTTAATGCAAGGTTTGGTAAGTGTTCTGATCTAGAAGTGGAGGTCTAGGAAGCATGAAGGCTCTGATAATAACTAGCGTTTGGGAAAGTTTGTTCTAGTAAATATTGAAATGGTCAAGTGTCGAGTAACAAGTTTGAGTTTATGTTTGAGTTGGCCCGGGAGTCTAAAATGTTTGGTAATCCACCTATAAAGATAATTACATGAGAATACATTTTAAAGTTTGATATTTAATATTTGTTTTAAAATGATGATTTATTAATAATGGTTTTATGTTTATGAGAGTTTTATGGTTGTTTTAAAAAGGGATTGTTATATGGAATTTCATGTGCAGGAGGAATAGAGTGTGATACAATATTTGGGTATGGATGGCTAGAAAAATTTGGATTGTGAGTAGTGGCATATCTAGGTTGGGTGGTACACTTTAGAAGTCCATGCGAAGGAGGATATTGATTTTTCAAGATAAAGGGAATCCTAGTATTATGAATGCGATGAAAGAATATGCCTAGCTCTTGTTTGATTCACTTCTAGGAATTTTTCATCTAAGTTTGAACCTAAGTGTAAGAAAAAAATTCCACCTGATCATTCTAAATGTATGGGAAGTTCCTACATGTTTATTAAAAAATGTACACGGCTCTAAGACACTATCCTCATCATTATAAAGATGAAGGTCTCAAAAGATTTTAAAGTGCTGAAGGAGGTTGGCATCCATTGAATTATTCAACAATTCTCCTATCGTTTGTTATATTCCATGTGCCTTGTTGTGATTCATTCCTTGGATTCGCTCTCATGTATTGGTTGAATTTCTTAAGTTTCTTGTTTTTATAAGAGGTCTGAAGATGTTTCATTTTAAGTTAAGTTCAAAATTTGAGGATGTCAGAGAACCAAAAATTTATCAATTTTTGTTCTTTTTCCTATTTTCTATTTCATTACAGATTAAAAACTCGTATGTTTCATTAGAAAATAATCAATATTAGAGCCAATTTGAAAGCTATCTCCTAATATGAATCTTATGTAGCTTATTGTTTGTTCCTATTGGACAAGACTATGTGTTGCATCATTTAAGGGTGCATACTAACACTATTTGATGGAAAATAATCCCCCTCTTTAAAATATTGCATCATTCTATGCCTAATTATGAATCAATCTAGTGATGTATGGAATGTCTTGCTTTATTTTGGTTAATTCTTGAGGCCTGCATGGATAATACCTTGGAGAAACTTTACTATTTTAGTGCTTTTGATGCTTTATTTTAGAATAGATGTTTAAATTTTAGAAAATGATTCAAAAAAGAGATGAATGCATGGATTTTTATTGTAAATCTTTTGACTCTATGATAATTTTGAATGTGTAACACTAAGTCTACTTTGATAAATGAAAGTTATTTGAAGTTCATTAAATGCTATTGCAAATTTGTCAATTTCATGAAGTTGTTAACTGATCAGACCAAGATTATCTTTTGTCTATCCTTATGATTCCTTTGAAACCCAAAAAAAATAGTTTACGCCTTGTGATTAAAATCATTATCACAATGAACCCTGATGGGAACCTAGTACAGTCAAGACCTCACATAATCGAGCCCTGGGATTGAGATGAGTTAGCCTAAGATTTAGGTTTTCAAGGTGTGATCTTTCAAGAAAGATAGGTTCCCCGTTGTGTGTCTTTGACGATTCATCTACACTGTTGGTGTGCAACTAACATCATCATCAATAGGAATTAGTGCTAAGAAGGAGGGCCTCTCTAGGTTTTATCTGGAACCAACATTGTTGTTCTTGTTCTAGGTTGGAAAGTGGTTTGTGAGGTGAAAGTATAATCATGTTGGAAAGTAAAATAGATGTTGATAAGCTTCAAAAGATAATTAACTAGAGCCTTTATGCTTTTATTTTTTTCACCTTTGGTACAGTTACTGAGTGCAAAATTCATGATACGATCGATCATGGTGAACTTGATTGTGATTTTTTTTAATTAGAGTGAGTTTAGCCACTTAAAATGTGATTTCATTAATGGAAGAATATTTAACTATTAAAAGAAAGGAACCATTCTGGAAAGAATTTTAAATTTTGAGAAAGTGCCTAACCCCAGTGAAACTAGAAATATTGGAAAATTAATTGTTAAATCAAATGGATCCACTAACCATAATTTTCATGAGGAAATTCTTAAAATTTTATAGGAAAGAAGGTAAAGTCATCAAGACTTAGAAACATTGCATCTAAAACATGAACATGAAAGTGATGAGTCACTAATTTTCTCACATGTGGAAGGTAACAATGAGGAGAAAGAGTGGGGAAAGGAGTAGGATACGCGTGCTTTTCTCCCCTAACTATGAATCCACGATCTAAAAGGGAAGAAATTCTTAATTTTATGTAAAGAATAGAATATCAAGTTTTTACTTTCTCTCTTTTTGATGATAATGAAAATTGTGTTTATACTTATTCTAATGAAATAAATAGTAATATTGAGATGGAAAACAGGGCCAAGGACCAAAGAAATCTTGGAGAGAAATTGAATCAAGAAATGAATGCAATCATTCATAGAGGATAACAAAGTGAAAGATACAACTATGAACCAAGACTGCAAGAAGGTAGGGTATTGAGAATCCAACAAAGGTGTGTAAAATCAACCTTTAATGAGGTGATTTCCATACATATGAGCCAATTCGTTGGTAAGTACATATTTGAATTTACATTTGTTAAATGTAGAAAAGTTAAGATAATTCATTGTTATGGAAGGATAATTAAAATGTATTCAAGTGAATTTAAAGACAATCCTTCTATAACTCATACAAAAAGCACCATGAAGATAGTAGTAGAAATTAAGATTAATTTCTTGGTTAGGGTTAATCGCCTAATTAGGGTAGATTTTAGTTAGTTAGGTTAATTTTCTTTCATAGGGTTTGTTTTTGCTTTCTCGTTTGTTCTCGCCATTAATGAATTTTATTTGATTTAAAATACATGAGAGTGAATTTAAAAGTCTTAAGACATTGCACTATAAATTTGAAGAGGTAAAACCATGTAAAGTATATACACACTTAATGTATGGAAAATAAAAAAAATCGTTATATTTCGTATGTACATGGAAATAAAAAAATTATTGTTGTAAAAAGAGAAAAAAGGAAAAAAAGGAAGCTAAGCTAAGAGCAATAGGTGGGCCAGTCAATCAATTTGGGACACTTCCTCCATGAGGGTAGTGTACCCCAAGTAAGCATTGTCACTATGAGCATCAAGGTCAAGGGTATGTAGATTAGTGAGGAAGGGCTTAATGGGAACTAATTCCCATCATTCCAAAAATAATGAGATATCATTAGTAAACAAAATTCCAATGGATGAGTGAGAAACAAAAAGGACATAGTCCAAATCCCCCAAAAACTTAGGTCACACTATCATCTCAACAGCTTCACGAACTTCAACAACATAGAGGTCGAGATCCAAAAGTGAGGCCATGAACAACAAAGCCAAGTCTAAGTTCAGTCAGTAGTATGCTCTGGACTCCACATAAGTTTCCTTGAGGACTAGGAACAAGTTTTATTTGGTGGTTGGATTCCTAAGAAATAAAACCTTTTCCAAGTCTTTCGGTAATAATTTGACCGAGGTATCCATTCAGGCAACTTGAATGCAAGTAAAGTAGATGGGAGTATCCATAATCTAGAAGCAAGATAGCACAAGTAGAGAAAAATAGAAAATATTTGAAGAAAGTAAAAAGAAGTGAAGAATTTGAAGAAGTGAAAATTTTATTGAAAGCTATGAAAATTCTGTGGTACATAGTTGTTTGGATAGAAATATTAGAAAATGCAAGTTGAGGTGGTAATAGAACAATTTTCTTTAGGGTTCAATGTTAAATCAAATAATTTTTTCATAGAATTGGTGGTAATTGCTTCAAAGTTTTCCAGTATGAAGATCACAATTCGAGCAATTTGAAGATTTCAAAATTTAACGGTCATCATTTCAATGTAGTTTATCAAGCTGAATTAATCATGAAGATGTCCATGTGTGCACTACAGAAAGAAAAATTAAGTCGGTGAGGTGGCACACATCAACATATGGAAAAATTAAAGGAAGTAATACACGTGTGCTAAGGCATGTGAATTAAATACAGAGAATTATAGTTGGACTTAAGTGTAATCATGACAACTCCAATGCATTAATGTTAGTGTAGCACCATCAAATTGAAAGTGCTAGCCAAGTTATTTTAGCATTGCCATAAAATTTAAAAATGGAGGGGTGGTAACTGGTATTTCTAAATTTAGAATTAATTTGGTGATTTGATTACTTTATGCTAAATTTTAACTGATGCATGTTTTTTTGGACAAAAAGTGAATTATAATTAGCTGGAATTCAGCATAAGGGTGGTAAAATTTAGTTGGAAAGTTGCAACTATAAGGAATAATTAAATGAGTTTTTGGGAATTAGAGAAATGATTAAGGTATTTACATTGAATGAAAATCCAAAAAGTAACCTTTTCTATTGCTATGATTCCCAACCTAATAGTGGGCTTCATTTCTTGTAAGTTGAAGTAAATGAACTTACAAAAAAATATCAAATGAAAAATAGAAAAAGAAAATTAAATATCAAAGAAATATCAAAACAGAAAATTCAACTCTTTAGGCTATCCAAATATCTTTACCATGGCTATGGATGCCTGACTAGTAGTAAAGCTATGTTTGGGGGAATTACAGAGATAACCTTGTTGAGGCTATGGATGCTTGACTAGCATCAAGGCTCCATCCAAGGTTGGCTTTGGAGGATTACTAAATTATGTAGTTCAATGTCAATGAACTACTTTTTTCACCAAGTTATAGATGCTAGAATTAATCAAAGCACACACTGATACTTTTCAGGCAAATTTTATAGTCTTTATACCATAATTTAGGTAAAGGTAAGGAATTATTGTTCGAAAATATGTTTAAGTTGGGTATGTGTAAGATCATAATGGAAAAAATAAGCCCTTACGTGGCAAAAAAAATAGAAAAATCAAAGTTAGGCAACTTGATGTAAAAATTTGAATAAGTTATCTATATTATATCAAAAATATGTAAAAATAGAATTTGTAAAAAATTGAATGTAGTTTCTAAACTACTAGGTTTTTTTAAATAAAAAAAATCTATTTGGTGAAAATTTGAAATTTCAATGCAGTAGTACTTAAATTTCAGAGAAAAAATAAGAAGTAGTTGTTTATCTGACCACCCTGACCACAATAAAATGATAATACTTTTTTATAATATTTTAGATATAAGTAGAGGACTCGTGTCCCAATGTGATGCATATTTTTTTGTAATTTTTTTTCAAGTAAATAATTAATTATGAATTTTTTATTACAAATTTTAAAAAATATAAAAAAATTGTATGTCTGACCACCTTAACTTGGTCAAACCTTCATGAAATTAATTTTTTCTTTTTTTAATCCTATAGTATGTGAAGCAGAGAATGTCATGCATGTTTTGGATTCAAAAAATGTGATACCATTTGAAAGCTATAGATGTTTTTCAATCAGTCTATCAATCAGGATTTTAGTCATAATTTGAATAGAAAATGAATAATAATTACTTATTAAATTCAAAGTAAAGCAATATTTATATTGGTGGAAAGTTGAGAATCTCCTTTAAAAACCCTTTTTGTTTCAACAATCTTGTGTAAAAAAGGGTTGTCAACTACGTACCCATCATATTGCCACTTTTTGGCCCATCATGATCCTGCACATACCTAGTTATAATTTATAGCAAGAGATTTGATCTCGTATTTCTTTTAAATTTGGTTTTATTAGTTGCAAGTTGTTTTTTGGTCTCACAACAAGCCCCAAGACTATAAGACTTGGGGACCCAAGTGAAAAATTAACACTTATTGAAGGTGCTAGTTAGCAAAAAGGATCATTGAAAGTTAATGTTAAAAGGAAGTCTTTTGGAGTAATTCATGATTCCAATGTGTTAAATAGGTGCAGAACAACTAAGAGGGGGGGTGAATTAGTTTTCACGCAAATTCAAACTTAAAACTTTATCACTTATCAACTCTTCAACCACACCATTCTGTTATTAATTATGAGCATGAAAAATAGATAACAGAAAGTAAATCAACACAATGAACACTAGATTTTTATGTGGAAAACCTAATAATGGAAAACCCATGGTGAAGGTTAGCTCACACTATATAGTGGGTATGTGCAGAATCATCATGGAAAAAATATGGCCTTATGTGGCAAAAAAATCAGAAAAATTGGAGTTAGGCAAATTGACGTAAATATTTGAATAAGTTATCTATATTATTTTAAAAATATGTAAGAATAGGATTTTTAGAAAATTGAATGTAGTTTCTAAAATACTAGGTTTTTTTTAAAAATAAATAAATATATTTGGTGAAAATTTGAAATTTCAATGTAGTAGGGAAAAAAAAAGTAGGTGTTTGTTTGACCACCCTAACCACAATAAAATGATAATATTTTTTTTATAAGATTTTAGATATAATTAGAGGACTCATGTCCCAATGTGATGCATATTTTTTTGTAATTTGTTTTCAAGTAAATAATTAATTATGATTTTTTATTACAACTTTAAAAAAATGTAGAAAACTCATATGTCTAACCACCTTAACTTGTTCAAAACTTAATGAAATTCAATTTTTATTTTTTTAATCCTATATTATGCAAATCATAGAATTTGATGCATGTTTTGTATTCAAAAAATGTATACCATTTGAAATCTATCGATTTTTTTCAATCAGTCTATCAATTAGGACTTTAATCATAATTTGAATAGAAAATGAATAATAATTACTTATTAAATTCAAAGTAAAGAATATTTTATATTGGTGGAAACCTAAAATTTCCTTTAAAAACCCTTTTCATTTCTATAATTTTAGGTATAAAAAATTCGTCAACCATATACCCACCATATTGCCACTTTTTGGCCCATCATGATCCTGCACATACCCTAGTATTTAAAAAAGACTCAGTTCACTACCAAAAGGACTCACTATCCAAGTACAAAGGCTCACTTCCTACAAAAAGGACACATTGTCCAACAAGAGGCTCACTTCCTACAAAATAATTATACAAAATAGAGTAAGGCTTTACAACCTAAAAATGAACTAGAAAGATGCACTTAACATGTGCTGATATAGTTCCAGATATGCTCACAACTGCTACCTTTTTTATCACACCTTCAAATTAATTACCTTTTCACTTATTTCCTTTGTCACTTTCCTATATAATCATTGCACATATTCACACACACTCATTCGCACTTACTCACCCCCACACTTCTCTTCTAAACTATTCACCATATACTTAAATATATATGCCTGATCTCCATTGCAAGCACTAATTAGGTCATCTCCATAAAGTATTTAGAAGATACTTTAACCATTATTAGGTTGGCTACAATAGTTCACAAAATATTTCCAAACACACAAAACAATCTTTAGCACATTTCATCATATCGGCCCAGACCAAGAAATAGGTCGCACATAAGTTTAGAAATCAAAATTAACTTAACAAGTTGGCCATGAATAATCTTCAACACAATAAGGAAAAAATAAATCTATTGTTTTCTACTACGTTGTATGAGCACTAGAGCACAAAATAACTTGATCATGCACACCTTTAACATCCATCAGTTGTTTCCCAAAATTGCAACCAAAGATTATCATCTACCAAAAAATGCAGAATAGAATATTGGATAGGCAACCAAAATACCAGACTAGCCACTGGAGAGGATAACCATTGGTATAAGAGTACCAAACCCAACTACCAACATACTACCAACATGGTGACATCAATTAAAACCAATAGATAACTTTACTCATTTTTCCAACAATCTCCCCCTTTGTCATTGATGGAAACATGTGAATAAAAAAAATCTCTCCACTATCTCTAGCACTCTCCATTCCAACTCTCTCCCCCTTTTAAATCAATAGAAAAGGGTGTCAAAAATGAGTGCAAACATGATGACATCAAAATTTCAAAAATATTTCCAAAAAATTCAAAAACTTACAACAATCTAGATTATTTAAGCAAGCATAAATTAATTGAAGATGACACTCTTCACCTAAAACACCTTCTTATATGTTTCTTAGAGAACTAGATAGAACTTCTTCCAGTTAAAAAAAATAGACTCCAATATTGTGCATGTACTTTCCAATAAACCCAACAGAGTAAAAGAGGGTGACCAATCTACATCAGAACATTGTTTCTTAATATCTTCAACTTCAACAAGAACTCTGGAAAGATGCTCTAACCAAACTTCAACAATTTATTTAAGAAGCTAGAAGGTCTTTGTCACATCATCTCTCTGTCTTTGTGTAATGATCAGTTTACCCTGAAGTTCACCAACTCTTATCCTTTGAAACCCTTCTTTATCTTTAAATGTGTCAAAGTTCTTTCCAATCTCATTCATCTCAGCTTCAATCACTTCAATTCTACTTCTGAAGTTGTCTACAATAGTAGGCCACCAAAGACAATACTTATAAACATCTAAAATTTCTTTAACACACTTCCTAATTTCTACAATCAATCTAGACAATCTTTGTATAGCCTTTTTACATCTTCTTTCAACCAAGATTCCCATCTTATGTCCTTCCAAACCTTTAAGCAACATTCTTTCTTCAATAATCTCAACCATATTCTCTAGTAAGAAATCAGAAACAACAAATATTTCAATACCTTTCTGAAGTAGATAATCTACTAGTGCATCATCAATTTTTAGCTTGTCAATAGGCGACGTAGCATCCCATAATTCACCAATCTTCTTCATTTTTCCTTCCACTATGATAGACTGGATATCATCAAGATCAGAGGATTTAGTACCAGTTAGCGATTATTTCTCTTTCTCATCTAAAATATCAATGATGTCTTTAGCCATTTCCTTTCACTTTTTCAATTCTAGAGGGAATCACTTATTACAACTTCCAATTCACTTTTTCTAGATGAAGAGCCTACTTTGAATCAACTTGTTGCAGATATACCAGAGCAAGGGTTTTTTTACAAGGATGAGAAATACAAACATATGTGCAGGATCATCATGGAAAAAATAGGCCCTTAAGTGGCAAAAAAATTAGAAAAAATAGAGTTAGACAACTTGATGTAAGAATTTGAATAAGTTATATAT
The DNA here is from genome assembly GCA_007258455.2 of Sequoia sempervirens. Taxonomy (NCBI): domain Eukaryota; kingdom Viridiplantae; phylum Streptophyta; class Pinopsida; order Cupressales; family Cupressaceae; genus Sequoia; species Sequoia sempervirens. Next base: position 729,926,474 of record VDFB02281492.1, on the reverse strand, counting down.
ATTATTTCAAAAATATGTAAGAATAGAATATGTAGAAAATTGAATTTAGTTTCTAAACTACTAGGTTTATTTAAAAACTAAAAATCTATTTGGTGAAAATTTGAAATTTCAATGTAGTAGTACTTAAATTTGGAAAAAATAAGTAGGTGTTTCTCGACCACCCTAACCACAATAAAATGATAATATTTTGTTATACTATTTTAGATATAAGTAGAGGACTCATGTCCAGATGTAATGCATATTTTTGTAATTTTTTTCCAAGTAAATAATTAATTATGAATTTTTTATTACAACTTTTAAAAAATATAAAAACTCATATGTTTGACCACCTTAACTTGGTCAAAACTTAAGTTGGAAAAAATAAGTAGGTGTTTGTCTGACCACCCTAACCACAATAAAATGATAATATTTTGTTATAATATTTTAGATATAAGTAGAGGACTCATGTCCAGATGTAATGCATATTTTTTTGTAATTTTTTCCAAGTAAATAATTAATTATGAATTTTTTATTACAACTTTTAAAAAATATAAAAACTCATATGTTGGAAAAATACCTCCTACTTACCACCTTAACTTGGTCAAAACTTCATGAAATTCAATTTTTTTTTAATCCTATAGTATGTGAAGCATAGAATGTGACGCATGTTTTTGGATTTAGAAAATGTGATACTCTTTGAAAGCTATAGATTTTTTCAATTAGCCTACCAATCAGGAATTTAGTCATAATTCAAATAGAAAATGAATAATAATTACTTATTAAATTCAAAGTAAAACATAATTTATATTGGTGGAAATCTAAGAATCTCCTTTAAAAACCCTTTTCATTTCATCAATTTTGGGTTAAAAAAAAGTCGTCAGCCACATACCCTACACATGCCCATCATATCGTCACTTTTTGGCCCATCACGATCCTTCACATACCCACAATCTATAGATAATTTCATTATCTTCCAAAGATTCTAGATGTCTGTAAATTTGTTTTCCAATAGGGATACCAAATTCCCATATCACATTGTCTTTTCCTGGTAGAGAATTCAAAAAGTAAAACACCAGGCTTACTAGCAAAGATCTAAAACAAAATGGATAATTCTCAACCAATGAGAATTATCTTTTTTTTTTTTTTTAATCTTTTTCTTTTTTTTTAACTTTTTGAGATGACGCAAGGCATTGAGACCAAAATCTATCCTTCATGTTGACCCAAAATCCTTTTCCTTTTCTTTTTCCTTTTTTTTTTTTCTTTTTGCTTGTGTTTTCCTTTTGGGGATGATGCAAAGCATTGAGACTAAAATGTCTCTTCCATGTTGACCCAAAACGGAATTTCTTTTTCTTTTGTTTTCACTCTCTTTGTGGCATTCTTCCAGTTCTATGTTTTTTGGGGAATGATAACAGTTTCAAGCTCTTTAATCAAAACATTGCAGCAATGAACATGTTGACCCCAAATATATAGATCCCTTATGTGTTTGGTGTGTTTCTTTCTAGGGGTAACCATCATTTTCTTTTTTTTTCTTTTTTCGTTTACATGAAGCAGCCTTACTTGGAAACATATGACTTAGCATAAGGGATTTCTGAGTTGGCTCTCATGTCTTGTTTTCTTTTTACATTTTTCCTTTGATAATTTAAAGTACTTTCTCATAAAATGGTGTGGAGAAATTTCTTTAAAGTGGGGGGCATACATTGGTATTATTCATTTGTATTCTTGGTTCTTAGTGTAGCCTTGTCACTTCATATGATACATTTGTCACTTTGTGGATGACATTGGGTGTAATGTCCTTCATAAGTATGATCTATCTTAGCATATTACATTCCTCTTAGTGGACTGATGCAATGCACTGCATCCCCTAATTTGTGAATATTTTATTTTTAATTAGTCCTCTCTTGGAGATGTTAGACACAATGTTCCCTAAGTGGTAGACCTCACATCAACTTAACAAGACTCCTTTGAACATCATTTAATTTTTACATTTTTGCATTTTACACTTTACATCTTTTCCACCTTGCATAACATAGTTTACATGCCTGTGGTACCATCCTATTTGCTCATTATTTCTAAGCATACAAAGATTTTCTTGTCTCATGAAGCACAAACCAACATTTTCCTTTGTGGCACCTTGTTAAATTTATCAGGAGGTATAAATTTGATATGGTTAAGTGGGAATCCCATTCCATGGTACAACTTTCCCCATAGCCACCTATGTGCTTGTGAGTGCATACCAACTAGTGTATGTTTCTCACCTTTTGTGCCTTCTCACCCAATGGACCACCATGAGTTTTGTTGCCCTAGAGTGAGTATGCATTTTTCATTTTTGGACAAACAACCTAGATCTGATTCACAACTGGTTGAAAAAATGATCGAAGCTTGATCCAACTTTTCCCTTTCCTCTTCCTTCTCTTTTTCTTTTTCACAATTGTGTTCCTTTTTTCTTATGTTTAGTTTTCCATGGGATCTTCATCCTAGGGGATGGATCATTCCTCTTGATCATTTTCATTCCATCTTGATATTCATGGCTACTTTAGTGTGAGTTTGAAGCAAGTTCATTCTCTCACTAAAGTGGGGGATACATGTACCATAGAAAAATGGATCTTTGACATTTTCATGCTCTTTTAGGTCTTTCTCTCTTGTGATTCTTGACCTATTTTTCGTATATTTAATGTTGCAATGTAACTTCTACATTCACATTAGGTCCTAAATATTGAAATTATGATGTCTTGTGAAGGTGTTGTGAAGTGTTGTAACACATTTCTAAACTTTTCTAGACTCTTCTCATTATAATTCACCTAAAAGTAACCTTTTCATCACTTATCAAGTCCTATTTTAATGTGTTGTAAAGTCTTGTAACAATATTTCACACTTTTCTAGGCTTGATTTCACCATTTACACCTTTCTTATGCTTTATATGATTGCTTTATGCACTCAAAAGACTTAATTAAGTGTATTTTTTAATGTAAACCTGACAAACAACATTAAATGCAACTTAATTATTGACACCCACTTACAAACCTAGAGTGGGACCCAATTGCCATGGGTGGTGAATGAGTCCCTCTTGGCTCCAAATTCAAAATAATTCAAATTTTCTTTTAGGTTTTTATTCAAAAATACCTTATGTAATCCTGTGGTGTTGTATTATTAGGATAATAGTGCATAAGTGTGTATAAATAAGTGTTTTTACATCCATTTCAACCCCCATTCATCTTAATTCATTCACTAGTTCATTCAAGTATTCAATCATCTCATTCAAGTATTGAAGCATCATAGAATTGTTGAATCAAGTATCTTGGAGTAGCCATTGACATATCTTTAGACTTTTTCAACAAGGTTTTTGACTTTTGTATGCAGATTTGTCAAGAAAATAGGTGTTGAAAAGTGTTTTGCAATTCAACAAAGTGTTTCAATAAACCCTAATTCAAGCTTGAAGATAACCTTCAACTCATTTTTTGCAGATTTGACTCCATTAACCTGACAAGAACACAAGAGCAGATCTGGACCTACAGAACTAGCTCTTGAATTTGTAGATTTTTGGAGGAGGACTGATTCGCCATCAGTGGTAAATGAGTCTCACTTGTAGGTTGGAAAAGTTGATTTTGTCAGAATCCAGTTCCTGATAGTCAAAAAGCAATTTCAAGTGTTTTTACTAATAGCAGGACTGATTTGCCATCAGTGGTGAATGAGTCCCACTGGTGATTTACGTTGATTTCTACCAATTTCTAGAACCTTCCAAATTTAGCATTTAACTTGTAGGTGCACTTTGTTTAATCTCATTCAATTATGTTTGCATTAGTTTATGTTTCTCATTTATTTTCTACATATCACATTGTGTTTTCAAACATCACATATTTCATTAGTTTTTAATTCATAATCAGTCAATTTTATCACTTATATGCATTTAGATCATTTCATTTAGTCATAATTCCATCATACATTCCTTTATTGGAGTGAACCACCTCAATTTTAGTATTTTATCTCTCTCCTTTTAGGTGAAAAACCCTAAGAGTGCAAGAGAAGTACATAGAAACTCAAAATTGATGGTTCAAGAAGAGATAATTATACCTTCACTTTTCTCCTTCTCCTTCTCTCAAGGACTTTCCTTTGACTATTTTTCTAAATTAGTAGAAGTAGGTTCATCCTTAATCGCCAAGAACAAACATTCATTGTCATCTAGATCTTCATATTTTGAATCTTCATATGAAATAATAGCATTCCCATTAACATAGTAAGCTTTGTTAATATTCCTTGCTTTATTTCCTTTCTCATACCTTTGTTTATTCTTTTTAGCTCTTTTTGGACACTTTGCAGCATAGTGACCAATTTTGTCACACATAAAGCACTTAAAGAGAAATTTACCTTCATACTTACCAAAGCCTTTTCTCATTCTTCTTACAAAGTTAGGTTTGATTTCATCAAAGTTTTCTTCATCTAGATCTTCAATTTTGTAGCTTTAAAAGCAGTCTTTGTTTTGCCTTCACTTCTTAGATTCGATTTCCTCATCTCATAAGATGTAAAAATTCCTAGCAGTAGATCCTTAGTACAAGTCTTATAATCTATAGTTTGGTCAATAGCAATCACCTTTTCATTGTAAGCATCATGAAGAGTTTTTAGAATCTCTTTTACAATCCTAGTTTCATCTATAGTAGCACCAAGAGATCACATTCCAGCCACTACCTCATCCAATCTTTGTACATAAGCTTTAACATTCTCATCTTCAAACATATGTATAAGATCAAACTATATTTCCAAATTATGTAATTTTTCCTCTTTCACCCTTTTATCACCATCGTACGCTCTTTCTAGAGCATCCCAAACTTCCTTAGTTGTCTTCAAATTCTGAAACTTAATCAATTCATAATGTACCAAACTATTCTTCAAGATGAACTTTTCCTTATTATTCACTTGATGTGCTCTAATTTCTTCAGGTGTACTCAGACCATTAGCAAGAGGAGTGTAGGGATTCTTATAAGCTTTCTCTACATCATATCCACAATACTTCAAATATTCTCCCATCAATACTTTCCAGATACCATAATTAGTTCCATCAAACCTCAAATAATCAAAGATCATTTTCCTAGCCATCTCAGACCTTACTCAATAGTTAAGCTCTTCACCAAGGAACCATGCTATGATACTAATTGTTGGATGGGACAACTAAGGAGAGGGGGTGAATCAATTTTCACAGATTATAACCTTAAATTCAATTACCAAAACTAAGAAATAAACTGATTAAATGTGATTAACCATCAAATGCTAATACAAAAACATAATAACACTAGATTTATGTGGAAAACCCAATGAGGGAAAAACCATGGTGAGAATTAATTCACACTATAGAGAATATCAAAATCGATTACCAAAAGGCTCACTACTTGAAATAAGGATTCACTATCCACAGAGCTACAAGCCGGAGGGCTCACTACAATAGAGATACAAAGAAGACAAAGACAACCTTTTACAGAGAGACAAAAATCTCAATGCAACAAAGGATTCCACTGCAATCACTAATCAACTTGCATGAATGATAGAGTTTTCTTTTGCTCACTGCATCTGGAAACTCAGCATTAAGCTTCGCAATGATCAACCACACACATAACTCACGCACTTTCAGAATAGCATCAAATTCACTTATGCTCTTTCACTTATCTTCCTTCTTTTCTTACATACAATTTTCATTGCTAGCAGATTTTGTATTTATACTATCTCCAACCTTGAAAAGATACAAATTTGGCCATCCAACTTCAAATTCAAATTAGGTTAACACCAAACATCCTAGGGTGGAATTAGAATGAGGGCCACCCAAACACATGCTTCATTAGGACCCATAATAGATCCAACACACTTCATCAACTTCGAAGATAGTGCTTGACACATAGTTGGCCATACCAATGTAAAACACATACATCAATTAAGCTTGATACATCCTTGAATAGTGAAACAATCTTCAATAGAACCAAAACAACATAACTCTAGAACCACAATTCATAAGACTTCATCAAAGAGAAATATGGACCAAAAAAAATTCTCCCAGACCTCAGCTAGAACACAAAAAAAATAGTTCACAAGTATTGGATCAACATCCTCAATAACTAAATACCTGTAATATTCTTTTAATACAATTTTCTCAATATCCTCAACATATACAATCAACAACAACTAGTAGATAACTAGCTAAATGGTTGATATTAGTGACAACGATTTAATTCCTCTTTCCATTCTTGAAACAAAATGATCTTAGACATAGTTTTTCACCAGCGTGAGTTACCTCCCTTGGAAATTCATAAGTATGAAGCTTTCAACATAATAGCCCACATTGGCCAAACTACAATAAAACAAACTCTTATTGACAATGGTTCAACTCTGAATGTATGTAGTGTGAACCTTTTGAAAAGACTTAAAATGAGTAAGAACAATATTAAACCTAATTATTTATCACTTCAAGAATTCAACAACATAGGAGAACAACTGCTTAGAGTCATCACATTACCTATCAGAGTTGGTGAAGAAAGATTACAAACTCTAGTCCAGATTATTCCTGTTGATCTTTCTTACAACCTCCTTTTAGGGAGATTGCGGATTCATGAAATAAATCACGTGTTTTCTAATTTGCATCGTGTCATGTAGTATACATCTATAACAAAAAATTCTACACCTTAAAAGCTAACCCTGGACCCAAAAGTTGCTTGATGGTTGTCAACCATAGATTTTATGAGGTGTGAAATGCTAAGTCTCTTTTGCTCAATTAGGGTCTTTCACCTAATGAAAAGAGGTAGATACCACACCCAAAATCTAGGTGGTTCACTCAAACTAATGTATGTATGATGGAAAAATTCCCAAATGCAATGATCTAAATGTATCTAATTGATAAAATTGATTGATTAATGAATAGAAAGTAGGGAAATGTAGAGTGTTTAAAAACACATTGTGTAATGCAAAAACACCTAGAAATGAATAGCAAACTACAAAAGAAATGTATGAAACTGAATGTGTGCAACTAAGATCTTTTTGGAGATTGGAATGACTTATGAAATGTTATTGATCCTATTTTTTAGGCCTAGTGGGACTCATTTGCTATTCTGGGTGAATTAGTCCCAGATTTGGGAAACTGTTTTGGAACCCATTTTGAACAAAAGGGTATCCAAAAATGTAGAAAACCAAAAAAATTCCTGGAAGTGGGAATCATTCACCACCCATGGTGAATGAGTCCACTTTTGAATTTCTAAAGATTCAAAGGTGGAAACAGGAGCCTTTGGTCTACACTGTATACTTCTCTAGGTGTTTAGTTTTGAATTGAATTATCCAATGAAGAGATGACTTGAACAACTTTGCAATGCAATATTTAATGATTTCTAAGCCTCCAAGATGTCTAAATCCACAAACACACAAGACAAGAAAAATAAATGTTGGATATTAGGGCATGGGGGTTTGCCTTGGTCAAATCCCTTTGTAGGTAATTAAACCAAAATGATGAAAGAATATAATGAAGCATGCAATAATGGAGTAACTACCTTGCCATGAATTTTGATCTTGAATTTCTATAGAAAAATAAGAAGAATCTTCCGTTGAATGTCTTTGGAAGCTATCTTGGTGAGTTGCAATGATGAAACCCTAACTTGCTTGACTTGCTAGAGAAGATAGATGATGAGTGAATGATAAAAGATGTGTGAATGAGTTTGAAGATGTAAATTATGGTTTGGAGACTTGGTTTTATAGGAAATTCACCTTATTTTTTCATAAATTGGATCCCCAAGGCTAATATGAAGAAAAAAAAAACTTAAATTCCAAAATTTCTTGCTCAAAAGTCAAAAATGACCCAAATAGGACTCATTCACCACCTTGGGTGAATCAATCCCACCTAGCAGGGACTCATTCACCACAGATGGTGAATTAGTCTCAAAGGGGTCCATTTGACAGCTAGGATGCTAGGAAGTAGGGAAATAAGGTTTTTATGATGACTTTGATGGGTATTTAATCAATTTATGCCTCAAGATGCACAATATGGGGTAATAGGGCCTATTAGTGATGATGTAAGGGTCAATTAGGGCTTGGGACACATAATTCAATGTGAAAGTAAGATTAAATACACTTTACAACTCTAAAATGAGGTCCACATAGCCTAGAAAGGCACAAGAACCAATGTGAATGTGTAAGACACATTACAACACTAGATTAACATTAAGTTTAATTCAAAACCCTTCTAGATTAATGTGAGGATGTAGTTAAATACCATTTATAATGTTTAATTAAGGGAAAATGGGTTCATTAAGTCTAGAAAAGTGTGAAAGTATTTTACAACACCTTTACAAGATATCATTAAATGCATTTGAAAGGGTCCAAGACCTAGTGTGGATGTGAAAAACACCTCTCAACACTAAATAAAGGCCTCATTAAGTTCATTTTTTCATCAATTATTCCCCAAATGAAGCAAGTTGCCTTTTTTCTATAATACATTTATCCCCCACTTTAGTGAGAGGATTTAAAACTTACTTAAAACTCACACTAAAGTAGACATTTAAGAGAGATTTGAGTTTATAGATGTAGATGATAAAGAATGACAAATATCAAGAAGGAAATTAAGCCCCCAAGATCCAAGGTCCTAAGTGAAACCATCAAGATACACAATCATGCAATCGAAAGAACTAGGAAGAAGAGAAAGATGAAAATGAAAAGGTGGATCAAGCTTTTATCATTTGTCAAGCTAGTTGTGTATCAGATCTAGGATGTTTGTCCAAAAAGAAAATACATACTCACTTTGGGGTGATGGAACTCATGGTTGTTTTTCGGGTGAGAAGGCCCAAAAGGTGAGAAACATATGGTTGGGTGGTATGTAGTCACAAACACACAAATGGCTATGGGGAAAGTCATGCCTTAGAATGGGCTTCCCGCTCAACTATACCAAAGTTATACCTCCTAATAACCTTTAATAAGGTGAAGGAAAATGATTTTCGAGCTCTATGAAGTAAGAAAAAATTTGTATGCTTGACACTTATATATATTGTAAATGAAAAATAGTGCAAGAACTGTTCAAAGGGATTTTGCTTAATTCGTGCAATGTCTCATCTTAGGGAACATCATACATAATGTATCCAAGAAAGGATAAGTGCAAACAGTCTCATCTTGTTTCCAATAGAGGACAAGTGAAAGGTCTCATCCTAGGGAACATTGTGCCAAATGTGTCCAAGAGAGGGAATCGCAAGAAAAAATAAAATCACATAATGAAATGTGAGTGGTGATGTATGCACCCACTTTAAAGTGGTTATGAACACCAGTATTGTGAGAAATTTCTTTAAAGCAGAAGAAGAGGGCATGGGAGCTTACTTAGAAAGCCCTATGCCAAGTCATATGATTCTACTAAGCTACATCTTGAAAAAGGGAAGTATGTCATATGCAAGCCAACTTAAGGAATTTCATCCATGTCCCAAGCTTGCTCTTATGTATTCATGAAAAAAAATTATTACTAGCCAAAAGAGGCAACAAAAAGTGACATACAAGGACAAGGCTACTTAACCCCTTGCTCCCACTTAGTGCAGGACAATGGTGAGCCAAAATGATTGATTCCCATTGATAATTATTTATGTTTTGGGCCGATAGTTTGTACACATTTTATTTTATTGTTGAGCTGACATGTAATTGATGTTATCTCTAGTTGCAGATATATATGTTTGATTGTTTATACCATTTGAAGGTATGTGTGTGAGAGATGTGTGAGTGTTGTGCATGAATAATTATCTAATATTTCAAAGGTAGAAGTAAAGTGTGAAGAAGAGAATGAGCAGATGTTTATGTGCTTAACCAAGATTGTAATCAGGGATTAGCAGATGTTATTTTCTTAGTTCAAAATCTTGCGGATGTAATCTGAATGTTTCTATAAGATAGTGTGTCTTCCTTTGGGTAGTAAGACTTTTTGTATTTGAGCAGTGAGCTCTAGGCAGTGTACCTAAATGAATGTGCATTCCCCATTTATAATTCTTTTATAGTTTTAATAGGGTATAATCTTGTGGACTAACCTCCACTGTGGTTTTTCCCCTAATAGGGTTTCCACGTTAAAAATATTGGTGTTATGTGTGTTTCTAATGTGGTGATGGTTTATTATTTCATGTTTATTTATTAGATCTGAGAATATGTTGAATAATTTTGATAAGTTTAATTTTTGTGACAATTGATTCATCCCCCCTCTCAGTTGTCTTCCCTTGTGTTTCCAACAATTGGTATTAGAGAAATTTCCTGGGAAGAAGTTTAATAGCTTGAGGTGATCTGGGATGGTGACATATAAGAAGGATAGTATGAGATTTGATGGAACTAATTATTCTCTATGGAAGCCTCAAATGGAGTGTCATTTGAGATGCATTGGTGAACCTTACTAGAACATTACAAGGAAGAGGTATATCATCCCACAGAATGGTACTTCTACTTCTGCTGAAATTAAGGATGTCGAGTACAATATCAAGGCTAAGGAAGCATTGTTGAGTGCTCTAACTGATTCTGAGATGACAAATGTGATGGATCTGAAGACAACTTATGAGACCTATACAAATTTGGAAACTTTGTATAAAGATGATGCCCATGTGAAGATTGCTAAGTTGCAAATCCTGAAAGGGAAATATGAAATGTTGAGAATGGGTGATGATGAGAACATTACTTATTTTATGCAAAGAGTGAATGAGCTTGTGTGTAGTATCAGATGTGCTGGTGGAACATTGGAAGAATAATTTTTTTTTGCTAAAGTGCTCAAATCCTTGTCTGCTGCATACAAAGCCAAAGCTACTTCTATTGAGGAGATTTGAACTATCACAACTGTAACTAGAGACATGTTGATTGGTAAGCTTACTGCTTTTGAGTTGAGTGAGTTTGGTGATTCTCTTCCTAAGAGAGAATCTGCATTCAAAGCTACTATCTCCAAAAAGGATAAGTAGAGATATGATCCAGGAGAAAGTTCTTATAGAAAAATGTTCAAGTATGAGGAGGAAATGAGAGAGATTGAAGAAGAAGAGAGAAAACTATATGAGCTTGAAGCACTTATTGTCAAGAGGGAAGCCAGAGGAGAAGGTAAGTATAAAGGGAAATTGCATATTAAATGTTTTTCTTGCAATAAGATAGGCCATTTTGCATTAAGGTGTCTAAAAAGAGTTCCTAAGCCAAGACCTAACAAACCTAGATTTCAAAGAAAATGTTATTATGCTGCTAATGAAGGTGTGATAGATGATGAATCTATTAAAGGGAATGTGAGTGAGGATGAATGGGTATTTATTTCTATCAAGGAAAATAATCTAATACCTTAAGAATATGCTAGTTTCACAAATATGGAGAAATCCCTAGCTACAAGAGTTGAAGAAAAAAATGAATGAATGATTGGTAGTGGATGCTCTCATCACATGATAGTTGATAAAAGTAAATTTGTGAGCTTGGAAAATTATGATGGTGGTGTTGTAAGATTTGGTGATGAAAAATTTGGTGTAATCCATGCCAGAGGATCCATTTCTCTTGATGGAAAGCATAATATTGATGATGTTCTGTATGTGGAAGGTTTGAAGCATAATCTCTTAAGTGTTAGACAAATGGTTGACAAGGGATACAATATTCAATTCAAGAATGGAAAGTGTAGAATATTGGGAAGTTCCGAGAATGTGATTGCATATGGTACAAAAACAAAAGGTAATATCTTTCACCTAAATGTTGCTAGTAAAAGTTGTCTCGTTGCTCAAGTTGATGAAAGTTGGTTGTGACATAGGAGATTATGTCATGTAAACTTTGAAAATATTATCAAGATAAGTTCTACTTAGGAAATGAGAGATCTTCCTAAGTTGATAAAACCTACTAATGCCATATGCAAGGAATATCAGTTAGGGAAGAAAACAACATTGTTCAAATGAATTTTTGGAGCTTGTGGATACTGACTTGTGTGGTTCTTCTAGAGTCCAAATTTTACAAGGATACATGTATTTCATGTTACTTATTGATGATTATTCTAGAAATATGTGGGTTACTTTCTTAAGGGAGAAATCTGAAGCTCTAGAGAAATTCATGATTTTGAAGGCTATGGTTGAGACAAAGATAGGTCTGAAGATTAAATGTATGAGATAAGATAGAGGTGGTGAATTAACTTCTAGCGAGTTTAATTATTTTTATGAAGAGCATGGGATAAAGAGAGAATTATTTTCCTCGCGAACCCCTCAACAAAATGGATTTGTGGAAAGGAAGAATAGGATAATTCAAGATGTTGCTAGGACTATGATGCTTGAAGGAAATGTTCCTTATATCTACTGGAGAGAAGTTGTGAGTATTTCCGTTTACACTCTGAATTGGGTACAAGTCATTGGTGATACCAGTAATACCCCTTATGAGCTATGGTATGGTCATAATCCAACTGTTAGATATTTCAAAATCTTTACGAGTAAATTCTTTATCAAAAGAGATGAGGATATAACAAAGTTCAATGATAGAAGTGATGAAGGAATTTTTCTTGGTTATTCTACTAAAAGTAAAGCCTACTAGTGCTATAATAAGAGATTGAGGAAAGTAATTGAAAGTGATAATTTCAGGGTTGATGAAGACACAGTTAAACCACCTAGAACCTGTGGATATGATTTAGATGATCAGAATGACAACTTAGATAAAGAAAAGAAATTTTAGACTCCAAATCAAGTTCATATCATTCTGGTGAATCAGGAAAGTCAAGAGGAAGGAACTAGTGAAAGTTCAAAAGTGAGATCACAAGAGCATGAAGTTCAAGAACATCCTAAGAATCCAATGTACGTAATACTAAATCATTCAAAATATTAGATTATTGGTGATAAGAACAAAGGTGTTCAAACTAGGAGAAGAATTATAGAAGAATATTGTTTGATTTCAAAGACAGCCTATCAGTGTCAATGAAGCATGAAAACATGAACATTGGGTGGAAGTAATGAAATAAGAACTACTGCAGATTGAGAAGAATGATACATGAATTCTTGTTCCTAGACCTAAGGAAAAAAATATAATTGGAACTAAATGGGTCTTTAGAAACAAACTAAATGAGAAAGGTGAAGTTGTTAGAAACAAAGAAAGACTTGTGTGTAAAGGATATTCCAAAATGGAAGGAATTGAATTTGAAAAAACCTTTCCCCCTCTTGCTAGGATTGAAGCTATGAGGCTATTTCTTGCTTATGTTGCTTACAAAAACTTCAAGGTTTATTAGATGGATGTCAATTTAGCATTTCTAAATAGTGAACTACAAGAAGTGTATATTGAGCAAATTGATGGATTTCAATTGACTGATCAGGGAGATATGGTTTTTCGGTTGAAGAAAGCATTGTATGGACTTAAGCAAGCCCCAAGAGCATGGTATGCTAGATTGGACAAGTATTTATTGAAGGTTGTATTTAATAAAGGTATTGTTGATTGTAATTTTTATTTCAAGATTGATCATGATAAAGATTTGATTGTTGAAATATTTGTTGATGATATCATTTTTGAAGGAGATGATAGATTGTGCATGAAGTTTACTGATGAGATGCAAAGTGAGTTTGAGATTTCTATGATTAGAAAAATGAAATTATTTTTAGGATTGCAAATTACTCAGCTAGATAAAGGGATCTTTATATCTCAGTCCAAGTATGTGAAAGAATTGCTAAAGAAGTTTGGTATGGAAGATTCAAATCCGATTGGTACACCTATGGTGACTAGATGTAAGTTGACACAAGATGGTGATTCTCCTAAAGAAAATCAATCTAGATACAAATCCACGATTAGTGGATTGCTCTATTTGACTCAAACTAGACCTGATATCATGAATCTTGTATGCATTGTTGCAAGATTTCAAGTTGATCCTAAGGAATCTCATGTGACGACTGTGAAGAGGATATTTTAGGTACTTGAAGGGTACAATTGATTTTGGCCTATGGTATGGGCATCTGCAGGATCATGATGGGCCAAAAAATGGCGATATGATGGGTATGTGTAGGGTATGTGGCTGATGACTTTTTTTTACCCAAAATTGATGAAATGAAAATGGTTTTTAAAGAAGATTCTCAACTTTCCACCAATATAAATTATGCTTTACTTTGAATTAAATAAATAATTATTATTTATTTTCTATTTGAATTATGACTAAAGTCCTAATTGATAGGCTGATTGAAAAACATCTATAGCTTTCAAATGGTATCACATTTTTGAATCCAAAACATGTGTCACATTCTATGCTTCACATTCTATAGGATAAAAATAAGAATTCATGAAGTTTTGACCAAGTTAAGGTGGTCGACAGACAATTTTTTATATTTTTTAAAAGTTGTAATAAAAATTCATAATTAATTATTTACTTGGAAAAATTACAAAAAAATATGCATCACATCAGGCCATCAGTCCTCTACTTATATCTAAAATTTTATAAAAAATCATTATCATTTTATTTTGTGGTTAGGTTGGTCAAATAGACACCTACTTCTAATTTTTTCCCTTAAATTTAAGTGATATTGCATTGAAATTTCAAATTTTCACCAAATAGATTTTTTTTAAACAAACCTAGTAGTTTAGAAACTACATTCAATTTGCTACAGATTCTATTCTTACATTTTTTTGAAATAAAATAGATAACTTATTCAAATTTTTACATCAAGTTTCCTAACTCTGATTTTTTTGAATTTTTTGCCACTTAATAGCTTGTTTTTTCCATGATGATCCTATACATACCCGTATCCTAAAGATGATGACATTACTTTGATGATTTTACTGATGTTGATTGGGAAGGAGATGTGAATGACAAATAGAGTACTAGTGGTGGTGAATTTTTCTTGGGAAAAAAGTTGATTCATGGTTAAGTAAGAAGCAAAATACCATTTCTTTATCTACTATAGAGGCATAATACATTGTTGTTGCTAACAATTGTACTAAAGTATTGAGGATGAAGCAGATGTTGAAAGATATCAGAGTTTTGTATGATGAACCTATTGTTATAATCTATGATAATTCAAGTGCAATTAACATTTCTAAGAATGTGGCATTGCATTCAAAAACCAAGCATATATCTATCAAGTTTCACTTTTTGAGAGAGAAGGTAAGTAAAAAGGAAGTCAGATTGGAGTATGTTCCCACTAAGGAATAGATTACAGATATCTTTACCAAGCCCTTTCCTAAGGATACTTTTGAGTATCTCAAAGGGAAGCTAGGGATGATTACCCATCCTAATCAGAATTAAGATGCATTTACTTGCATCAGTCTAATAATTTCATAGTCATTTCTTGATCTGGATTGATGTTGTGGTGGTTTCTACTATGTTGTGGCCAAAATTAGTTGATTCACATTGATAATTATTTATGTTTTGGGTTGACAGTTTGTACACATTTTATTTTCTTGTTGAGCTGACATGTAGTTGATTTTTTCTCTAGTTGTGAATATATATGTTTGATTTTTTATACCATTTGAAGGCATGTGTGTGAGAGATGTGCTATGTTATGCATAAATAATGTTATAATCTTTCAAAGGTATAAGTAAAGTGTCAAGAAGAGTGAGTATATTTTTATGTGCTTAATCAAAATTGTAATCAGACATTAGCATATGCTATTTTCTTAGTTCAAAATCTTGCAGATGTAATCCAAATGTTTTTGTAAGACAATGTATCATCCTTTGGGCAGTAATCATTTTTGTTCTTGAGTAGTGAGCTCTAGGCAGTACACCTAAATGCATGTGCATTCCCCATTTATAATTATTTTATACTTTTAACATGGTATAATCTTGTGGACTAACTTCCACCATGGTTTTTCCCCTAATAGGATTTCCATGTAAAAAATATTGGTGTTATGTGTGTTTCTGATGTGGTAATGGTTTATGCTTTCATGTTTATTTATCAAATCTAAGAATAAGTTGAATAATTTTGATAAGTTTAATTTTTGTGAGAACTGATTCAGCCCCCCCCATCTGAGTTGTTTTCCCTTGTGTTGCCAACAGGGTGATCATGTGATCTTGGAGGAATATCGACTAGATTCCCTCTTGATCAATGGTAGAAGGTCATCTTGTGGTTTGCGTCAAAAATACATCTTGCTTAGTATTAGATGTCATACTCACCCAAGTTTCTCTAAATTATGATATTTTGTTCTCACTCTTATAGGGGGAGGGAAAATCTATTGAATGCAAATTATTGGTGTCCTGCGAGATGACATAACATTAACTGAAGGGTTTATTGTTTGTGTCATATTCTGTAATGGATGATGTTCAAGACCACTAGTGTCGAGGAGTTCACGATGGACGATTGTTAAAGATGGTTTAGGAGTATGTTGTGTGATATTTTTGATGTTGAGTGAAGGCTTGGTGACCTCTTTCAAAGGAAAATAACCAAGACCATGAGTGGTTTGTTGTGTGTTAGGCTCTATAGGGTTGTAGATACCTTGTTCTCGAGCACCACATCCTTTTCCACTATATCCACTTTGTTTCATAAGCTCATAACCACGTCAATAAATTTTTTCATTGCTTTTGAAGTTGGTGTCTATTCATGATTAAGTTCATCAAAGGTTTTTGTGTAACTTGATGTCTATTGTTCTAAAGTGGTTGAGGTGGATGCTTGTGAGTGGTTTTCCAATTTTTGTGTTGAAAAAACTGTGGTTTCTTTTCCCTCGCTAGAGTCTTTGTGTATGATTTGGTATTCTTTGAAGGAGGTGGGTGTGAAGTATAAGGAACCCTACTCATCATCTAAGAGCTTTGAAACTAGTTCCAGATGTTGGACGGGTTCCACTTGTGTGGTTGATGTTAATGTGTTCAAGGGATTCTCTTTTTTTTTTGAATGTTTAAACAATTTTTTGGATGAGGGTTAGCTTCAAGTGTGTACAGTTTTTTGTTGTAGAGGCATTTGAATTTTTTATGAAGAGTAGAAGGTACACCATTCATTGCATGAATCCATGGTCTACCTAAGAGAAGGTTATATGTGAGATCATTAGACATAACATGGATTCCAATGTGGCCACTCCAACTCTAATAGGTAAAGTTACTACACTAAGTGGTTGTTTGCTTATATTGTCAAATCCCTTGATGGATAAAGGATCAGGTCGAATGTTTTATTTATCGAAACCAAGTCTATTGAGAAGGTTCACTCCACATACATTAAGAGCAGAACTGGTATCCACAAGAGTTCTCTTAATCCCTTTTCATTTGTATTAAGTGATAATCATAAAAGGTTCATTTTGTTTTTGCACTTCCAAAGGAGGAAGCTCACTTTGGTGGAAAATAATGTCAACATTTATGGATTGAATCATGACTATGATATCATTTTCTTGTGTATTACAAGGGACATGAACTTGTTGCAAGGATGATTGGATTATGTGGTGATAGTGAGGGGAGGCTTGAATAAGGTCCCATAATGAGATTTTAGTAGGAGTATTCTTTAGTTGTTCAACAATATTGCACTCCTTTCCAC
Source organism: Sequoia sempervirens (assembly GCA_007258455.2). Lineage (NCBI taxonomy): Eukaryota > Viridiplantae > Streptophyta > Pinopsida > Cupressales > Cupressaceae > Sequoia > Sequoia sempervirens. The sequence goes on along the minus strand of VDFB02281492.1, from coordinate 729,909,106 downwards.
TAGGAATATTTGAGAAAACAGGTTTAGAGGGGATAGTATTAGGCAAATGTAAGGGTTTTGTGGTTGGTTGCAGCGGTTGTAGATTATTTCGAGTGTTATATGTATGAGCAAAGGTATTATGATTCTTCTATTGTGATACATTATTCATAGGTGGGTAGAGGATGAGTTCGGGTTTGTTTGTAGTTTGAGGTTTATGTGAAGGGGGATAAATAATGAGTTGAGGTTGAATAATGTTAACATCCCTTAGTGAGTGAGAGCCTATGTCATTATTGTTGTTGTTTTTTTGCATCACGATATCCTTCTTAGGAGGAGGGTTTTGACGAGAACTACAAACCAATTTTTTGTGACATTCTAAGGTTGGTTCTTCTAAAAGGACTTCATCGCAAGTAAGAGAATGATCAATGGTGGAATTTTCTTCTCCAAGAAGGGTTTTTTTAGGTGAAGGGGGACAACCAAAATTATCATGACCTTCATGGAATAGGTTTTCTATCATCAAAGTATCATCTTCACAACAATGAGAAATACTAGGGGAAGAATAAATTGTAGTGTCATGATCATCTAGGGTTGTGTTATGTTGGTTGTGAATGTTTTGTCTACTAAGAGAGGTAAAAGGAGAGAAACAAATAGGATTCTCAAAACTCTCATTAATTGTTTCTTCTACTAAAATATCTTCATCACCAAGAGGAAAGATATTATGAGAAGAACAAGTATGATCATTAGGAATGGCCCAAGTTGTAGTGTCTTTCACTAAAACACTCTCATAGGGAGGGGATAGGAAATATTTATTAACATGTATAAATATGTAAGGTACTAGCATTGTTTGAATAAGAATGAAAAGCATATGTAACCATTTCATGCAATGTTTCAACAATATGAACAATGTATATGCAAAGATACAAAACACTTTTATCCAATGTGTGCAACACATTAAGAATGTAAACAATGTATATGCCTGAATGAAAATCACTTTTATCAAAATTATGCAAAGTTTTATGAATAGAAACATGATGTATGTAAAAGTGAAAAGTAATTTTATCAATGTTATGCAAAATTCTAGAAATGTAAGCATTTTCATATGTAATGATGTTTGCAAATGGAGTGATTTGAAGAATGATGTTTTTGAATACAATGCATAAAACAAATGTTCCTAAAAATTTTCAGACTTATAATAGATGGTACTAGGAGGCTGAAAAATCATAGAAATGGCGTTTCTGATGTTGTAATAGACAATGAAAAATTTGGAGAGGGACTAATTCGCCCAAAATGGTGAATGAGTCCTAGTAAGGGTTTTTTGCAAAAAAATTAGAAATTTTGAAAACATAATTATGTGCTTCTTGTTTTAGGATGCATACCTAAGATGTAGTTATAGAATTTTAGAAAATTTTAAGGAAATTTTATGCAAAAATGTAAGCTAAATGGCCTTTTCACTAATGCAAGTTTTTGAAACCCTGGAATGCAAAACAATGCAAAATCTAATGCATGCAAGCTATTTCAAGGATTATGATGGAATCCTAATCAGTAAAGAAAGTATTCTAAATGCAGGTTCACCAAAATGAACCATATATTTTATGAGTTGTGAAATGTTAAGTGTCTTTTGCTCAATTAGGGTCTTTCACCTAATGAAAAGAGGTAGATCCCACACCCAAAATCTAGGTGGTCACTCAAACTAATGTATGCATAATGGAAAAATTCCCAAATTAAATGATCTAAATGTAGCTAATTGATAAAATTGATTGATTAATGAATGGAAACTAAGGAAATGTAGAGTTTTTGAAAACACATTGTGTAATGCAAAAACACCTAGAAACAAATAACAAACTACAACATAAATGTATGAAACTAAATGTGCTCACGTGAGATATTGCTAGAGATTGGAAATGACTTTGAAAATTATACTAATCTTGATTTTTAGGCCTGGTGGGACTCATTCACCATTCCGGGTGAATTAGTCCCAAATTTGGGAAACTATTTCAGAACTTGTTTCAGACAAAAGGGTATCCAAAACTGTAGAAAACCAAAAATAGGATTGGAAGAGGGACTCATTCACCACCCATGGTGAATGATTCCCCTTTTTAATTTCTAAAGATTCAAAGGTGGAAACAGGAGCCTTTGCTCTGCACTTTATGCTTCTCTAGGTGTCCAGGTCTAAAACTGTCAGATTTAGGCCTGAAAGTGACTTTTTGTGGGTATTTTGACTTATCCAACGAAGAAATGACTTGAAATTTTTTGAAATGAAATATTCAATGACTTCTAAGCCTCCAACATGTCTAAATCTAAAAACACACAAGACAAGAAAGAGAAATGTTGGATGTTAGTGCATGGGGGTTTTCCTTGGTTAAACCCCTTTGTAGGTAATTAAACCAAAATGATGAAAGAATCTAATGAAGCATGAAATAATGGAGTAATTACCTTTCCATGAAGTTTTATCTTGAATTTCTATAACAAAACATGAATAATTTTCCCTTGAATGTCTTTGGATGATATCTTGGTGACTTGCAATGATGAAACCTTAACTTGCTTAACATGATAGAGAAGATAGATGATGAGTGGGAGATAAAACATGTGTGAATGAGTTTGAAATGTAAATTAGGATTTAGAGACTTTATTTTATAGGTAATTCACCTTATTTTCCCATAAATTAGATCCCCAAGGGTGACATGAAGAAAAAAAAATTAATTCCAAAATTTCCTACTCAAAAGTCAAAAATGGCCCAAATGGGACTCATTCACCACCTTGGGAGAATTAGTCCCACCTAGCAGGGACTCATTCACCACAAATGGTGAATTAGTTATAGAGGGGTCCATTTGACAGCTAGGATGCGAGGAAGTAAGGAAATCAGGTTTGTAAGATGACTTTGTTAGGTATTTGATCAATTTATGCCTCAATATGCACAATATGGGGCAATAGAGGACTATTAGTGATGATGCAAAGGTAAATTAGGGCTTGAGACACAAAATTCAATGTGAAAGTGTGATTAAATACACTTTACAATACTAAAAGGAGGTCTACATAGCCTAGAAAGGCACAAGAACCAATGTGAATGTGTAAGAAACATTACAACACTAGATTAACATTAAGTTTAATTCACAAGCCTTCTAGATTAATGTGAGGATGTAGTTAAATACATTTTATAATGTTTAATTAAGGGAAAATGGGTTCATTAAGTCTAGAAAAGTGTGAAAGTCTTTTACAACACTTTAGAACACCTTTACAAGACATCATTAAATGCATTTGAAAGGGTCCAAGACCTAGTGTGGATGTGAAGAAAACCTCTCAACACTAATAAAGGCCTCATTAAGTCCAATTTTTCATGAATTATTCCCCAAATCAAGGAAGTTGCCTTTTTTCGACGGTATAGGCTAAAAGAGAAAAAGAGAAGAAAAAGAAGAAAAAGAAGTCACAAAAGAAGAAAAAGAGAAGAAAATTGAGGAAGTCACTAAGCTATTGGACAATGATTGAGGTTCCTTAGATTTCAAACCAACATTCATGGGAGAATACAAGATCATAAACAAAGAATTTGAAAAGGGAAAAGAAAAAGCGGTAATGTCAACACAAGATTCAACACAAAATTTGAAAGCATCCACCTCAACCACTTTAGAAGAAATAAAATAAACAACAAACTTTTATGAAGCTAATTATGAGAAACCACCAAATCTGAAAGAAATGAAAAAGCTTTACGGAAGATGTTACAAACTTATTAACCAACTTGGTTATAATGGAAAAGCATGTGGTGCTAGAGAACAAGGTATCTGTGTCCCTATAGAACCTAACATGCAAGAAACAACTCATGGTCTTGGTTATTTCCCTTTCATAGAAATACAAGCATAAACAAGCCTTCACTTAATGCCAACAACCTTAAAAAAAATCTTCTAAGACAACTTTAATAGTAGTGCATCCTAAACTGATAGACATTAATGCTCCTAATTATTATCCTTTGAAAGACTCACTTAACATCAATGTTATCACACAAAACACTAACGATTGGAGTTCGTTAGATTTTACACCCTCCTTTGAAGGAGAGTATAAAATATCACAATCTAAAGTGTCTTGTGTAAGTATGATATCTGATCATACTAAGCAAGAGATATCTTTTTTACAAAATAAAGGAACATCTTCTACTATTGATCAAGAGATTATCTTGTGAAGACTCCTCCAAGATCATTTGATATCCCTCCCTCCACGAATATGAAAGAAATTTTATTACAAGAGTTCATTTTGTCTATATCATAGAGTTCATGGTCATTCTACTAATGAATACAAGGCTTTGAATAGTAAAATACAACATATTAATGAGTTTGGTGCTCTTCCTTATATGGGGGCACCTAATTCCTCTAATTGATACTGATTTTCACTCTAGCATACATCTCATCAATCATTTTGGCTCATCCTTGTCTTGCACTAAGTTAGGCCAAGGGGTTAGGTAGCCCTATCCTCTTATGTCACTTGTCTTTTTTGGCTCGTTGACCATGTTTCATGTACATATAAGATCAAGTTCAAAATATGACTAACATTCCTTAAGTTGGCTTGCATGTGACAAATTGAGTTATCTTTAGCATTATATTTTTTTAGGGAGCAACCCTTCCCTCCTATTGCATGACAACTTATTTCAGAATCATTTGACTTGGCATAGAGTTTTTTGAATAAGCTCTCATGTCTTCTTCTACTTTAAATTAATTGCTCACAACAATGGTGTTAGAAACCACTTTAACATTGACACTCATGTTTCACTATGTGAATTTATTTATTCTTGCCATGCATCCTTTTCTTGGTGGTATCATTGGGCTTGATTTCCCAGGTAAACCCACAAGACTAGTTTACAATTCTATTGAGGAAGGAAAAAATACAGTTTTTGATGGAAAACACTTTAGGGGGTTCTGTAGAACTAGGGTTGTTCGCTAGAACCCCCTAAAGGGTTTGCTAGAACTAGGGGGTTCGCTAGAACCCCTCCCCCTTATAGCGAACCCCCCTTTAATGGATTTTATTTTTTAATTGCATTTAAAGGGGGGTTCACTAGAAGGGGGGTTCTAGTGAACTCTCATTCACTAGAACCCCCCTTTTCCCCCCTTCTCCTCCTCTTGCACCAAATTTCTACAAAAAATTTCCCTTCGAAGCTTAGGTTGATGATGAAAATGGAGGAGACTTCACATACCCAATTGGATCATGGTAGTCCTAAGAACAAGCTATCCATCAAATATAATTTTAATATTTTTTGGTTTTATTATGTATTTTTTTTTTTAGTTTAATTAAACCTAGGTTTTTCACCGAAAATAAAGCTCTTTGTTCTACACATGTTGAAAAATAGCAGATTATCAAAAAAAGAAAAGAAAAATATTAGTGCACTAGATATTGATGCCCTTGATCCAACAAAAAAAAAATTAATTTCGATACATACAAAAAATGTTATTCTTTAGTGAGTGAATCATGTCTAAATTGTAAAAGTTTTAACTTTGAAACTTAATTAAGAAAAAAAAAAAAATTAATGAAATGCTATGAAACCAATTCCATGCACTAGATATTGTAGTTACAAATCTAAATTCAAAAAAAATTATAATTTTATCCTTCATAGAAAAAAATTTATGTGTTAGCCAGTGACATCACTCTTTAAAAATGGTGTTTACTGTTAAAAACTAGTTTTCAAAGGACATGGAAGAAGAAGTGCAATCCAATTCCAATATTTTTTTTAAATATATATTTAGAATCTAAAGAGAAAATTTCACAAATCACTAGTTTGTATCATCTTCAAATTCCTCATGATTTAGCCATTATAGGTGTCCGAAAGTGAAGATTTAGTTAAAAAAATTAGTTTAATGTCCAGTTTGGCCAAAAATTATAAACCAGTATTGTGGGATCACCCTCCTCCAAGAGTGTGATATTTTTTTAAATTTTCTTCTATTGGAGACATTAGACACAATGTTCCCTAAGATGTGACCTTCAATGAACAAAGAAAAATCCCCTTTAACAAATTTTGTACATGACAAAAGAATTTACAAAAACATTTACATTATTGTGCCTTATTGAAGTTATTGGGAGGATAACTTTGGTATGGTTAGTATGATGAGAAACTGATACACTAGCATGAATTTCTCATTATATGGTGAGAAGCCAACACACTAGCATGAATTACTCACTAAACCACTTCGTTGGGACAACTAACCTAGTGGATAGACCGAGGTTCCACTACCCCAAATTGAATAGCATATGTTATAGACAAACAACCCCATTCCACATCATGTTGGAATGGTTGTGCTTGATCCTTTATTTTTCTTAGCCTTTGATAGGGTATGATTATGTATCTTTGTTATTGTTGCATACTTAAGTGTCTTCAATGTCTACTTTAGTGTGAGTTTTACATGGTGTCATCCTCTCAAACTGAAGTGACGAAAAAGGTATCCATTTTCCTCACTTAATTTGGGAATAATTGACATATAATTGACCTAATAATTGACTTAATTGTGTCTCAGATTAATGTTGTGATGTGTTGCACACATTCACATTAATCTAGGGCCCCTTTTTAAACTAAATGTACTTAAATTGTAGCTTGTTAAAGTGTTGTAAAGGGTTGTAACACACTTTCACACTTTGTTATGAAATAACTTGCACAATAGAAGAATATGATATGAAATATGCTGCAAAACTTGATAATAACTAAGAATAAAAATCCACTTCGAGGGGGAAAACCTCCAAATATCTCTAATGAGAACACACTTCACACTTCATGATGAAATAAGACTCGCAACCTCCTATATATACCTATTTATTCTAAGGATATCACCTAGGCTGACTTAGACACACCTATATAAGACTTAGGCCGACCTAAACAACTAAATAACAATATACAAATGATAATATGACTTAATAGAGAGTTAAGATAGCCACAAACTAACCATTCATAACCCGATGTACAATAATATTAAGGGCATAGCATGCCCCCCTTTTTCAAAGAAGCATTGTCCTCAATGCTAATCAAGTTTGGAAACTTTTGAATGAACTCCTCGTCTTCCCATGTGGCATCTTCAACTGGTAACTTCTTCCATTGGATGAGATACTCAGTGATAGTTCTATTCCTTAGCCTCTTTGTGCATGTTTGACGAATGCACTCTGGTTCCAAAATTATTCTTCCTTCTTCATCCAACTCAGGAAGTGTTGTTTGAGTGGGAATATTATGCCCAATTACCTTCTTCAAACAGGAAACATGAAAAACTGGATGTATCTTTGTTGTTGGTGGCAACTCAAGCTAGGGAAACCGATCTTCTGCATGATTTGGTATATAATACTTTGGAGACAACTTATTTTTCTTGCTTTAGTGAGATTTTCTTATAAGGCTGCAATCGCAAGAAGACCTAATCCCCAACTTCAAAACTTCTTTCACTACGATGTTGGTATGCTTGTTGTTTCGATTTTGTGCCATGGCTAAATTCTCCTTGAGTCCTGAAAGTACTTGTTGTTGATGAAGCAAGTGGTCTTCTACTACCTGAACTCTTGGAGACACCTTAATTGATGATGTGATGGAAGGAGGATGATATCCATAAAGTGCCAAAAATGGAGACATTTTTGATGAGCTATGAAAAGAAGTGTTATACCACCATTCCGCAAGTGGTAGCCAATATACCCACTGAGACTATTTCTCTGAAGTGAAACAACGTAGATATCCATCTAAACACTTATTAACAACCTCTGTTTGCCCATCTAATTGAGGGTGGTATGAAGAGATAAGAGCCAACTGAGTACCCAAACATGTGAATAAATCTTTCCAAAAGTGACTAGTGAAGATAGGATCATGATCACTAACAATAACTTTAGGTGTACCATGTAGCTTTTGGATATTCTCCAAAAAAGCTTTAGCCACTGCACTTGCTGTAAAAGGATGTGCTAATGCAATGAAATGTGCATATTTAGTGAGTCAATCAACTACCACCATGATGACATTATGACCTTTAGATTTGGGAAGCCCTATGATGAAGTCCATGGATACCTCTTCCAATGCTGGCTAGGAATAGATAAGGGTTGCAAGAGACCTGGTGTCTTAATTGTCTCCCCTTTATGCCTTTGATAGACCAAACATTCAGCCACAAATTTTTGAACATCACCCTTAAGCCCCTCCCAAAAGAAATCATGCTTGAATCGATGATATGTCTTCAAAAATCCTGAATGACCACCCACTGGAGACTCATGCAACTCTCTGAGAATCTTGATTTTAAGGTTGTAATTCTTGTAGAGATACAAACGCTCTTTATACCAAAGAGTATCTCCCTTCCAACAAAACTTATTTGAACTACCAGGATCACTTTTTAATTGCTCGATGAGATTACTTGTCGCAACATCATTTTTCCACTCTACTTTGGCTTCCTCCACCGAATTTGCTTGTAATATTGAAAGGGCACACAATAAGGCTTCATCTTTCTCATCCTTCCTTGACAGCGCATCTGTGACAATATTTTCTTTCCCTTTCTTATGTACAATCTCAAAGTCATATCCTAACATCTTAGTGACCCATTTTTGTTGCTCTTTAGAAGATAGTCACTGTTCCAAAAAATATTTTAGGTTATCATGATCTGTCTTAACCTTGAAATGTCTACCCAATAGATAAGGCTGCCATTGTTTCACTGCATGGAGTATTTCTAGCATTTCCTTCTCATAAATAGGTTTTGGTTGATTCTTACCTTTTATTTTGATGACTCTGAAAAGCAATTGGTCAACCTTCTTGCATGAGCACTGCTCCTATCCCATTTCTAGAAGCATCACATTCCACAATGAATTCCTTAGTGAAGTCAGGAGTGGCAAGTACTAGAGTTGTACACATAGCCTCCTTCAATCTCTCAAATGTTGTATTGGAAGACTTGTTCCAATGAAAAGAATCCTTCTTCAATAGAATGGTGAGAGGTGCTACTATACTACCATAATTCTTCACAAATCTTCTATAGTACCCTGTCAATCCCAAGAATCCTCTCAGTTTCTTAATGGTTTTTGGAATAGGCCATTCCATGATAGCCTTAATTTTGTTAGGGTCCATTTTTACTCCTTCGTGTGAAACTATGTGTCCCAAATACTCCACCTCTGTAATACCAAAAGCACACTTGGATGGCTTAGCATAGAGTTTATGATCTTCAAGTATTTGTAACATTTGCTTGGTCCATATGTTGCAAATGTTCTTCCCAAGTCTTGCTATAAATTAATATATCATCAAAGAATACTAACACAAACTTTCTCAAGAACTTTAAAATGGAATTCATCAAACTTTAAAATGTAGATGGTGCATTGGTAAGACCAAATGGCATCACCAAAGATTCATAATGACCCTCATGAGTCTGAAATGTTGTCTTACAAATATCTTCCTCCTTAATCCGAATTTGGTGATAACCAGATCTAAGATCTAACTTGGTAAAAAACATAGCTCCATTTAATTCATCTAGAAAATCATCAATGACTGGAATTGGAAACTTATCTTTAATGGTGTACACGTTGAGCACTCTATAATTTGGACACATGCGCCAAGTATCATCCTTCTTATGTACCATCACCACAAGCGAGGAGTAAGCACTTTGGCTATGCCTGATGATTCCTGCCTCTAGCATCTCTTCAACAATCTTTTCTATCTCACTCTTTTGTATGTATGGATACCTGTAAGGCCTGATGTTCGGTGGTTGGCTCCTTGGGACTAACTATATGGCATGATCATGATCCCTCTTAGGAGGAAGTCCTTTAGGCATATCTCCAAGAACAACTAAGTGATAATCAATTATAGCTTGCAAATCTAGATGAGTAGGAGTATTAGATTGAGAGACTTCTAATGAACATAGTTGGGCCACAAATCCATCCACTCCTTTCTTAAGAAACTTTTGCATTTGATGAGAGCTTACCATTTGTGGAGATTTTTCCTTCAACCCCCTTAGCTCTACTAGCCTTCCTTCCGATTGAAATCTCATGAATAGTTCTTGGAAGTTCATCTCAATTGTTCCTAATGTAGTAAGCCATTGTACTCCCAAAACAATATCTGTTGCACCCATGGATATCGCATACATTGGGGTATCAAGTTGATAATCTCCCATGGATAATTTAATTCTATGACACTTCCCTGAACAACTAACTATACCACCATCAGCAATCAAAACTTGAAACTATGGAGCTAGATATATGAAACAATTTAGACAAGTAGCTAACTTTTTGTTGATGAAATTATGAGTACTACCTGTGTCGATCAAAACTGTTACCTTCTGCTTCTTTAGGAACCCCACCACCTTGAGAGTTTGTGGAGCGCTGAAACTTGAGAGTGCATTTCAAGAATAAGTCATTCAAGTTTTCCTCCATAATTGTATCCACCCTTAAGGATAGATTTTGGAATTGCTGAATATAATCCTTAACTGATCCTGTTTGTTGAAGTTTAGCTAGTTGGCTGAAGAAGTTGTTTGTGATGCTATTGTTATATTGTGCTTGGAGTTCCTCTGTAAAAATTGACCATGAGACGGTGAGCCCCTTTTTACTTCGATGAGTGCAAAGCCAACGATACCAAATGAATTGATCTAGTTCTAGATATAAGGAAGCCATCGTGACCTTTTGTCCATTTGGGATTTGGTGTACTTCAAAAAAATTCTCCATTTGGTTTATCCATGTTAGAGGATCCTTACCATCGAACTTGCGCATATCCACCTTTGGAAATAAATTCCTAGATCCCATAGGAGTACTAAAGCTTGTGTCAGTAGTAGCTGACCTAGAATTTTCACCTTGGCCGATTGAGAACTCATTTCTTGATTCAGCCCTGTAGGTGCTTAACATGTTTCGTATGTCCGATATATCTCCTCTTAGGTCACACATATCCATCTTAATTGAGGAAATGTCTTCCTTGACCTTATTGATTTCCTCTTTATGAGTAATATCCTTAATTTTTTCACCATCCTTATTAGGAGACTTCCTCGGAGTGACTTTCTTCTTACCCCTTGTTCCAGGCCCTAGCATGATGGAAACCGCTAATGTTAAAATAAATCACACAAATTAAATTTAAATTATCTCAAATTTTTACTGTAATATCCTTTATTATTTCTTCAAAAACCCAATAAAAATTAGACTCCAATTCAACAAGATGTATGAGATATGTAGATTCCAAGAAAATAGTGTAGAAACCCTAATTCTGCAATAATTCGCTTAATTATGCTCCAATTCTTCTGAAATCTGGAATGTAGCCTCTTTAATATTTTCTTCAAAAACCCTTTAAAAATCAGAAAAAAATTCGCCAAAATCTGAAATATATGCTCTTCCAAAAATCGCCTCTAAAATTGAGAAAAACCTTGCCTCTATGGTGCCAAGATCATGCTCTGATACCACTTGTTATGAAATAACTTACACAATAGAAGAATATGATATGAAATATGCTGAAGAAACTTGATAATAACTTAGACTAACAAGCCACTTCATGGCGGAAAACCTCCAAATATCTCTAATGAGAACACACTTCACACTTCATGATGAAATAAGACTCACAACCTCCTATATATACCTATTTATGCCAAGGATATCACCTAGGCCGACTTAGACACACCTATATAAGAATTAGGCCGACCTAAACAACTAAATAACAATATACTAATGATAATATGACTTAATAGAGAGTTAAGATAGCCACAAGCCGACTATTCATAACCCGATGTACAATAATATTAAGGGCGTAGCACACTTTTCTAGGGTTTCATTAATTAATGGTGGTTAATTGAGCTTAATTAGCCCCCTTAATTCAAATTCAAGACCTGTTTTCAAGGATCTATCTCGACACCCAATAATGATATCGTATGACTTTTAATTTGGAAAATTTGGTGTCGTGAAAAGTTTTGTTAGGACCCATTCGCCTTTACTAGCACAAGGTGTCCTCCCACGTAGGACACACCTTTCTCTGCATTTTGATATGGGTTTTTTTATTTTATTTCACCTCCTTGAAGCTTGGTCCTAGAAATTGTGCCAATACCCATTCGCCTTTTTGGGACATTCCGTTTCTATGCATTTTTGAGGTGGATTTTTTATGTTATTTCATCCCCCCGAAGCATGGTCTTAGGAAGTTGTGCTAGGAGTCATTCAACATTAGTGGGAAATGGGCCCTCTCTTAATAGGACCCCTCTTTTTGAATTTAATTATGGTGTGATACTTATAATTTTAATACCCAAATCTATGGTTGGCTTGAATTATTTGAATTTCGGGATTAACCTCTAGATTTTGTATATATAATGAGTTAATTCACATAGTTTCATCTAATATTTTCAAGAGAGCATCCTAATACTTTACAAGATCATTATAGAGCACTTCAAGAGCAATTCAAGGACATTTCAAGGGAGATTATCAAGAGTTTATTGCAACAATTCAATGTCATTTCATCATGTTAAGGGTTTAGTGCATTCATGCATGTTGTTGAGCTAAGAAAGTTGATGTAGCATTGAAGATCCATCTTACAAGCATTATTTGAGATCAATATATACATTCTTCATTGCCACTACATGCTAGTTTGCAAATTTATTTCACAAGACAACATCCAAGCTATCATCAATTACATATTTTGTGTTTCATGCTTCAATTTCATTATTTCATCAATTGGTTTAATTACCTAAAAGGGGTTTGACCGAGGTAAGCCCCTGTCCCCTAACAAAAAAAAAAATTCTCCTCTTGCATGTGTGATTGCAAGTTTTAGGTTAAAGAGCTATATTTGGAGTTGTCAAGTTGCAAAAGTTGCCATCTACATTGCAAGATCATGAAAAGAGCTCTACAGACTTAATTTCTGACTTTCAAGAGCTAGAAACCTCAAAGTTGAGAATGTAGACATTGGAGTATAGGACCCATAAATTAGTTTTCTAAAACCATAAAAGGACCTATTCGTCACTAAAGGCGAATGAGTCCTCTGAGGTTTAAAAACAAGTTTTTGACAAGGTACACATCCTTTTAAGCTCTCAAAACTTCCCTCATAGTTGCTATAATAGTTAGGTATCATTCCTAATTATTATTTGCATCTTTTAACTCTCATAATTGAATTTTTTAATAGGAAAGGTTAGTGGTTCACCACTTTGATTAATTCACTTTGATGCAAACACTACTTTTTCTATCAAACACTTAAAAATTTAATTAAGAAAAAAAATTCAGTAAAACACTATGAAACCAAGTGAAAGAGCTAGATATTATAATTACAAATTTAAATTGAAAAATAAAAGAATTTTATCCTTCATAGCAAAAAAATTATGTGTTATATAGTAAACATCACTCTTTAAAAAAAAATACTATTAAAAACTAGTTATCAAAGGATATGGAAAAAGAAATTCAATTTGATTCCAAATTATTTAAAAATATATATTCAGAATCTACAGACAAAATTTCATAAATCACTAGTTTGCATCATCTTAAAATTCCTCAAGGTTTAGCCACTATAGGTGTTTGAAAGTGAATATTTAGTTTGAAATATTCATTTCAATGTCAAGTTTGGCGAAAAAGTGTAACCCACTATTATGGGATCACCCAAAGTAACAGTGTAGACCTATATTTTTCAAAACAGAAAGTTGTAGGTCAAGAATCCTACATCTCAATCAAGTGTTCCCATGCCCTTGACCAATGTATTTTGCTCCAATTTTTATGATAGGTGAACAAATATCTTCCCTCAACCTTTTTTTTTTTTTTCAAATTCTAGCTTCATTTGTGTGAATAACTCATGCTTTCAAATTTGGTTCAGTATTCTAATTAGGTCAATAAATTCACATCAAAATTAATCGATTTTAAAGTAATAATAGAACCAAGTATAGGGTAGATTGGCTCTCTTTCTAGGTTGTTAGCCAATCTTGATAACTTGGTTGATTTGGACTCTAATGTTGATATGAAGAAACATTGATTTGGGTAATCTCCATGTTAGGTCTAGGATTTCTTTTTCTACATCACACTAACATGACCTTGAGTTGGGATCCATCCTTGCATTTTTATATATTTTTTCATACTTCCTAAGTTACAGTTGAGTGGGGTGTTAGTGTGAATATTCTATATTAGTTAACTAGTTTTATATTAGGTCCTACTCACATTTACATAATATTAATTAGATCATTTAATTTTTGCACCTCATATCATAGGATCAATATTCTTTTCATAATATTAATTCCTAGGGCTTCATCCTTGTCTTTAAAATAATGCTTTGTTCATTATATATTGTACTGGTTTCATTTTTGTATCTAATGATTTTTTTTGGCTTCATAGCATTTCCACTACTTCTCTCATCTATGGAAAGTTGTTTTTAGTTACAAGTGATCCTTGGACTTCTATGATGTTGATAAAAAACTCCCACAAATTTTACTTAGAAAAACATGTTCATAAAAAGAAAGGTCATGAAATTTCTATGTTTAGTGTGAGTAATGAGATAATAGCCTTTGGTTGGGTGGTTAAGAATTTGTATGATGTCGTCTTTAGCCATACTTTGTGCCATTAGATATCTAGGGATGAAAGATATTCCTACAAAATAACAATGATCGTCAAATGATACCTAGAATATTATATATTGAATACTATAGATGATGGACATATAGTATTGGAAGATTGCCCCATCCATGCGAAGATATACCATTGACTCTCTAATATACTCTAAGAATACTTATTGTGGATTGTACTTGTTGATTTTAAATCTAATAATGATGCTTCTAATTAGATTGAAACTAGTTGTGATATATACATAGATACTCAACATACTTATACTTGATAAATTGTCTCTTACAAAATGATGGCATCAAATATTTTACTTAGTATGAAATGAATAATGTGAAATGAAAGTTGTATTCATTGATGATTTATCATAATAAAATTGTACTTGCAATTGAACTATAATATATTCTTAATTACTATGTAAAATGAAATTTATAATCATTGATGGTTCATTAGAAGAATTATACTTGTAATTGAACTATAATATATTATTAATTATGATTATACTTCATGAGATGAATAAACTTGATGCTTAAATCACGATCAAATAGTTAAAATAAAATTAATTTATCAAGACTCAATTAACAATATATATGCATTTTGCATTATGTAAATCGACTTTCAAACTGAAAAATAGAAACAAAGTACTTTCTATATATTTATTGTATGCAAGCTATGTGTCCATAATTTGTGTACTCTGATCTAACCAAATAACAACCATATTGCATTGCATTATGTAAATCAACCTTCAACTGAAAAATAGAAACAAGTATTTTCTATATATATAGATTATGTATACAAATTATGTGTCCATAATTTGTGTACTCTGATATAACCAAATACAGCGATGTTACATTATGTAAATCAACCTTCAACCGAAAAATAGAAACAAGTATTTCTATATGCATAGATTCTGTATACAAGTTATATGTCCATAATTTGTGTACTCTGATCTAACCAAATAACAGCAATATTGCATTATGTAAATCAACCTTCAACTGAAAAATAGAAACAAGTATTTCTATATATATATATATTCCGTATACAAGTTCTGTGTCCATAATTTGTGTACTCTGATCTAACCAAATAGCAGCGGTATTGCCTTGTTATTTATAAGCCGGCAGGATAATTTGGATGATTTTGTTTATAAATGAAAAGTAAAATTCACTCACACACATATATGTATATATAAATAATGCGTTACAACTGATCAGAATCACAATCAACTAGTTAAAATAAACTTAATTTATCAAGACTCAATTAACAATATATAAGCATTTTGCATTATGTAAATCAACCTTCAAACTGAAAAATAGAAACAAAGTACTTTATATATATATTCTATGCAAGCTATGTGTCCATAATTTGTGTACTCTGATCTAACCAAATAACAGCAATATTACATTATGTAAATTAGCCTTCAAGTTAAAAATATAAACAATTATATATATATATATATATATATATATATATATATATATATATATATATATATATATATATATATATATATATGCCATGTATCCATAATTTGTGTACTCTGATCTAGCCAAATAACAGTGATATTGCATTGCATTATGTAAATAAACCTTCAACTGAAAAATAGAAACAAGTATTTTCTATATATATAGATTCTGTATACAAGTTATATGCCCATAATTTGTGTACTCTGATCTAACCAAATAACAACGATATTACATTATTTAAATCAACCTTCAACTGAAAATAGAAGCAAGTATTTTCTATATATATATATATATATATATATATATATATATATATATATATATATATATATATATATATATATATATATATATATATTCTGTATACAAGTTACATGTCCATAATTTGTGTACTCTGATCTAACCAAATAACAGCGATATTGCATTATGTAAATCAACCTTCAACTGAAAAATAGAAACAAGTATATATATATATATATATATTCTGTATACAAGTTCTGTGTCCATAATTTGTGTACTCTGATCTAACCATTGCGTTGTTATTTATAAGCCGCAAGGATAATTTTGTTGACAAATGAAAAATAAAATACATATATATATAAATAATGCGTTACAACTGATCAGAATGAACAATAGATAACACAAGCCGAAAGTTGTGCACGTCACAGGGAATTTTGAGCACCCCCATCTGCTTAAATCCATATTCTTCCGCAAGCATGGTCAGAAGAGAGCGTATCATCGTATGCTTCAGAAAATTTATGGGCACAAAAAAATGTTCTTTGTCCATCCCAACACACACAGAAAAACAGCCTTTGGGAATGATATTCCTATCTTGATCTTGCTTACTTCCATTGCCCAGGAAGGCATATCTGCTGCTGCTTGCGTCCATTTTAAGAGCTCCTAATAACTTGCATACCTTCTTTCTAAAGCTCCCCACCATGTCTTCCTAGCTTAGGCACCAGACTTTTGCTCTAAGCTCTTTCAAGGCCAAGTTATTTAAAGGACTATGTACTCGGTGAACATTCATTGCTTGTGGACTTTTCGTAGGGCAAGCGATTTAACAACCATTCCACGCGGAAGATTGTTTAGAAAACTAATTGTTAACAGTTGCTTTAAGCATGCTTTAGAAGACTAAATGGCTTTTATCTTTTCAAGATACGTCGGCCTAAGACTCTTTGATAATAACTCAATACGCACGACACGATGAGTCGATATTTAGTTTGACCAAAATCAGATGCTCCACTAGCTTACACGCCCGGCTGAACAAACCTATATTGCCTATGCCTCACTGCACTTCCGACCTCGACACAACTCCATATAAAACAATTAAGCTGGGTGATTTTGTCAATATCTTGGATAAATGACTGTTCAAACCAAAATTTATATTCCTGTATCTTTTACATGCTGCACTCGTCGATACTGCAAATTCATCGCTAGAGTTAGACATCTAATAGTAGATCATTTTATTATAATGCGAATATTGCTACTTTTAGCATATTGACTGATATCTTTTGAATATTTTATACCTTTATGAGATACGAGGGGTTGATTATTATGAATGAGCGTGAGGTGTGCTTCATCTTATCAACCATCGTGCCTGAAAATGATATGCACCCTGGTAAAGTGATATCCTTTTCTCTATCGCTTGTCAACTTTTCCCAATTCTTTTTAAATAAATGATGAGCTTACATTCAACAAATGAACTGTATAATTTTCTTCATCGTAATCTCCGAATTGTTGTATAAAATAATTAAATAATCACATGTGGAGAGAAGTTGCAATGCTGCAGTTGATGTATCATTTTCTGAGATGAGCTCCTCTTTGTTTATTGTTTATTCTGAGATGACAAGTAAAGCAGCCTATTGGTTGTATAATTTTCTTAAGCAAAGATCAAAAGCGAATGGGAAAGCCTAGGAGCTCAACCCATGTGGGCAATTTAAGCAATTTGTCTCGACATATAGCCTAAGGAAATTATCTTCCCAATTGTGCATCCTGAATTGATAGACACTAGTGCTCTTGGTTTTTGTTGTTTGAAAGAAATGAAAGAAACAAAGAAATCCTAGCTTAGCATCAATGTCATCATGCAAAACACTAATAGTTTGAATTTGATAGTTTGAAATCCTTATGTTGAGTGACCTAATTCCTCTAATTGATACTGATTTTCACTCTAGCATGTTTCTCATCAATCATTTCAGCTCATCCTTGTCCTACAATAAGTGGGAGAAAGGGGTTAAGTAGCCTTTTCCTCATATGTCACTTGTTGTTGTCTCTTTTGGATCATTGATCACCTTTCATGAATATATAGGAGCAAGTCGAGGATGTGGACAACATGCCTTAAGTTGGCTCACATGTGACATACTTATCCATGATGCAATTTCATTCAAGAACATATGACTTGGCATAGGGCTTTCCGAGTAAGCTCTCATGTCTTCTTCTACTTTAAAGAAATTGCTCATAGTAATGGTTTTAACAACTGCTTTAAAGTGGGGGCATACATCAACACTCGTGTTTCAATGTGCCATTTTCTTTCTTTTTGTGGCGTGTCCTTTTCTTGGGGGTGTCATTGGATTTGATTTCCTCTGAAAGTGTGATATTTCTTTGACTTGTTCTTTCTTGGAGACATTAAGCACAATGTTCCCTAAGAAGAGACCTTGCATAAACTAAGCAAAATCCCCTTGAATGTACCTTACACTATTTTGTAATTACAATATCTGTTATATGGCCACCTTGTAGACACTTTGCTTTCCTATGGAGCCATCATGTTTACTCATGAGTATGAAGCATACAAAAATTTTCTTGCCTTATGAAGATTGAAGTTCATTGTTGTATGGCACCTTATCAAAGTTATTAGGAGGTATAGCTTTGGTCTGGTTGTACAGGAAGCTGAACTTAGGTATGACTTCCCCATAGCCACTTGCTTGTGAGTGCATACCGACCGTGTATGTATGTGTCTCACCATTTTGGATACTCACCCAATGGATAGCCTAGATTTTAGTTGCTTTAGAGTGAGTGTACATTTTTGGAAAAACATCTTAGATATGATCCACATCGTGTTGGATAAACTATCGAGTCTTGATCCACCTCTTTTTATTTTGTTTTCCTTTCTTCTTTATGTCTTTGACATTACATGATTCTGTATCTTGATGCTACATATCATACACCTTGTGTGTGTCCCTTCGTGCTTATGTTCATTTGATGTAGGATCTTGGATCCTGGGGGCTTGGTTAACTCCTTGATCTTTGTCATCCTAGACCATCCACATCGGTACATGAGGACCCTCATGAATGTCTAATCTAGTGTGAGTTTGAAGCAAGTTCCTCCTCTCACTGAAGTGGGAGCTAAATATAGTAATGGAAAATGTATCCCTCTACATTTTCATAATTAATTTGGGAATTAATAGCATTAAAATGGACATAATGTTTCCTTGATCTAGTGTTGTAATGTGCTTTACACATTCACATTGGATTTAGTGTCCTTTTAAGCTAAATTGACCTAATTTTGCCTTAATTTAATGTTGTAAAGTGTATGTATTTACACCTTCACATTTAGTTTTGAGACCTCTTGCATTTATGACCTTCATATCATCATTAATAGCCCCCTAAGACCCTATATCATGCATCTCGAGGCATAATTCAACCGAAATCGTAACATAGACATCAAATATACTTAATTTCTCAACTCCCTGACATTTCCTCCACCTGAAAAAGCTTGGTGGGACCCATACACCACCTTGGGCATATGAGTCCCATCCAAATGAGACCTATACACCACAAGTGGTGTATGAGTCCCATTTGGCCCCTTTTTAGGATTTTAAGCCAGAAATCACGGTTTTAAGTTCAAATTTCATGAATTTCGGTCTCTAGGATATAATAAATGATAAGTTGGATGGATTTCCTATTTAAAAAAGGTCTCAAATAATTATTTCATGAAGCCTTCATGATATCAACATAAGCTATAAAGTGTTAAGCATTCTAAGACTTCACAAGAGTGTTGAGAGAGTTTACAAGAGTATTTCTAAGGAATTCAAGGGGATATTTCTTCATCATTTGTTGCAGCAATTGAAGATCCATCATCATATCGAGATCATAATGGATCAAGCATGTTTTTGAGCTAGTGTTGTGATGTAGCATCCAAGATCCAATATTAAGCATTGTTCTACCTCTATTCTAGGTCAAAATCTACATTCTACATAACCACTTCATGTTAGATTACTAATTTACATCTCATGACATCATTCAAGGCATCATTGTTCATGTTTCATATTCATATTTTATTGTTTCATCACAAGGTTTAATTACCTAAATGGGGTTTTACCAAGGCAAACCCCTATCCTCTAACAATCAACAAACTTTTCTCTCTTTACATGTGTTATTGCAAATCTAGGTGGCTTTAAGGCTTGAGGATCATTTGGAGACAAAGTTACAAGGTTGAAAAAAGTTGTCAAGTTGTCACAAGGTTGTCATCTACAAGTTTGAATTCAAAATTTCAGATTCATAAATGAAGTGTGGAAGGAAAAACAAAGATAGGAGAGGAAATTCAAGTCTTAACCCTCCAAAAAAGTAGAATGGGACTAACATGCCACTTGTGGCATATGAGTCCTAGTACAACTCATTTTTTTGATTTTAGTGAACTCAAATCAACCATTGTGAGATTCTAGTTTTGGAATAGAAACCTTAGTCTAGGACTAAATCACCCAGACTAGCGTATAAGTCCCAATGGGAATCAAATAGAAGATTTCTAGGGTTTTGGAGCTTGGTTTGTCCTCATCACTCTTGTTGGTTTTTTTTCCAGTACACCTAAGGAATCTCTAAAAAGTAGCCAACTCCTATACTCAAGATCCTTAAAATGAATGGCCCACTAACAAGATTTAGTCGAGGACTAAAATCTTCTACACTTTAGGCTCTGTGGGACCTAGGAGGGTGTTCCTAATAGCATTCCATTTGACTATTTCAATAAATGACATATCAAATCATAGATCGGTTCCCATGAGGGGTAAATAAAATAATTCACTCAAATTTTAGCTAATCCTTAAGTAAATAACTATAAATTCACCAGGAACTGTAAGGAAATACCTCATGCACATAGGTGGGTTCATGAAGTTGGGTTACACTTTTGTGGCCAACTCCAAAAAAAAATTGAAAATGACATAACGCGAGTGCGTTGTAATGCGCTTGCGTTATGCCATTTTAAAAGCAAAAAAAAAGTGACAGTGATTCATTTTCTATTGTCTATTTTTCTGCTTTGCCCACAGCCAAAAACCCTCATTTTTGTGCTCACATTCTAGGAGGAGGCATTCTACAAAAATTTTCAACAACAGTTGCTTTTTCTTCACAAAGATGGTGTCACGACGACAAAGAGGTGTACGAGGTAAGTATTGTTTGCTATTTGTTTTGAATTTCTCAGTTTCATGTTGATTTTGTTTGTTTTAGGCTAGATTTGATTGTTTTTTTTTTAATTTGTAGGAGATGCAAATGATCCTGTAAATCCTCAAAATCCTCAACAAGAAGAACAGGAAAATCCTCAACAACAAAATCAACCTCCCCCACCAATCACTCAACACCCTCCTGGCACCCAACAAAATTTGAGTGAAATTGAGAACAACAAAAACCAAAGTGAGGATCTTATCAGTTGGTTGAGTGATCCAAATGCTTCAACCACAGAAACAATGACCCTAGCAAATTCAATGAAAGAGATGTTAAAAAATGTAGATTCAAAAACCCAACAAATAGCAAGATGGCGAGATAGGAGGCAGGCAACTAGGGCATATTATGCAGATAAACTATCATATAAACAAGTAAAAGTTTTAAAAATTACTAAAGGTGATTTGTGCTCTTTATTCACTGAGCCTAGAACAAATCAAAATCTTAGCCTTAATGTGAAGAGGTTTCCTATTCATTGGTGCCACCACCAAGAGATTAGGAACTGTTTTTATGATAGGTGGAAATTGGTCTTTGATTACCCACTGTGCAACAATTGTGAAGTCCCCCAATATTTTCTTAGGAAACTATATAGTGAATTCATATTGAACCAAATCCAAAATTATTTTGATATGAGGGAGTTCTAGGGGAGAGGTGGGAGGTTGGTTCAGGATAGGCTCGGTGCACAGTCGTATCCTATGCGGCAAGGGAGACGACCTCTCACTATGCTGCCTCATGAGCACATTGTTATTCCTGCTGTTGCGAAGGAGAGTGTCGATGTAGAGACATTGCAGGTGATCAACACTTTGACCCAAAGTGTCATCCATCATACTAGCCCTATTGTATAATGCCATCCAGGGGATTCTTCAAGTGGTGGCCTTCAAACCCACGTGTGTCAATCTTGCGGGGCGACTTGTTCATATGACCCCACTGGCACTCAGGAGGCTACTATGTAGGATCCTTATGCTACTACATAGGATTTGTATGCTACTATGGGGATGGAGAGGATGGCTAACATTTTGCATCATGCATATGGCATTGATAGTCAGGTAAAATTCAGCATGTTCATTGAATTTAATTTATTAAATTTCAATTCTAAAATGCAAGATTAACTAATTTAGTTTTATTATTTTAATAAAATTGTAGGGTCATAGTGTTGAGACTGGATACACCGTTCCTCCACCTACTTATTTTTGTAGTACACCTATCAGTGGGGTATGTAACTAGTAAACAATTATAAATTTATTACATTTTAATAGCATTATTTTATGAATGGTATTTTAATATGTGGTTTTGGATGTTGAATAGGCTAATATTGGAGGTTTCACGCAAACACCTCCTAGTGCCATCACTTGGATTTACTCAAATGTACACAGAGGTACAATAGAATAAAGAGAACTTAACTAATGAATTCTACTTAATAGATTTTTGTAGTTTATATTCATATTGTGGGTTACATTACATTACACATCATTCAAACTCAAAGCATTACTTCAAATTCCATAACTAATAACTATATGCTTATAGATGACAAAGTTTCAATTGTATAATATAGTTGTTTAGAAAGTCAATATAAGCAGCACAATTACTTCACATGGAGGCATGTGCTTGCAAAGGTGCACCAGCACGACAAACTATGGATGCTTGGAAAATATCTATATGAAACCATAATAGTAAGCAATAGCATAGATAAGGTAGTTAGTGATGCAGAGCATCATATAAAAACACTCAATCATTAGGGTACATTTGATGTAGAGCATCTGACAAACACCATCAACATCATTTCTTTAAGGTATTTCAATCCCAAATAGAACCAGGAGAAGATCAAATATAATTTCATCAAAAATCCACTCAAATTCTCTTAGCCATTCCATATGCCATCATTCATCATTCCACTAATTAGTATTCCAATTGACTCATTCAAATAAAAAATCATATTAGAAAACTTTGACTTAATCAATTACATTCACATCATTCTCAACCACCATAAAAACAACATAAAACTAATTATTGACACTTGAACAATTCATCCTTTCATTTATTCACCAAGGAAACAAATCAACTAAACCATACCTCACTATTATCAGTCCATTATCAGGCATTGTACTCACCATATTTTGACTGTAGTAGTCTATTTACAAGTTACAAACTCTTGCTACAACAGAATCTTGATTATCATCTTGTGGTTAATCACCAATTTGTCAAAAGGCTTCATAGTACTCACCAATCCAACCATAAAAGTCACCAAACCTGTCTTATACGCCTTAACCAAATTTAGTAACATTAATCATATCATTAGTTTGATAGTAACCAAGCACTCAATATCATCCTTTCCACTATTTAAACAAACATCTTTGTTTTGATCAAACAATATCATATTCCTCTAGTAGGTCTGTCAACCATTGAATCAGGTAGTTACATTCCTATCTCAAAGCTTATTAAAAAAATCAATGCACATTTAGAAACACTTTCTAGCACATCACAACATATCAAATTTCTTAGATGTTTGACATAAAGAAAATCATCAGATTTCAGACTGTCCTCTAAAGAAAGGCTAGTAGATTAGGCCTGTTTTACAAAGGAGACCCCTTCAAAACCATTCCAAAACACTCAAAACCTAAAAAAAGTCTTCAAGCATGTCTTATAACTCAATATTTCACCATTTATAGGGATTGAAAACCATGAAAATGTTCAATAAACCCCCATTTATAGGGTGTAAAAGCACAAATCAAGGAGGGTTTTGTGAAAAATACTCTTGCAAACCTCTATTTCTCTAGCCACCACCTGGAACATGATTTTTTAGGTCTTCCAAGACCTTCTACATCATTTCCAAGCCTTTGCAAGCTTTATTTATTCATGACCCATGACTTTAGCATCACTTTGTGTAGGAAAATCCTCTATTTTCCAATGTAGCAACAACTCCACCATGGTATTCTTGCTTTTCCCTGCACTTAAAACCATCAAAACATGCAAAAAATCCTAACATTAACCTAGTCCACCAATTTACTTGACCTATATTGGTGGAGTAGTGAAGAAAAACCCTATTGGACTCTCAAACTTGCTTCTAAAAGGACTTTGTCGAGCACTGAAAACTGCCTTTTATTCTTTTGTTTCCTAAAACTAACCTTCCAACTCTTGAAATTGGAAACTAACTCCTCTTTACATGTATTCACACTATGATTTAACTTTGGGTGTTCCTAAATTACCAACACAAGAAAACAAAACAATAGAGTAATGTTGCAAACTCAAAAACAAGGAATTTTTATTTCAAAATCTAATTACAAGAACACAAAATTCTTCTTTTTCTTGCCTTTACATGCCTTTTAAAGATATTTCCTTTTCCATAACTATCTTTCCATCAGTTGAAACTACCCCTTTTAACCCTTAATATGCATGATTTCCTTGTTTTTGTCAATTTAAGAACTTTTAACAATATTACATTTTTGCATTGTTTGCATTTTCCCACTTTGACCACCTAGAACTTACCCATAACCTTAAATACATTTAGATAAGAGCTCATATGACCTTGAACATGCACTTTACATCATTTTTCCATGACCTTTTGTGATTGACTCAATATAAATTTGAACACTCGTCCCTTTTGCAAAATTGAAAAGTATTTGATGACCTAGGTGCTCTTGCACAAACATCTGATCCAATTGAATCAGGAGAAGATCAAATTGAATAAGCAACTAAAATTTCTTTCTCTTTTCATCAAAAATCACATTGTATCATTTGTAAACCAATAGTCAACAAGAATCCAACTCATTTGAATACTTCTTCTTATCATCCTCAAGCTTCAAACATCTTATTTATCAACAAAAATGATTGATCCATGCACACAAAACCTAATTAGAGTCACTAAACAATTCACTCTTTCATCATTCACCATGGCACCCTTCCACTCAATTTTCTTTAGCTAGTCAAAATAGTAAGCATGATAATCAAAAATATATGGATAGGGAAAATAGTAAGCATGATAATCATAAATATATAGTTTAATACTTGTACTTAAAATTTTGTTCATTAGTTCTCATACATTATAAGTCCTATGATGTGGATAGCTATTGTAACCTTTTTGTGATTGAATAATTTTTTGTTTTATTTTTAGATGTTGGTTGTGGAAACACCTCCAAATGTTGTGAGGGAAATGGATATTGGTGTTTCATCTGCTATACAATCCTCGATGACTCTAATAGGGGAGGTATGAGGCAAATTACTAAATTTCAATTTACATTCATTGTTATAAATGCTAGTTCTAGTGGAAAATCAAACCATTATTGATTCATAGTTTAATTCCTATTTAGATGGTTTATACAGGGCTTGAGCACACCTCAACATCAATGTGCAAATATTTCCATAGTGGAAAGTGATCGTGAGATGGCCATAAGTGATTATTTTATTAAATATATCATTTTTTATAATGTAATTTCTATATATTAATGTCTTTACTTCTTATTGTAACATTTAAAACTTCATCAGGAGATAAACTCTAGTAGGAGTAGCAGGAGTGCTCCTCGATCACAATAGAAATGAGTGATAGAATTATTGCCATCGGTTCACCAAACAAAGGGAAATAATTTATTTCCAGAGCATGGAGAGAAATGAATTTTGATTCCAGAGCCCTTTGTTGTATGCCTAAACATGGCAATTTTGAACATATTTTGTATTGGATATATTTGACATTGTCTTCCTATATGGCATTCTCGTAAGCCTATATGGCTATTTTGTAACTATATTTTATACTTATATGGACATATATTGATGTATGCGTACATGGCTATTTGGTTAATACAAATGTTTTTTATCGATATTTGGTGTCCATATTTGAACTGAGAATTTATGACACATCTGTAGAGAAATAGAGGAATAATCCAAACTAAAACACATTACACTTTTGTTCTCACTGACTTGATGTACTCTCCAAAATCTCTCTTCTCTCATGCAAAGAGTTAGAACTATGTGGCCATGCCTTTGCATCATTCAGGAAGTTTTTCTCTTTTTGACAATGTCAAAAGCGTGGTTGCATATAGATTAGGCAAAAGACTTTTCCTTTTAGATTATAAATGCATGGAAGTTTCAAAAAGTATCCTTGATATTACAAAAACATATGTGTTTATACCATAGCAGCAAAAATATTTTGGGGAAAAAATAGGCAAACCAAAAGTATAAGATTTTTTAAAAAAATTGGGAAAAAGTCTAGAAAAAAATTGAAAAAAAATCAGATTTAAAAACAAAGGTAAAAAAAAAGTAGAACAAGAGATAAAAACTTGTTTTAAAATTTTTAAAGGAATTTTCATAGCATAGAGATATAGAGAGAAAATAAAATAAAGAGTTTAATTAATAAATTGTAAAAAATAGATTTTTGTAGTTTATATTCATATCATTGATTACATTACATTGCACATCTTTCAAACTCTAAGAATTGCTTCACATTGCATAACTAATAACTAGATGCTGATAGATGACAAAATTTCAATTACAATATAGTATTTACAAAGTCAACCTAAGCAACTATGCAATTACTTCACATTGCATAACTAATAACTAGGAGTAGCTTCCAATTGCATTTTCTTGTCATGGCATTCTATAAGACAACATTTCTTTGAGGCATTTTTTCAAATAGTTCATTTCCTTGTCTATACTACCACATTTTTGATACATCTCTACCAAAGCATTTTGTCAAATAGTTCACTGCCTTGTCTATACTACCACATTTTTGATACATGTCTACCAAAGAACTTTGTCAAATAGTTCACTGCCTTATTGCTATGGATGAAAGCCTAAAACAAGTTCTTTCAAACAAGCTATGGATTCTTGGAAAAAATCTATCAAAAGCATAATAGTAAGATATATCATAGACAAGGCAATGAACCCTTTGAAAAAATGCCTCAAAGAAATGAGGTCTCATGGTGATGGAATGCCATGACAATCAAATGCTTTTGATTGTCATGGCATTCCATCACCATGAGACCTCATTTCTTTGAGGCATTTTTTCAAAGAGTTCAATGCCTTGTCTATGCTAACACATTTTTCATACATGTCTATCAAAGCATTTTATCAAACAGTTCATTGCCTTACTGCTATGGCTAAAATCCTAAAATAGGTGCTTTCCAACAAGCTATGAATGCTTGGAAAAAATATATCATAGCATAATAGTAAGTAATATCATGGACAAGGCAATGAACTATTTGAAATTCCTCAAAGAAATGTGGTCTCATGGTGATGGAATTCCATGACAAGCAAATTTCTATGGATTGTCATGGCATTCCATCACCATGAGACCACATTTCTTTGAGGCATTTTTTCAAACAGCTTCACCTTTGTCTATGCTACCACATTTTTCATACATGTTTACCAAAGAATTTTATCAAACAGTTCACCTCCCTTGCTGCTATGGTTAAAATCCCTAAAGTAGGTGCTTCCAAAAAGATATGGATGCTTGGAAAAAATCTATCAAAGCATAATAATAAGCAATAGCATAGACAAGGTAGTGAACTATTTGAAAAAAAGCCTCAAAGAAATGTGGTCTCAATGGTGATGGAATGCCATGACAATCCATAACAATTTTCTTATCATGGCATTTGTCATGCCATTCCATCACCATGAAACCACATTTCTTTGAGGCATTTTTTGAACAGTTTATCCTTTCTATGCTACCACATTTTTCATACATGTCTACCAAAGCATTTTATCAAAAATTTGTTTCCTTGCTGCTATGGCTAAAAGCCTAAAAATTACTTTCGAACAAGCTATGGATGCTTGGAAAAAATATATCAAAGCATAATAGTAAGCAACAAGCTATGGTCTCATGGTTTTTTTTGACGTGAAAATCAACATGATTTTATTCACATTTTTTTGTAGGTTATAAACACATTTTTTTTGGCAATTTTGTTGTTTTAAATGAAATTCAAGTTTATGGTGGTTTTGTTGTTTATGTAATGATATGTGATATTCTAATCCTAATTCATGCTTCTAGGTTGCATAGATATATATTTTATTTTTACATGTTTTTTGTACCAACGAACCCAAAACGAACTGAACCCCCCTCCAAATTTTTTTGGCCAAACCGGTGAACCAAACACCCAACCATGAACCTCAAAACCTATTCCAACACTCTTCATTTTTCCTAAACAAACTTAATTGACCACCAAATTATGTTGCCCCTTGACTTTACCCATGTTTACTTCCTCAAACCTCTCTTTTTCATTCAAAACCCCTGTTTTCCCAACTAGGCCTATCATGCCATAACATACTTTTGACCTCCCCTATCTTTCCAAACCTTTCGAACACATCAAACTCCACAATATTACCCTATTTCTTACCTATTCTAACTTATTTTCAAGCAATTTTTTCTTTTCACCTCTTCTAGCCTTGCTTTTAAGGGGCCTCAATTTTGAATTTTCAATAGGAGCAGTGTTAGTAATCTCTTTCAATGCCCTTAGTAATTCTATTTTATTAAATTCCTACTCTCTATCCTACTTACATCAGGCCCATATCACTAAGACACAACTTCCAAAATAGGTGGAATGGCCTATTTCAACATACTACACTCAAACCCTTAAGGGATCGATCTGGTTAAACATAGCTCAAAGTGATTTTGTATGTTTGGGTGAGAAAGAGGACCATTCCTAGTGTGAACATGCCTATTCAGATGCATTGGAAAAATCCATTTGGTCACATGAGTTGCAGAATGAAAGTTGCACCACTTTACAACTTTCCACTGCTTCCATTTGACACTTTTTCCGTCAACTAAAATCTGGACACCATAGAAAAACAACTCCGAGATAATAAAAAATGAGAGGTTATTGTAGAGGTACCCAACACGATCCCATGGGATCAGACGAGAATTTTCTAAGAGTCACAGTGTCTGAGTAACCTCATGTTGAAGTTTGCAGCCATTTTGCCCTTTGGACCCTTAAGGGATCAATCTGGTTGAACATAGCTCAGAGAAATTTCATGTGTTTGGGTGTGAAAGAGGACCATGCCTAGCATAAAAATTCCTATTTGGATGTGCTGGAATAGTCTATTTGTTCAGACGAGTTACAGAACGAAAGTTACACCACTTTGCAACTTTCCACTACTTCCATTTGACACTTTTTTCATCAACTAAAAACTTGACACCACAAGAAAACCACTTCGAGATAACAAAAATTGGGAGAGGTTATTGTATAGGGGCTCAATATGATCCTATTGGATTAGACAAAAAGTTTCTAAGCATCACAGTGTCTGAGTAACCTCATGTTGAAGTTTGCATCCATTTTGCCCTTTGGACCCTTAAGGGATCGATCTGGTTGAACGTAGCTCAAAGTGATTTCGTGTGTTTGGGTGTGAAAGAGAACCATGCATAGCATAAAAATGCCTATTTAGACATGTTAGAATAGTCTGTTTGGTCACACGAGTTGCAGAATGAAAGTTGTACCACTTTGCAACTTTCCACTACTTCCATTTGACACTTTTTCCATCAACTAAATATTAGACACCACGGGAAAACCACTCCAAGATAACAAAAACCGAGAGAGGTTATTGTAGAGGGGTACAATGTGATCCCATGGGATTAGACGAGAAGTTTCTAAGCATCACAGTGTTCGAGTAACCTCATGCTAAAGTTTGCGACCATTTTTCCCTTTGGACCCTTAAGGGATCAATTCCGTTGAACGTAGCTTGGAGCGATTATGTGTGTTTGGTTGCGAAAGAGGACCATTCCTAGTGTAAAAATTCCTATTCATACATGTTGGAATAGTCCGTTTGGTCACATGAGTTGCAGACCGAAAGTTGCACCACTTTGCAATTTTCCACTACTTCCATTTGACACTTTTTTCATCAACTAAAAACTGGACACCATGGGAAAACCACTCTAGGATAACAAAAACTGAGAGAGGTTATTGTAGAGGGGCCCAACATGATCCCATTGGATTAGACAAGAAGTTTCTAAGCATCACTGTGTCTAAGTAACCTCATGCTGAAGTTTGCAGCCATTTTTCCCTTTAGACCCTTAAAGGATTGATCTGGTTGAACATAGCTCAGAGCGATTCCACGTGTTTGGGTGCAAAAGAGAACCATTCTTATCATAAACATGACTATTTAGATGCATTGGAATAGTCTGTTTGGTCACACGAGTTGCAGAATGAAAGTTGCACCACTTTGCAACTTTCTGCTACTTCCATTTGACACTTTTTCCATCCACTAAAATTTGGACACCATGGGAAAACCACTCCAAGATAACAAAAACTAAGAGAGGTTATTGTAGAGGGGCGTAATTCAATCCCATGGGATTAGACAAGAAGTTTCTAAGCATCATGGTGTCCAAGTAACCTCATACTGAAGTTTGTAGCCATTTTTCCATTTGGACCCTTCAGGGATCAATTGGGTTGAACGTAGCTCAAAGCAATTTTGCATGTTTGGGTGTGAAAGAGGACCATTCCTACCATAAAAATGCATATTCAGATGCATTGGAATAGTCTATTTGGTGACACAAATTGCAGAACTAAAGTTACACCACCTTGCAACTTTCCACTGCTTCCATTTGACACTTTTTCCATCAACTAAAAACTGGATACCATGGGAAAACCACTCCAAGATAACAAAAACTAATAGATTTTATTGTAGATGGGCCCAACATGATCCCATAGGATTAGACAAGAACTTTCTAAGTATCACGGTGTCTGAGTAAGCTCACGTTACAGTTTGTAGCCATTTTTCCCTTTAGACCCTTAAGGGATTGATCCGATTGAACAAAGGGTCTATACTCTAAACTTATCGAAACCTTACCAAATCTTGAGGAAGAAATTATAAGGTGCCAAAACTTCAAAATCCACAATCAGATCTCAGCTATACCACCATACAATGGGTAAACCATAAAACCCTCTATTGTAGCCTAAACCCTAGGGGTTTATTGAAAATGATACTTCCAAAGCTAACCACAACCTAAAAATTACTCAAAAAAGTTTTTGATACCCTACACAAGCTCAAAAAATCATAAAATAATGCTTCCCTACACAAAAACACAATTTGACTCTTCAAAACCACAATTTTTCTTAAAGAAAACTTAGTTTTACACACATGGGTTTCACACCCATCTCACTTTCAGACCTCCCCAACACTAACACATCATTCCCACACCTTAATAATGTTAGTTCAGACCCATTCCTCAAGTTATAGAGGATATAGAAAGAGGAATGGGTCAAAAAGCCATTTTTGTTGACTCAAAACCTTCAAATGTACAAGTTTGGGCCAGTTTTAGTAAATTGATGATATTCTATTCCTTATTTTCCTTTATGAACAAAACCTACTGAATGGTGCTCCTGCACCAATCATACATTGACCTTATCTTTCCTAAAGTTTGAACCACATCCATTACCTCCACATAAAACTCGGCATCCTTGGTCTTCTTGGTTCCCATGCCTTGATATTGTTATGCAAATGAAAATGAAGCAAAGTAATCATCTCCTTCTCCGCTGGCTGGAAGAATGCATGCTTAATGTTTTGATACATGATATCAGCTCTCTCATCTACTCTCATGGTTAAATACAAAAATATAGTATGGTGGGCCTCCAAAGTTCCAATCATCTTTCTTCCTCTTCCACCAAATGCTAGCATGGTCCACACGTATGCTAGCCTAATTAACTTTGTTTTTGAAAGCTAAAGTTTCTCTTGAGTCACTAGTGTTGCTTTGTCTTCCTTTTCAGACTCTTTCATTGCTACAGATCATCTCTGGGATTTAATCATTTTTACCACATGTGGTTGATGTGCTTTGAATCCTTGCATCTAAAGGAAATTTCCTCAACATAAATACTGCTAGGGAATTTCAATGTTGCCATTGTATTTGGTATTAAAGTCACTACCTGCTACATTGAAAATTATCCTTATATAAGAATTCCCCTCATCTTGTTGGCTTGTAACACTCTTGATGGTGGCTACATGAAATATGATTCTTATTCCTCTTCTACATTAGAGGGAACTCATATATCCTTGTTCTGACTCTTTTGAATTATCAGAATCAGAATCACTAGCTTCTATATTAAAAAATTCCCAACCACCATCTTCAATAAATTGGCCACTAGTTCAAGTTCATTTTTCTTTCATAATACTTTATATCCATGGAGTTCAACCATTCCTTCATGCCATCAAGTGAATATTGAGGAATGGCATAAATGCAGAGTACATCCCACTTGAATTCTTTCAAAATAATAGGCATATCAAATGCCTTTTTCCAAAGTCATACTCTCTCAAGGTTAACAATCATACATTGACCTTCTTTCCCCTCAAGTTTGGACTACATCCATTACCTCCACATAAAACTCGACATCCTTGGTCTTCTTGGTTCCCACACCTTGATATGGTTATGCAAATGAAAATGAAGCAAAGTGATCACCTCCTTCTCTATCGGCTGGAAGAATGCATGCTTAATATTTTCATACATGATATCAACTCTCTCTTCTATTCTTATGGTTTAATATTGAAATCCAGTATGGTGGGCCTCCAAATTTCTAGTCATCTTTCTTCCTCTTCAACCAAATGATGGCCTAATCCACACATCTACTAGCCTAATTGGCTTTGTTTTTTGAAAGTTGAAGTTTCTCCTGAGTCACCAATGTAGCTCTCTCTACCTTTTCAGACTCTTTCATTGCCACAAATATTCTTTGGGATTTAATCATTTGTACCACATGGTTGATTTGATTTGAATCCTTGCATCTAAAGGAAATTTCCTTTACATAAATATTTCTACTAGGGAATTTTAATGTTGCCATTGTAGTTGTTATTAAAGTTGGTACTTGCAACATGAAGAGTGATTCTAATTCCTCTTCTGCATTAGAGGGTCCATATCCTTGATCTAAATTTTTATCATAATAAAAATCACTAGCTTCCATATTCAAAAATTCCTAACCAACATATTCAATAAATTTATTTGGATCATCAGTAATAGTCTTCAAAATTGGCTGCTAGTACAAGTTCATTATGCTTTCATAATACTTTATAACCATTGATTTCATCCATTCCTTGATGCCATCAAGTGAAGATTGAGGAATGGTGTCAATGCAGATTACATCCCACTTGAATTCTTTGAAAGCAATAGCCATATCAAATTCCTTTTTCCCAAGTCCTACTCTGTCAAGGTTAACAATCTCAATCTCACTAATAGCAATTACTAAGAAAGGTAATTCCACCAAATATACCAAATAGTTTACCATAAGAATAATAAAAGCAGAGGCTTTGAAAGGAACTCCATGAAAATGAAGCTCTCTAAATGGTACATATCAAACTCTAGTTCAAAATATTTTAGATGAGGTTTCTCTCCCATAGCTCTCTTACTTGCTTGAAAAATCCTTGAAACTCTATATTGATTTTATTTTTTATGTCCCTCTCTTGTTGTTCTTCCTCAATTTCATCAAGATCATACATTGACCTTCTTTCCCCTCCTAAATTTTTGACCACATGGATTACCTCCACATAAAATTGGACATCCTTGGTCTTCTTGGTTCCCATGCCTTGATATGCTTATGCAAATGAAAATGAAGCAAAGTAATCATCTCCTTCTCCATTGGTTGGAAGAATGAATGCTTAATGTTTTGATACATGATATCAACTTTCTCTTCCACTCTCATGGTTCAATACCAAAATCTAGTATGGTGGGCCTCTATAGTTCTAGTCATCTTTCTTCCTCTTCCACCAAATGCTAGTCCGATCTAGACATTTGCCAACCTAATTGACTTTTTTTTTAAAAGTTGAATGGTGCAGAAGCACCCACACCTCACCCTCAATTTGTGATTGTTTGATGGTAAATTGGGAGAAAAGTTGGTAAATGTTAGTATTTTGAGGTATTTTTCTCTTGAATAAGGTCTAATAGACCAATTTTTATGTACTTTAGGAATTAGTAGGTTAGGGTGGACAAATGTGCAAAATCCCTCTTGAATTAAATAATTGTTGATATTTCCATAAAGGAAAACTATGTAAAAATTAGGTGGTAGTGTAGAGAAAGATTCCAAAATTCATGTTATAAGGGTGTCTAAGTGGTCCTAGGCCTTTAGAATAATAAATTTGCATGATAAAGCTTATTAAGCAAAACCATTGTTAAATACTAGTATTTGTAGGCTGAATAAGGGTTTGGTGGTTCAAAGGTAGTTATGGGC
This sequence comes from Sequoia sempervirens, assembly GCA_007258455.2. Lineage (NCBI taxonomy): Eukaryota > Viridiplantae > Streptophyta > Pinopsida > Cupressales > Cupressaceae > Sequoia > Sequoia sempervirens. The sequence continues at coordinate 729,874,672 of VDFB02281492.1, read as the reverse complement.
ATTGAAGGGAGATGATTCTCATTTGAAATTTATTAAAAATATCATTCAAGCCTGAATGGGGGTTCAATCAATATTTTTTCTAAAGATTAGTGCTCTTCACAACGCCTAAAACTGTGGATTTTCAACATTTTTTTGAGTTTTTGAGTTTATTTTCTCTGTGTACGGCCCAGTACAGGCCTCTTATGAATATAAATTCATTTAAAATTGTGGTGGAAGGTATTAACCTAGATTTGAATCTATTTTGATACACCTTTGGTTGTTTTAGTGAAAGGAAAATCCATTTTTCTTTATTCAGCCTGTACAAACCAATAGGGTCTGAGTTTACTTTAATTTTTGTGATGGAGCCCTTCCTCCTACTATGGTGAATTGTGACTTAGAGGAAAGGTTTAATTTTTATTTTTTTATGTTTCCTTAACTCTTTTAATAATGGTAAGGCATTTATAGGGCTGGTGATGTTATTTTAGGCTGAGAATGTGAGATTTTGGCTTGAAATGGAGGAACCGAAGTGATGTTTTTGAGATCTACTAATTCTAAAGGCTAGGTGAAGGTTTATTATGTGTTTTCAGACCCTAAAAAACTTGTTTGATGCTTTGGTGAGGTTTGGAAGGCCTTGGAGTTGTGAGATGCTAAAAACCCTAGGTATTTGTCAAGAAATTGAGGGTTTTAAGAAATTATGGCTTAGAGGTTGAGTTATTTTCTAAAACCTATGGAATTGGGAGCTTTGTGACCTATATGATGACTATCAAAGAGCTTGTGGGGTTAGAAGAAGTTTAAAGAGCAGTTTGTTTGTAAAACAGGGTTAATTTTGTAGCCTTTTTGTAGGGCAGTTTGAAGGATCTCCAAGAAATTGCAAAGAAACCTTGTATGTTTGTCTTTGTAATGGTGTTGGGGGTTTGAGTAGATGCTATATTGATGATGAGATGGTCCTTGAGAGGAATTCTCTAAAATTTAAGCCAAATTGTTGAGTTTGGAAGCCTTTTTATTAGTAGTTGTTCCAAGATGGCCAAATGAAATAAGAAAGGTTGTTGATTTACTAAAATCTGATTTGTTTGAGTCTTCTCCACCTTGGCTCTGCATCACTAAAGTTTCTCCTGAGTCACCAGTGTAGCTCTCTCTTCCTTTTCATACTATTTCATTGCTATATATCATCTTTGGGATTTAATCATTTGTACCACATGGTTGATGTGCTTTGAATCCTTGCATCTAAAGGAAATTCCATCAACATAAATACTTCTACTCTCTAAAGGTTAACAATCTCAATCTCACTAATAGTACATTTACAACCATATCAAAATATTTTCCTTCAAAAGGCTACAAATTCAAATATTGACTTAAATAGCCTTCAACAGGCTTTAAATAGCCTTTACAAATTATTCTAAATCTTTCCAATCATTCCTAACTATTATTTTTGTAACTAACATGACTTATTACATTATAAATCAATTGTGGATGTGTTGTGACCTTATTCAATTGAAAAAACTCAAAACACAAAACTAACTTAAAAGATTTTTGAGAACCAAATTTGCTCAATAACCTTGGTGCCCCTACACCAAATTTCATTATTTCAGTAAATTCCATTACAATTAAATCTCATTACAATACCTTAGGTACTCTGTTCTCACAGATATTTTATAATGTCAACCATACATTCGAGATTCTCTTATAATGTCTACATGATAGGCTCTAATTTAGAGGTTAACTTCAAATGAGAAACTTGAGATTCCATCACAAAGCTTCACACACTCTTTTATAATGGCTTGAAATCAAAATTGAGATTTTTCAAGATCATCAAAATAAGGATGTTGCATTTATTTTTTGGTTGAGATTCTCTTCGATGGCTCCAAAATCAGCATTTTCTGCAAGGAGAGACTAATCAATTTTTACTAGTTTAGTTATAGATAGGAAAAGAAAAAGAATAGAAAAAAATAACTCATGTCCAAAATGGAAATGAAATGAAAATAGATGGAAGGAACTTACAAATAGGCATGGAAGTCTCTCAACTTAGTCAATCCTCCTTATACATCTTCACTGCTAGTTCCAAGATACCTATTGCACACAACACCTCTCATGAATCTAGAATATCTTGAGATTCGAGATGCTCCTATAATGTCTACATCATAGGTTCCCATGATAAGGTTAACATCAAATGAATAACTTGAAATTCCCTCACCAAGCTTCGCACACACTTTTGTAATGGCTGAAAATCATAATTGAGATTTGTCAAGAAAAAGGGATGTTGCATTGATTTTATGCCCGAGATTCTCTTGGATGGGTCATAAATCTACATTTTCTCCAAGGGGACACCATTCAATGTTTACCGGGTTACTTACAGATACACAAAGTAAAATAAGACATGATAGCATTGGCATCAAACAAATTAACGTGGATACAAGTATAAACTAATAAGAACCATTGTGCATATACTTACAAATTAATCTAATGAACCATCTGGATCTACTCTACTCTTTATTGTGTCAAGTATTTCCTCATGGTTAGAGTCATGGACCTTCCACAAGGTCTTGTTCAAAGGTCTACCTCCATATTTTCTTAAATGAACATTGGATGCCACAACAAGGCTCGAGTAATGAAGAATCTTATGATGTGTGTCAAAGTCCTCAAACAACCAATGTTTAACACTCTTATGTGGGTACGTTCTAAGCCACGTTCCAGTAACAACAACTGAGCCTGTAGGGTATTTGATGTTTTGTCCATCTATAACTGGGGCTTCCAATTTCTTTTTGGCCTCAACACACAACACAAGTAATATTATGTTCCCTCCTTTTTTTCTTCATCTGCAATAACTGCATAAACATGCCCTACATTGATATGTGTAGAAAATCACTTGAAATTAGTCAACATTATGAATACAATACAAAGTAAGATAAGAATATGGAATTTCAAAAACTAATCAAGTAGATATATTACCTGGTTGAACTAGATTTGATACATGGTCAAAGTCGACCAATGATTCCATCTATGTTAGTTCCAATGTTGTCATATGATGATATGTGTGAAGTGGGCTAAGATAACTTGTCAACCATTTGTCAACCCACTCCCCTGACTCACAATCCTTCCAGGCTTGCATTGTAAATGAAGAACAAAAGCATGCCATCTTACGTGTATCAATACTCCATGAACCTATAGGAAAGAGTGTAGCTCACTCGATCTTGTTAGTGTACAACAATCCTCATATGGTGAAATGTTAGTATCATCCATCAACCAAAAAAATCTATGAACTGAAGATGTACCTTCATTACCTGGACCCATTGAAGCATTACACCACTCGATGATTGAACTTGCATCTGTCAACTTTGCACTATCTTTATACTTTAACTCTTCTTGTGCTAATGCTCTTTTCACACATGCTCTTGCATCATCATGCTCCCACTTTGCATGCCCGGCCTCACAAAAGTTCCACATATGATTAACACATGTAGTGAGATGCATCCTACACAACCATTAGAACATGCATGTGTTCTTGAACTGTGCTACACAGTTATCTGACCATATTATATGCTGACTATATGCTATGCCCCTCCTAGCCAAATCACTATAGAACATCTGGAAGCAACCTTGCACGAACTCTGGAGAATGTGTGCGATCATCACTAATATAAAAGTGATACTCACTCAATACCTTCCTTTGGTTTTCTCTACTATTAGCTACATGCATGAATGCTATGTGCACAAATATCAAAAATTGTGTGGAGTTGTAATACTGTGACTGCACCTCACATTGTGGCTATAGAGTGTAGTTCTCTACAAATTCAACCATTGATACTATGCTTCCAACTAGAAAGTTGTCCTTGCATAGCTTGAATTGAGTGTCCAACCATCAGGCTCTATGGGCATGCCTTGCATACTCATACACTAGATTCTCATGAAACATGGACATAAACTGATACACTGGAATATTCTCAATAACCAAATCACACCTTTTTACTTGAGACCCATTTTTTGTAGTGTATGCCACTATTTTATACTTCCCAAAATCTACTAGTTTATGTCCCACCTCATTTGTGCTTTCCATATGTTGACATACTGGCATTCGTTGCAAGCCACCACAATGCTCACATGAACCATCCAAGCATGTTGTCCTATAGAATATTTTTCCATCTTCTATTTGACATAAATTTTTTGATAAGAACTCTCTTGAAGATTTTTGTGGGGCTTCTATGCCACAATCCTAAAAAACATCGTTATTATGCAAATCTAAACATATAGAATGATAAACATCATAATGGTTAGCAAATTCAATATGTAGTCTACAACAACAAGTAGTGTGTGTGTGATTTATCTTGACATAAAAAGGTTTAAGCATTTCAAAAAATATTTGAGAAATACTAATTTGAGGATAAGCATTTTGAAATTTATGAAAAAATTGGGTTTGAGTCGTATCCAAAAAATGCTTTGGATGTGGCTCATGGTTTTGACTATCGATTCTCCTTCTTATGACATCTCTTTGATTCAAATATGGCCTTGTATTATTCTTCCAATAATCTTCAATTAGTGTTCTCAATGCTTCAACAACTTTTTTATCTCTATGTGGCAATCTTTTCGAGAATGCCCATAATTCATTTGAATTGATGCCCTCAATTCTTTGCCACCTTTGAATGTTTTTTGATAAAGTTTTTCTACTAATTCACATTTGTTCACTTGTCTTTTTAATGAGACGAGATATTTTTGTTTGATATCTTACCAAAGTTGATGTAATCACATGTCAAGTGACGTTACTATCCTTTGAGCGTAATTTCTTACCCACACTCTCATAAGCATCCATTAGATTCTTCATAATAGTGTTTTCACTTGATGCATTCGATGTTCTCAACCCAAGAATCTTCATGATGTTTCTATACTTTAAACCCCACATCATTTGAACAAATAGTTGGCATCTTCTGGTCTCATTTAGCCTTTCATAGAACATTTTCCAAATATTATCAGCATATCTTCTACAAGTGCATTCTAGAATCTTACCTTCCATGTGCTGCAAAATATCCTCATCAATATTAATCAAAAACTTTGGCTTTCTATGCAAAATTCTAGGTGATGTTGTCTTAGGTACATACATCTCAACATTAGCAATTTCATCAATATTTAATTGAGGTGGGCTAGATTTCATACCTTCGACCGAGGGTGGAACAAAATACATACCTTGAGGTTCACGTGGGGATGATGGCATACTTTGTTTGTCAAATCCGAGTGATGATGTACTCTCAACTTCAGATGTGGTGGATGGTGTCCAACCATACTCACTTGTGGTAGATGGTGTCCCTCCATATTCACTTGTGCTTAATGATGTCCCTTCATATTCACTTGTGGTAGAGGATGTGTCTTCAACTATGGTATATGTATCTCCCCTAGCATGGCTCTTTCACATTGATTCCCTTTGTGCTACCAATTTCTTTTCTCTTTTTGATGGTTGAGGTTCCTCTTCAACTGGCTTTTTTTCGTCAATCGTTCCCAATTTTAGCTTTTCACGATATTCCCTCATCCATTTTTTCTCTTTATCTCTGAAGGCTTGGAGCTGATCATCTATTAGTTTTTTCCTTTTAATAGTTCGTTTATTCAGCATGACGAATAATTTTACCTATGCAAAAAGTGCTAATTCAAATCAAATTAACTAATAGTGAAGGGTTGTAAAAGTCTATTAAAGAGGGAGACCAATGGTCACCTCTTTCAAATGTTAGTTTTCCTTAACAAAATTGAGCTTTTGGTGACTAAAATTGAGTTTCTGAGTTGGGCAGCATTATTTTATGTTAGATTGAGCATGAGCATGGTATATTAGGCTTGTTTCAATAGTTTTCAAGTTTTGGAGTATTTGGCAAGTGCTACTTTCAATAAAACATACAGTTTCTAAGCCTAGGGAGAGGGTTTTATGGTTTGGATGGTAAATGATTGAATCTCTACAATATAATGCTATAATTTGAAGTTTTGATAGATATAAAGTTCTTCCCCAACGTTTCAAGACATTTGGACAAGTTTTGAAGGTGGTCCATTTGTAAAAGTGGGCTAATTTGGGCCCTTAAAAGCCAAGAAAACTTGATAATTTGTGCAGTTTGGTACAAAACAAGCATTGGTGATTGTTGGATATGTTGAAAGGCTCTATAATGGGTAAAATAAAGGTGTCTAAATATTCCTAGGTCTATAGAACAACAAATTTTCATAATGAAGCTTATTAAGCAAACCATTGCTAAACTAGTACTTTTAGGCTTAATGAAGGTTTGGTGGTTCAAGGGTGGTTATGGGTGTTGAAGGAAGTTGGGACTCCTGATTTGAAAATATAAAAAAGCATCATACAAGCCTGAATAAAGGGTTCAATGAATTTATCTTGAGGATTTGGTGCTTTACTCAACACCTAAACTATGGAGTTTCAAGTATTTTTTCTATGTTTTTAGTTTCTTTTTCCTGTGTACGGCCCAGTATAGGCCTCCCATGATTAGAAAGTCATAAATCATTGTGGTGGCAGGTCTTAACTTGGACTTTAATCTATTTTGAGACTCCTTTGGTTTTTTCGGTGAACGAAAAACTCCATTCTTCATGATCACCCTATACAGACCAGTAGGGTATGAGTTTTACTTTAATTTAAAGATGGAGTCTTTCCTCCTACTGTGGTGACTTGTGATTCAGAGGAAAGGCCTGTAATATGTTTTTTTCAAGTTTAAAGTTTCATTTAATAGTGGTAAGGCATCTATAGGGCTGGTGATGTTATATTAGGCTGAGAATGTGAGTTTTTTGCATGAAAAGGAGGAACCAAAGTGGTGTTTTTGAGATCTAATGAGGCTAAAGGCCTAGTGAAGGTTTATTTTTTTTGATGCTTTAGTGAGGCTTGGAAGGCCTTGGAGTTGTGGAATATAGAAAACCCTAGATATTTATGAGCAAATTGAGGGTTTTTGTATTGGAAACCTATTTGAGCATGCAAAGTCCTAAAACCTGGAAAATCTTTTGTTTTGAGACCTAAGTAAAGACTGTTTTTTTATTTGGGGGTCTGCTGAGAAGTGAGAAGGTTGTATGGGGAATTATACCCGATTGAGTGAATTTGATACGCTACAACCTAAACAATGTGAATTTGTTGAAAGAAGAGGTCCTGATGAAATTGTAAATTGAAAATTTGTTTGTAGATTGGAGTTGTCTTTGTATGTTCCAGGCCTCCCCTTAATGCATTAGGAGTATATTCCAATTTTTTAGAGACATGTATGGAAAATTTCATAACATAGACAAGGCAATCATCTAGTCTGTATAATTGTTTGACAAAAGACCTCAATGAAAGCTTTGGAAGCATACACAAAGAAAGTCAATTGTTAAATTTGACAAAATGCCTCAAAGAGATGTGGTTTGAAAATGTAATAGGAAAGTGTATAGAATTTTGTAATTTAAAATGTCCATTGATAACCTAAGGTTGTAACATGACAAAAAAACAATTTGATCAACATGGAATAATCAAAATAACAAAAATGAAAACAATCTATAATAGAATGAAAGAAAATGTACAAATACTTCACATACCTAAAAAACCAAAGTTTCAAATGGAGGAGTTCTACCCAATTATGTATCCTTTGCTTCTTCTTTCCTCAAACTCCTCAAAAATTTGACTTTTTCAAAAGCTTGTTCCCCTCAAAACTTCAATTGTATATATGTTATCACTGTAATTCAAACTTAAATTCATATTATATGCCTTTCAACGTGAAAACTCTACTATTTCATGCAAAGGTGATGGAAATATCATGAAAAAATGTGGTGGAATCTAAAAATCATGCATCCACACTTCACTCAATCACCAAAAAGCTATTTTTTTGTCAGAGAACGCACAAAACTAGGAGAATATGTAGAATGTGGGCTGACATCATGGTTATATTGTGTTTTTTTACAATTTTTAGTACAATAAAAAATGTGCTACTGTTATAATGTGAGTGTGTTATTTCTTGCTAAATGACCATGTCTCTACTTATTCATAATGCACTCACGTTATAATAAAGTTTGTTTTTTTAAAGATTTATAGGGTAGACGGTTAAGGGTAGAGGGTTGAGAGATAGAAGGAGTGAGTGAGAGGGAGATACTTGAGAGAAAGAGAGAGGAAGGGAGTGGGAGAGAGATAGAGGGGGGAAGGGCCAAGGGTAGAGGGTAGAGGATTTAAGGGTTAAGAGTTTAAGGTTTATAATTAAAGGTAGAGGGGAGAGAGAAAGAGGGAGTGACTGAGAGAGAAAGAGAGAGACATAAGCAAGGGAGAGGGGGTAGGAGGGAGAGGGTTGAGAAAGAGAGGTATGGATTGGGAGATAGATAGAGGGACAGAAAGTTAAGGGTAGAGGGGAGAGAATTAGAGTGAGTGAGTGAGTGAGAGAGAGACCTAAACCCACCCTCTCTCATGCTCTTTGACTCTCTCCCACCCTCTCTATCACACTCTCCCACCCTCTCCAACCCTCTCCCACCCTCTCCCACCCTCTCTCCCTCTCTATCCCACCCTCTCAAACCCACTCCCACCGTCTCCCACCATCTCCCACTCTCTCC
>VDFB02281492.1:729796282-729866071 GCA_007258455.2 Sequoia sempervirens | reverse complement strand
AAAAGCAGTGTTTGGTTTTTTTTTGTTATAAATTAACTATTCATCAAAATTTCAAATAAATTACATTTTTAGAAACTAGACACCATTCTACAAATTTTAAAAAATATTTAAAAAAAAAAATCTATTACTTTCTAAAATTTGTAGGGGGGGCATGGCCAAAAATTTTCTTTTTAGGAAGTGCCCACTTAGAAAATTAGTAAAAAATCAAATATTCATTAAAAAATTATTATAAAAATCATGCATCAACTAGATACTGTTAGCTAACTTCTGACCCTAGTGATTTGAAAAATACTATAAAAAAGTTCACCGTGCTAGGGCTGTACAAGAGTTGGTATGCTATGTTTTTTTACAAAAAAAACAACAATTTTTGTACATCGCTCTTTTGAACCCCTCAATCTCAACCATTTTCAAAATAAATTAGTAGTTTAGAAAGTAGAATCAGAGCACTTCAATCCTTGTTTTTGTTCCATCTCAAAATTTTGAGTGTATCTATCCTTAATTTCATGTGCAAGGTTAGTATTTCTCAATTTCAGAAAAAAAAAAAGTGGCCACTTAAGCCCCCTTTTTGGGAACCATCTTGGTGCACTTACCCACTTGCCTCATGGTAAATAAATTTTAATAGATTAATGTTATAACCTTGAATCCATGATCTAGTATAATATTATTTTCCTTTGAATGGAAAATAACTTGACAAATAGATTAGTGTCTTTATCAATTGGGAAAGAGAGTCACACATCTTACAATTAGTTATACAAAATTTCTTGAACTTTGATAATTCTAGACAATTTTCATAAGGTTTTGCATTATAAAAACTCACTGTACTTAAGGCATCACTTCTTATCAAATCCTTATAAATACTCACAAATTCATGATCTAACTTAAGCATTTAATTTATTCCTTGAACCAAAGCAAAAATAAGAGCATGCATTCAAACAAAGTATTTGAAGATGAACATAATATGCTTGATATTTTATTCAAAATTTGCAAGATTGTTTAGAGAGGAGAGTATATTCCTTATGCATAATATTTGTTTTGATATCAGTAATTTATATAAGACTATTTAAGATTTACATATGCATAACTCGAAATCCAAGACAATTTGACTATTCTACCTACTCGTATTCTTTCTAATTTCAACCCTTTATGCATACTAGACCTAAAGATTCAAAAGACCAGACCCCTACAAATGAGCCATGAATTCCCTTTTATAACACAAGGGAGCAGACAAGCTTCTAGATCAAAATGCAATTAAAACTCAGATACGTCATTTCAATATAATTTGCATTTCATTTCAAAATTCCCCACAACAAAATCTATAATCATTTGTCAAAAATGGGAGGAAAAATGTGTAACCATCAAAATGTGCTAATACTGCCAAAAGTAGCCTTTAACTATCGACATAACACATCAATCCACATCTACGGTTAGCACAACCATCATAAAAATTGACTTCAATTGTCCACGTTCAGCATACGGCTTACAAACACCAAAAAATGAGAACAACCCACACGTAATTTAATCTTCACAACAAAATTCCATAACCCTAAAACCAATCTCATTACACAAAACCAACACTAGAGTGATAGTACACACACCCACTCTGTGTTATTGCAACTGGAGGAGGAGAAATCATAGCTCCTTCTTCATTCTTATCCTTACCAGCCATTGAGTACTCATGTCCACTTGGAGTCTTCACAACAATGGGAGGAACTGTGAGCACCTCTTCCCCTAATCAAGCCAATTTGTTTAGAATTGCAAGATATTGTTGATATCCCAAATCCCTTTCGGTCTCACTATTAGATGAGCTATTAGAGATAACAATGAGAGAGTTTTGTCTTCCATAGGAACCTCGACCATATCAAACTTTCCTTTGAATTTTGCTTGAAGGCCCAACAACATCTTTTCCTTTTGCTCCAGTCACCTTTGAACTCACAGCTTGGCCCTTCAATCAGTGACTACTCTTGGTAATGACAAGTACACACTCCTCACCATGAGCATTCTTGTGAGTGCCATGTGTGTGCTTTGAGTCTTCACCACAAGAATTTTGTAAATTGAGTCAAGGGGACCTCCATAGTGGAACAAATGGAGTGCCAAACTTACTCATCCTGTAACTCAAAGAACCTGCACTTATAACCTCAGCTTCCTACACAAACTCAAAAGACTCAATGACTAATTCTGATGGTGAAAATAACAACTCTCAACCTATATTTATTGAACAATGTGATGATAACAATCATCAATGTTAAAAAAAAACACATGCACAAACTAGGAATAATTCATTAGCATCCACATTATCACCATTTAATTTTGAGGTGCATGGAAATCTGCATATCATGCTTCATGATTACCAACAATTAAGTCTCCACACTCACAAAGATCAATTTGATCGCTCTTGCAGAGAGCCTATCATTAATGCTCATTGGTTGCAAAACTAAACAACTACCACATTCCTATTTGTTGATTTTGAATGTCAGCCACTGGTCCATTAATAAGGTGGTGGATCAGATAGCTCACGTTGAGTTGACTACATTTGAATTTCAATAGTTCATTGCTCAATCATCTCCAACCAATAACATTCATCCCAATTAGCAAACATGTCACCCATTAGTAGGTCTTTCCCACTTCATAAACTAGTGAATCAATCCATGTGTCATGAACTCACAAGCCTCACAGTCTTTAACGAGCCTTCACTTTTTCCCTACAAGCTAGCGGGGAATGACAAAGATTTGTCCCCACATTTGATCTTTGTCATCAATTTAGAAAAATAGATGGTAATCCAGATAGTGGAGACCAATCCTTGTGTCTGTATAAGGACACACATTCTCATCTTGCTAACCTTGCACTACATAACCAACCAACATTTAATATTTGTGAGTTGGTGGGGTATGGCTAGGATCATTTCCCACAATTACAAATCTCCAAACCTGCACATACGACAAGGTTAACATTAAAGAAGGGGCCATTGTTAGGCCAACAATGATTTAACCATCACAAATGAATGACTTAAGCTTAAGTCATTTGGGAAAGTATTAAAGCCTAACTTTAGGAAAAAATTAAAGTCAACAACCAATTGGATGACCAACTCTCTAATCCAAAGGGGCCAGTGGCCAAATGGATACAATCACTCAAGTGACAACTTAGAGGAGTGGAAACCGACAGGGAAAGTCAACATAAAATTAGGACTAAGGGTTTTCTAAGCCAAAACCCTATCCAAACCATGGGGACAAGGGATCTATGTATTGATTATGTCCATGGGCTACTCAGAAATTACAAATTTTTGGGGAGCTCCATCAGTGGCTCATGCTTGGGGACGTATACCCCCAGTGGGTATAGCAAGAATCTAGATCTCGAGTTGAAGCAGACAGGGTAGAAAACAAAAACCAAGGAGCTTGCCCAGACAAGGCAAGCAAACATAAAAAAAAGAAAACACACTGAACCAAACCTATGTACACTATTCATAGAATATACATTGCAATTTATTACCCAAAAGCCCCCTTTTTAAACACTTGGCTTCAGTCTATAACCTAGAGGCCCATCGCCCCCAAAATTTAAGGACAATTCTTTCCTTTGTTAAATACTTTTTCCTACTCTATTGGCAGCTAATCAACATGTACATTGTACAATTTTGGGCCATTAGCACCATCACAATTGATACTATCCATTCCATTTCTTACAAGGCTGCTCCATTCATCAACATTTTCCATCATAGGCTCATCAAATTGAATTGGGAAAATAAAACCTTCATACTCCATATAGTCATGAATTGTAGGATCACATTCTAGTTGTTCATCAAATTTGAAAGCCTCATAGGCACTCTGGCTCATACTTGGCCAATCATTGACAAGATCAGGGAAGAAAAAAACAAAATTAGGCATACCTTTAGTCTGCGTGTCACAAGTGTCATGCTCATGGGATGCAAGAAGTTCTATAATCAGATCTAGAAGAAAGGGAACATCTACAAAGAACTCAAGTGCAAATTCATACTGATTAACATCATACTTCTGGTTGTCCACGTCTTTGAATTGCTCTTCACATGGAGAAAACAACTTGACAATGCTAACATGCTCTGCAACTTCACCAATTGGCTCCTTCTTTTCAATACACAATGATGTTGCCCCAGTAGCAATACACTCATCTTGATGTACAATTTGGCCACCCAAGAATGGGATTCCTCCTTTGCTAGTACAAATGTTATCATGTGGAACATGGGTGGTTGACACTACAACCACCTTTTCAAGCACATAACTAGTTATCATAGGAGAATCAACATAATCATCTACATCTCCCTCAATAGAAATACTACATTCAAGGCTACCATCACGGTCTTCAGCTTCTTCATCATGTGAAAAGTTATCACATTTCAATATCAAAAAATAAGAATTACACTCTTGGTGTATTCCAAGTGCAATTTTCTCATCCACATGTTGGCTCAACAAATTATCAATGTTTGTGCTACCAGATTCAAAGGCATAGCCACATACCTCCATATCAACTTTTTTATTCTATGTACCTTCTTCAAGATATTCACCAATATTGTTTTCCACAAATTTATCAGAATTTTCTACTTAAAGTGGATTGCTCCTACACCAGTAGGAATCATCATTTATGACCTCATATTCTAGTGAAGATTCATCAAATAAGGGATTTTTCCAGCCCTTCATGATTGTCACATGTACCCCTTCCTCCTCAATGTCAAGATCCCAATATCTTTGGTCATCGGTGCATTCAAAATTAGTGTAATCACTTGAAGAGCAAAGAGAAACACTTTCAATATCCTCTTCATCATTTGCATTCATGACAATTGATCCACATTCAGAAAATTATTCACATGAAAAGAATTGCTCATTGCTAAGGAAATACACCCCTTCAAGGGTATTAATAAACCCCCTACTTGAAGCAAAATATTTCATCTCCATTTCATAAGAAGAATTGTATTCAATAAAAGATTGACCAAGCTTGATCTCATCTCTTTGATTCCTCATGTGTGCCATACAATTGAGACCAGGTGCATCTCCATCATTGATTTTTGTATCATTATTCTTGAATAGATCAACATGTGAGGTTTCCCCCTATACCTCTTGTGTTTTCTCAAAAACTATGACATCCCAAGGAAGAAAATTAGGTACTATTTTCTTATCCTCGTACTATACCTCTTCATATTCATCACTACTGTCTGAGCCTACATCTAGTGTACTTGTGAAATAACAACAATCATTGAGTAACTGTCCTCCTTCTGATGCAACTTCTTGATCTGTCAACCTTAGCCTTTGATTCTCCTCACTATGTCAATTATTTCCCACATTTTGGGAAACAAAAGGTGGCATATAACTATGCTCAATTTCTTCCATAGTGCTCATCCAATCCACTACCTAATCAAGACTATGAGGCTTCAAATTCTCAGGTAATTTTCTTAATCCTAATTTGTAAGCTTCACAAAAAAAATCAATGCATATTAAGTCATTAGGTCTGATAGTCTTGGGTATCTTCATCAGAACATCTAGGAATCTTGAAAACAAGTCATCTGGTGATTCATTTACATGTCTTTTCATTTCATACAATTCTCTGATAGAGAATATTAAGTCATCCCTTCCCAATCCTTGTTGATATGAGGTTGATGCTTGATCTTGTTCTACATCTTAGGGAAGTAATGCATATTTAACATGTAAGGGCTCCCTTTCCTGACAAATAATTTTACCTCCTAATTTGTTTGGCTCAATAGTTTGAATTCTATTAGATCTATTCATTTTATCAATCACAAGACCCTTCATGATTGGTACTTCAAATTGTTCTCAATATTCATAGCCTCTTGGCAAGCTTGTTGTAAGGTAGTAGGCTCTTTATCTCTCAACAAGAAGCTCATCTTATTATTAAATGCTCCCAAATATACAACCAAACATTTTACATCATTTGGCCTCATGTGTTTAGGTATTTCTCTTATGACCTTCACAAATCTAATCTTGAAAGAAGGGATCGACTCTTCCTTATCCCTGGAGATCTCCATAAAATTCTTCCTTGCAACACTTGGATTTATCCTTTTACCAAACTATTCCATAAAAAATGTCTTAAGTTCACTCCAACAGTGTACAAAGGACATTGGAAAGAAAGAGAACCAGTCCCTTGCATCTCCTTTCAGGGATTGAACAAATGGCTTTATAACAACATCTTGAAAATCTATCTCATAATCTCCCATCACATCAGTAAATTATTTCACTTGCTTACTTGTTGATTCCAACCATTCACCACTGAACTTTGGTATTTTTTATCGGATCTTGGATGGTATAATATTTGGATAACCACAAATATTTTAAAAGTTGAGGCTCCTATAACTATAGGTACTGAAATTGACTTGGCGGGACAAGGAATCTTCACCTTGCAAGCTTTTATCACTATTTACACTAGGTGGCATAAATTGACAACTCATCCTTAATTCTTGAAAAGGAATTTAAGATCTACTATGCAATTATACAATATTTCATCAATTCCTTTTGCAATTGTGATCTTGAGCCTCTAGCATGTAAACTCCCTATAAATTTCACCTAAGATCTAATTATATAACATTCTCCTTTTATTGTAATGCATAGATTTCAATTTATTTGCAAAGGAATACAAAATTATCACTAACATTCCATCCTTTATTGTTAATTCACCTATTAGGGAATAATTTACATCTCGAGCATGGGAAATTTACCCCGATTTACCCATAATATGCTTTAATTTCTTCAAATTATGTGAGATTACCTAGTGTTTTGCAATAGCTAACTATCCTTTGTCTTTAATATTGTAGATCCGACCAATTGATGTGTGCTTTATCAGGTTCTTTGAGTTAGAGTCACCACCTCCTTTCAGAGGACTGAACTTCAAATGAGATGATGTTTCTTTACAAATAGAGCATGCTCTAGAATATCCTCCACAACAAAGGCAAGTTTGGATCCTTCAATCTTTGTTGCACTCAAATTGTCTACCAGGTTCAAAAATTTATCAATATTTGAACAAAACATTTAGATTCACATCACCATTTGACTCTACATTTCATATCTGCATTTGGAGAATGAGGTTTTCCAAAATAGAGTCACCATTCTATTTGTTTTTTTTTCGTACACCTAAGTAATCTCTAAAGAGTAGCCAACTCCCATACTCAAGATCCTTAAAATGAATGGCCAACTGACAAGATTCAGTTGAAGACTGAAATCTTCTACACTTTAGGCTTTATGAGACCTAGGAGGGTGTTCCTAACAACATTCCATTTGACTATCTCAATAAATGACATATCAAATAAGAGATTGGCTCCTATAAGGGGTAAACAACATAATTCACTCAAAGGTTGGCTAATCTTTAAGTAAATAACTATTAATTCACCAAGAACAAGGAAATACCTCACACACATGCCTCATGGTAAATAAATTTTGAGAGATTAATGTTCTAGAACCCCGAATCCATGATCTGGTATACTATTATTGTCCTTTAAATGAAAAACACCTTGACAAATTAATTAGTGTCTTTATCAATAGGGCAAGGGAGTCATACATCTTACAATAAGTTATATAGAAATTTTTTAACTTTGATAATTTTGGACTACTTCCATAAGGCTTTGCATTATGAAAACTCACTATACTTAAGGCATCACTTCTTACTAGATCCTTATAAATCCTCTCAAATTCATGATCTCACTTAAGAATTTAATTGATTCCTTGAACCAAAGTAGAAATAAAAGGATGCATTCAAACAAAGTATTTGAAGATGAACAAAATATGCTTAATATTTTACTCAAAATTTGCAAGATGATTTAGAGAGGAAATTATATTCCTTATGCATAATATTTTTTTCAATATCAGTAATTTCTATAAGACTATTTAAGATTTATATATGCATAACTCGAAAGCCAAGACAAGTTGACTATTCTACCTACTGGCATTCGTTCTAATTTCAACCCTTTACACATACTAGACCTAAAGATTCAAAATAATAGACCCCTGCAAATAAGCCATGAATTCCCTTTTATAACACAAGGGAGTAGACAAGCTTCTAGCTCGAAATGCAATTATAACTCAAATACGTCATTTCAATATAATTTGCATTTCATTTCAAAATTCCCCCCAACAGAATTTGCAATCATTTGTAAAAAAGGGGAGGAAAAATGTGTAACCATATAAATGTGCTAATATGACCAAAATTAGCCTTTAACTATCAACATAATCCATCAACCCACATCCATGGTTAGCACAGTCATCATAAAAACTGACTTCAATTGGCCATGTTCAGCATAATACTTACCAATGCCAAAAAATGAGAACCCAGACATAATTTCATCTTCATGACAAAATTCCACAACCCTGAAAGCAATCTCATTACATAAAGCGAACACTAGAGCCATGATACACATGCCTGCTTTGCGTCCTTGCAATTGGAGGAGGAGAAACCACATATCCTTCTTCATTCTTATCCTTGCCAGCCATTGAGTACTCACGTCCACTTGCAATCTTCACATCAATGCGAGGAACTACAAGCACCTCTTCCCCTGATGGAGCTAGTTGGTTCAGAATTGTGAGATATTGTTGATATCCCAAATCCATTTTGGTCTCACTATTAGATGAGCTAGTAGAGATAGAAATGGGAGAGTTCTATCTTCCATAGGAACCTCGACCATATCAAATTTTCTTTTGAATTATGCTTGAAGGACCAACTTATTTTCCTTTTTCTCTAGTCACCTCTGAACTCATAGCTTAGCCCTTCAACTGGTGACTAATCCTAGTAACAAGTACAAACTCCTTGCCATGAGCATCCTTGTGAGTGCCATGTGTGTGCTCTGAGTCTTCACCGCAAGACTTCTACAAATTGAGTCGTGGGGACCTTCATAGTGGAATGAATGGAGCACCAGAGTTACTCATCTTGCAACTTGAAGAACCTACACTTATAACCTCGACATCCTACACAAACTCAAAAGACTCAACGGCTGATTGTGATGGAACAAATAACAAATCTCAACCTATATTTATTGAACAATGTGACGATAACAATCATCAATGTTCAATGAAAACACACGAAACTGGGTATAATTTGTTGGCGTCCACATTATCACCGTTTAATTCCCACGTGCATGGAAATATGCATAACATGCTTAATGATTACTAGAAATTAAGTCTCCACACACACAAAGATTAATTTGATCGCTCTTGTAGAGAGCCTATCATTAATGCTCATTGCTTGCAAAACTAAACAACTACATGATTATTTATTGATTTTGAATGTTAGCCATCAATCCCTTGATGAGGTGGTGGATAAAATAGCTCACGTTGTGTTCACTACCTTTGAATTTCAATAGTTCATTCCTCAATCATCTCCATCCAATAGCATTCATCCCAATTAGCAAACATGTCACTCGTCGGTTGGTCTTTCCCACTTCCTAAACTAGTGAATCAATCCATGTGTCATGAACTTGCAGCCCTCATAGTCTTTAATGAGAATTCACTTTTTCCCCATGAGCTAGTAGGGAATGGCATAGATTTGTCCCTGCACTTGATCTTCACCATCAGTTTAGAACCATAGGTGGTAAGCTAGATAGTGGAGACTGGGCCCCACGTCCATATAAGGACACACATCCTCATCTCACTATCCTCACACTATGTAACCATTTGACATTTAGCATCTGCAATCTAGTGGGGTACAACTAGAATCATTTCCCATAGTCACAAATCTCCAAGTCGGCACATAAAACAAGGTTAGCATTAAAGAAAGTTCCATTGTTAGGCCAACGATGATTTAACCCTCATGAATGAATGACTTAAGCTTAAGTCATTTGGGAAAATATTAAAGCCAGACTTTAGGAAAAAATCAAGTCAATGAGCAACTAGATGACTGGTGCTCTAAGCTGAGGGGGTCAGTGGCCAAATGGATATGATGGCTCAAGTGAGAACTTAGAGGATTGGCAATCGGCAGGGCAAGTCAACATAAAATTAGAAGGACCGAGGGTTTTCTAAGCCAAAAACCTATCCAAACCATGGGGATAGGGGATTTATGTGCTGATTTTGTTCATGGGCTACTAAAAAATTGCAAATATTTGGGGAGCTCCATCAACTCTCCCAGGTTCACCTCTGTACTTTCTCATTTTTGTATTTTGCATTTCAGTTTCATTTCCTAGGTCATTTGGTTAGGTTTTTCATGTTACATTCATTACTTCTCTTTTGAATCCATAGCTTGGTGGTGAACCCCTCTTTTAGTCTCTAATCACATCCTAGGATGCCTTATTGCAAGATCTCTTTCCCCCTTTCTACCTTCAGATTTATATCTCTAAGGTTCCTTCAATGAAGCAATAGTGAAATAGAACCCTATCCACATGCTTCATCTCCTCAAAGGTGGAGCACCCTATTTTCATTGTTACAATCACAAATGAAATTAGAGTGTGCATATATTACCTTGTTTTCCTTCACTGTAATATTCATCTTCTTTCCTCCATTAGAAAGCTTACTAAAAAACTATTCTTCTAGTGCTAGAATTTGCAACATTAATTCATCCTTGTCTTAACCATTTACAAACTCTTCACATTCCATCACTTCAATCACATCCTCTACATTTGCATCTACATTCTCTTCTACCATCATCACTACTATATTTGCATCCTCTTGTTCAATATTTTCTTCTTCTTTCTCGATGCTTTCCTAATGATATGTCTCCTTTGCAACCTCTTCACTCTTGATATCATCTCCACACTACTATTTTTTCAATCTACTCTATCTTTCATTTATATCAACCATTATTACAAAAAATATTCCTTTTCATGCTTCCTCCATCATCCCATATCATGAGATTCTTCCTCAATAATATCCCTATCTCATGTTTTCTGCAATATTTCTTAACTCTCACCTCAAGCTCTACAATCTACAACCATGCTTCATTTTGTGGCTCCCTATCTCTCAATTTCTCAAGGATTCTCTCTAGCTATAACAATCCTCACACGAGCTATCCTCTACCACCTTCTATCCTCTACTCTACCCATAGGTCCTAATGCATACCATGCACTCTCAAAACCCCCTCCTATGATAGCATTTAATGTAAATGAATAAAACAAACCTTATAAGGCTGGAAAAAAATTGTGGACAATTTCAAACTCAATTTGACAATTCCATTTTTCAATTGAAACCAATTCAAAATTGCACAAGAATAATGGTGGGAAATTTATTTAATTCCAATGATTTGTAATATCTAAAACATTAAATTTCCATTTACATTCAATTTTTAATAACAAGAAGAAATCACAAGGTAATTTCAAATTTTTTTTTTGATTT
Source organism: Sequoia sempervirens (assembly GCA_007258455.2). Lineage (NCBI taxonomy): Eukaryota > Viridiplantae > Streptophyta > Pinopsida > Cupressales > Cupressaceae > Sequoia > Sequoia sempervirens. The sequence continues at coordinate 729,854,792 of VDFB02281492.1, read as the reverse complement.
CACTGTCCATATGTTGAAGTGGTTACAATATGCATTTTTTTAGAAAAAAATAATTCTATTTCTAACATCTCCTTCCATGTTTTCTTCTCCAATCTTGTCTTATTCATTCAATATCCACACCCCTCTATGTTTTGATTTCTTCTAAAATTGAATTACCTTCTCTTCTCATATGTGGCATTACCTTTTATTCTTCTTCTCTACATTTTATTTCAATTTAACCTTAATTTATCCAACTATATAGTGTGACCCCTCTTCAATTTCTCCTCTCCTCATTGCATTTTTTTCTTCGACCTTTCTCTACTTTCTTTACCATAAATTGTCCTTGTCCATTTTTTGCATGAATTTTTGGTTTATTTTGTAAGAACTTAATAATTCTTTAAGTTCTTACTATTTTTCGTAGGAATCCCTCTTCTATATTAATCTGTAATTTTTTATCACTTAGAAGCTTCAATTTATCTATTCTATTTCTTCACACCCTCCCCTACTTCATTAATTTTCCTTGGTTGAATCCTTTCCACCTCTGGCTACATGGGTTCTCTTTGTTCCTCTTTTAGCACCCATTACCCCTCCTCCTTTCTTCCCTAAGGCATTGCATTTTCTCCTATATGTGACTCTTAGCATTCTTTTTCCCATATTGACTGTTAGAGTAAATAGCATATTTACACTTAAGTTTACTTAGGTTTTCATTATATTTTAATAGTGCATTTAATCAATCAGGTGGTTTTTTCTCATGTGGTAGTTTTAACACCCATTACCTATTTTTCTTTCCTTTTCAAGGCACTTTGTACATTATGTGAAATTATCTCATTCTCAATGCATTTTCTCTTCAGTGAAATATTTTCTCTCTTGCTTATGAAGGTTTATTTTTGTAGTTAGTATTTTTGGGTGTGCTGCTCTTACATGGTGTCAAAGCAACCCCACTGCAAATACTTCCTGAGAGCTTTTGTCGAGGATTTTGAGATCAATTAGATATCATTCAACATTTGAAATTTTTTAAAATTTTCAAAATTGCCTCATTCTCTTTTGTCTATGCATTTGAAGGAAGGAGCGATTGAAGCAAATGTTGTCTGGAGATTGGCTTGATTTGTTATTGCTGTTCATGTGATTGAAGGACAAGAACTTTTTTTCCAGGCTATGTGCAATGACTAAGTTTCTTTGACAATGAATACCTTCCTTTGGAGGCATGTGATTTTATTCTTGGATGTGTTCATTTCCTCACCCTTGTAATTTGTAGTTGAAGACATTTTTTGGCTGCTAGGTGTTAGAGGCATTTGAATTTTTTTTCACTAGAGACCAGTCACGATTTGAAGGGGTGATTCATTTCAGAAAGATTGGAGTGCTATACCCTACCCAGCCAAGTTGATTTTTCTTTGTGAAGGAAATGATTTCTTTTTATGTCCATTTAGGGGCATTCAATTGTTTGAGGCTGCATCCTTTTGAAGGAAACATTCCATTGAAGAAGCCATGTTTCTTCACTAGAGGAATTCAATTTACATCCTGGGTGTTTTGTTTTCTGAAGGCTCTTTTAATAAAAAATTATGAATTTATAAATTTTGTAAATAAATATTTAGGGCTTTGTTGTGCAATTTATATGTGCAAGCCCCATTTTGAATCCTTATTTGAAATGTTTCTGGGAACTTAATCCCACATTGGTTGTGTGGTAGATGATTTTGCTATTGAAATAGCACTATAGTGTGAAAGGTTGGTGTGAGCAAGGCTCATAGGAATTGGAGAGGCTCATGATTATGCATTGTGTGGAGGCATTCTAGTTGATCAAGGTTCCTTTAATTTTGCTCAAATTTTTTCTAGTTTCAAATAATCGGCTTTTTTCTTAGAGTAATTTTGGAAAAGTGGTGAAATAATTTCTAGAGGCTGCATTTTTTGGAGTTTTTTTTCAGTTTGGTATAATTTTTCCCTTTAGTGCAATCTTTATCATGGATACTCCTAGAACCATTGAATTGTTAACTCCTCATAATTACCACACCTAGAAAATGAAAATGCATAGATTGCTTTAGTCTCAAGGTTTGTGGTCCACATTGAGTGCTACCCAACCCTCTCTCACCAAGGAATATGAAATATTTTCCCATCAAAATAAGTGTGATCAAGCTATGGGTTTGATGAAATTAAATGTTTATGATAGTCTCCTTTTTCATGTTGATGAGTTGAGTACACCCAAAGAAATATGGGATAAGTTAGAAAACCTATTTGGTTAGGTTAGGAAGATCCATGCAATTAAATTAGAGGCTGAGTTAAACTCTCTTATCCCTGAAGAATTTCCTACAATTGATGACTTCCTAGTGAAATTCAAATCAATAAGGTCACAACTAGCAGGATGTGGAAAGACTAGAACTGATAAGGAGTCTATTTTCTTGATTTTGTCTAAGTTAAGAGGCCCTTTTGTTATGTTTTCCTCTACCTTTGACTCCACAATGGATGCCTTAGGTAGTACATTCTAGATGGCCTCTTTTGAGACCTTCTGTGAACGTTAACAAGGGAGTAAGGAAAACTTGCCCAGTTGGAAGGGGTCCCTACAAATCATGCATTGGTTTCACAAGGCTCACAGAGTAAGTGAAAGAAGAAGCCTAAACCTAAAATAGAGTCAAATGAGACCCCAAACACTGCAAAAGAAGAAAAGAAAAAGAAGGAGAAATTTAGTTGTGTATACTATAAAAAGAAGGGGCACGATGAGCATTATTGTTACAAAAAGAAGATAGATGAGCTATCCCACCTTCTTCAGAAAAAAAATATCCCACTTCCATCTTCGATGACTATAGCCTCTCCATCTTCATTTGCTCCATCCACCAAGCCCACATAGTTTGGTAGTGTAGGCATTGCAAACATAAAGAAGATAAGCACTACATGGGTAAGGGACATGCATTGGTCACTTCTACAGTTGATTCTTGATGTGACATATGGCTCTTGGATTCTAGTGCATCTCACCACATGAGTTCTTCACCCTATCCTTTCATGGGTTTGCACCCCTACAACAGCTCCAAAATTTTGTTGGGGAACAATAAGTTGTTGGATTTTCGGGGGATAGGCACTGTTGATGTAGGTGATGGTTGCTTTCGAGATGTACTGTGCATTACAAAGTTTTACACAAATCTTCTATCTATATACTAGATAACACATGGTGAAGTCCCTAAGACTATGGAGTTTATAGATGATTATGTGTTCATTAGAGAAGTTGATTCTGGAAAACTCATTTTTGTTGGTATTGGTGATCATGAGTCTCGACTATATAGCTTCTCTCACTTTGTTAAGGAGGATGACTATGCATCTCGCACACCCTTGGCCAGTGTTGATAGTAATATTGGTCATCTACATTTTGGGGTACTTCAGACTCATATTGATATTGTTCCTATTGCTTTAGAAGTTAGGTTTCCAACACAACAGGCTATCTTTGATCCCTTAGATCTTATTTTGTTGGATGAGTACTTAGCAAGCATTTCTAATTTGTTTGTAGAGACTCACCTTGCAGATTTGGGAGATTCACTTGAGGGGATTTCTCTCCTCTATGATGACATTTGCAACATGCCAGTTGATTCACTCAGATTATTTTTGGAGGTTGACTTGGTTGTGCCTTCTCTTGATCTATCACATTTCTTGGTTGTGTTTGATAATGATCATGTGATGGATTTCTTTGTTTGGATACTTCCTTCCCCTTCTCAATTGGATATGGAGTAGTTCCTTCTTCATTTGGTGGAATTTTTTCTTCCTAAGGGAAGAGGTGTTGCTTTTAGGCACTAGATCATCTTTCATCTTTAGGCATCCTTCATCAGCAATGGAGATTCTTCATTGTGGGGGAACTATATAGTCTCTCACTTTCCCTCTTATGGGGAGGGGGAATATATTGTATATATATGATGTATCTAATACTTGGGGGGTGTGATTGAGTCCTCCATCAATGCATCTTTTTCTTTTCTCTCTTTTGGAGAGGGGTTTTTTCCCAAAGGGTTTTTCTCCTTTTCTTTGCTTGTGAGATATTTTTATTCATTGTAAATGGGTACCTAAAATGGTTGTGTAGCCAGGACCCATATTGCATTTTTCATCTTCATTCTCCCTAAGTTCCACTTAAGGGGGGGGGGTGTTAGAGTAAATAGCATATTTATGATTAAGTTTACATAGGTTTTCATTATAGTTTAATAGTGCATTTAATTAATCAAGTGGTTTTTTCTTGTGTGGTATTTTTTACACCCGTTACCTATTTTTCTTTCCTTTTTAAGGAAATTTATACATTATGTAAAATTATCTCATTCTCAATGCATTTTCTCTTTGTTGAAATATCTTCTCTCTTTCTTCTCAAGGTTTATTTTTGTAGTTGGTCTTCCCAGGTGAGTTGCTTTCACATTGAACAGTCACACCCTCCTCTTTGCAATTCATGGCTACCTATTTTTTTTTAATTCTTGACCAACTCTTCATATTCTTCTTGGCATAGACTATAATAAATTTTTATTTTTTATTTTTTATGATTTTTGGTTTGTGCTCTTGCCCATATGTTCCCCTTCAATTTCCTGTTCTCACAATGAGAAGAAAATATGAATAATATTTTCTCAATTTAACACTACTAGATAAATCAGATTGTCATTTAAACATATGGAGAAATCATCCAATAAACAAGATATGTATATGCTTAACATTATTATCATAGTTGACCTCCAAAAATAAAATGAAAGTTATTTCAATAGACAACGAACTTCAAATGCAGATCAAAACATATATCACTACATAAAATTTTGTCAACCAATAACAATATTGTCATTTGTTCTCCACAAAATCAATCATCGAAACGAAATGAAATTGAACTTCAATAATATACCACAAAATCCATAATTTAACTATGAAAACTGATTGCAACACAAAAAATGCAACAAAATTGAAACCACTATTTTTTATTGATATAGATCACTAGTCTGCTTAGATGGTCCTACATCAACATACATGGATACCTAAATGTAGTATCATACATTATGCTCCCTTAATGTGAAAGCATAATTTGATGCCTTTTATGGTCTTGCTTTGGTATCCACTTCATTAATGCATTTTAGAAACACTCCTCCGGCCTTGACATTTTCCCTTCAACTCAAGAGAACGTGTCAATGCTACTCTAAAAGTGTTGTTGATCACATGCAACCATTTTATCGCTAATAATTTTTTTTTTTTTGGATAATTCCCAACTAAGCAAACCTTAAACTCAATAATCAAAACTAAATGTGTGCAAAATAGCTAGATAGGGGCATGTGCATACTAGACTAGGCATTTTTCTCGATAATTTTAATTTTTAATTTATGCCAGTCCTTAATTTATGTGATGTGAATTTAAATTCAAGATTTGGTGGTAAATAAATCCCAAAAATTTAAATTTAAATGAGTCTTTATACACTTTAATTTATTCCTATGATTCACTATATAGATATATAAATTATTATTTAAAAGTTAAGAATAATGTGAACATTACAATAAATTTCTACCAAATTATTCATTCTATTGTACAAAATTACAAAGGAATTTTCAAATTTATTCAAAATATCACAATGGTTGGAGTTTGATGTCAATGGAATAACTAGGTGGAATCCAGGTTTGGAGATAGCTTTTCCTTCCTTAAAATTCCTAATGACATATTTTTAGCTTGATCTCATCTTCAGAATTTGATCTCCTTTCTTCCCTAAGTAAGATATGTACATATTTTTATTTTCCCTTGGGTATTTGAGTTTCATTTGGGTTGATCTTGATTGTATCACTTATGAATCCTCCTCTAACACATTTGAGTATGGTTTTTATCATATACATTATATTTTAGCTTGTCACAATCTTAGACACACTTAAGGTTTAGAGACACATAGTTTATCCATCAATAAATTGGCTATTCGTGGAGGTAGAAACACCAAAATGGGGGTTTGATTAAGGAAAAATCCTATGTAGAAACCCCTTTTCCTCTCTTTATTATAATTTTTCAGGTTCATATTTGAAGAGGACAAACTATAGAATGGAAAGATACAGTGTAGATTTGTGTGTTTCACCACAAAAAATATAGATTAAGAACTCTACATCTCAACCAAGGGTTCCCACACCCTTGACCAATGTATTTTGCTCCAATTTTTATGATAGGTGCACATATATCTTCCCTCGATCTATTTGTGTTTTTTAAAATTCTAGATTCATTTATACGAATAATTTATTTTAATTTTTTTGGTTTACTATTCTAATTAGGTCAATAAATTTACATAAAATTCAATAAATTTTTAAAGCAATAATAGAACCTAATTCTAGGGAATATTGGCTCTCCTTCTAGGTTGTTAGCCAATCTTGATAACCTTGTTGGCTTGGATTCTAAGGTTGATCTAAAGAAATATTGATTTGGGTAATCTACTTGTTAGGTCTAGGATCTCTTTTATCACATCTCACTAACATGGCCTTGAGTTGGGATCCATCCTTTCATTTTTGTATATATTTTCATACTTCCTCAGTTATAGTTAAGGGGGGTTGTTGGTGTGAATATTATATATTAGTTAACTAGTTTGATATCAAGTCCTAATCACATTTACATAATATTAATTAGATCATTTAATTTTTTCACCTCATATCATAGGATCAATACTCTTGTCATTATATTCATTTTCCTAAGGCTTCATCCTTGTATTTAAACTAATATTTTACTAGTTTCATTTTTACATCTAATGATTTCTTTGGCTTCATAGCATTTTCACTATTTCTATCTTATGTGGAAAGTTGTTTTGAGTTAGAAGCGATCCTTGGGCTTCTATGATGTTGATAAAAGAACTCTTATAAATTCTGCTTAGATAAACATGTCCATAAAAAGAAAGGTTGTGACATTTTATGTTAGTGTGAGTAATGACACAATAGCCTTTGGTTGGGTGATTAAGAATTTGTATGATGTCATCTTTAGCCACACTTTGTATCAGTAGATATCTAGAGTGTGGAAGATATTCCTACATAATAACAATGATATTCTAATTATACCTTTAATGTCATATATTGAATACTATATATGATGGACATATAGTATTGGAATATTTTCCCATCTATGCTAAGATATACCATTGAATCCCTAATGTACTCAAGAATACTTATTATAGATTGTAATTTTGAGGATTTTAAATCTAATACATTTGATTCTTCTAATTAGATTGCAAGTAGTTATGATATATATATAGATATTCAACATACCTATACTTAATAACTTGTCTCCTATAAAATGATGACATAAAATATTTTACTCATTATGAAATGAATTATGTGAAATGAAAGTTGTATTCGTTCATGATTTATCATAATAAAATTGTACTTACAATTGAACTATAATATATTCTTAATTTCTATGTAAAATGAGATTTATAATCATTGATGGTTGATTAGAAGAATTATACCTATAATTGAACTATAGTATACTATTAATTATGGTTATACTTCATGAGTTGAATAAATAACTTGATGTTTAAATCACAATCAAATATTTAAAATAAATAATTTATTAGGAAAATTCACAGCTAACAATTCACCGCCATGAAAAATTCACCTCAAGGAAAATTCACCACTAGCATCTCACCACCAGAGAAAATTAATCGTGAAATTTTAATGTGATGAATTTTCCACAATGATGAATTGCTGGTGGTGAATTTTCCATGAGGACAATTTTTCATGGTAGTGAATTTTTTGGTGGTGAATTTTTGGTGGTGAATTTTCCAACTATGAATTTGATGCAGGAGCATCTAGTGGTGCAAGGACAATCTTGCATCACCCAAAAATAGTTAAATTTCAAGTTTCTCAATTTTTATATGTTTTTACATTTTTGGATACCCTTTTCGTCATAATGAAATTCCCAATTTATGGTTTTTATTTTCTGTTCCTAGGTTGAAAGATATTGCAATTTTAGTTTCCTAGATTTGCACCTGAAAATCTTCTGAGTTAGATTTGAGGCACTTAGAGTTCCTAGAATGGTACTGAAACATGCCAAAATTGGTGTAGTGGATTTAGAGCATGTTATTGACTTTGAGACCTTTCCAACGATTCAAACGGTTCACGAATCAGAGTCCCGGATCAAAAGTTATGGCCCCAGGAAGTTGGTGCACTTTCTAGAAGATACAATTGCAAATGCTCTTTTGAAATTTGAACTTCATGTTGTAAATTTTCAGTGCCAAACCACCTAAACTAAAATTTGAATGTTTTTTTGGATCCAAACTAATGAAGAGCTCTATTTATCGGCAGGTTTCTAATTATTGGGTAGCTGTTTGGGGACAAGCTCGCATATTGCAAAAGGGGTATTCTGTAGCTTTCTATAACTTGCATGTGTTGTAGAACTTGGGGATTGAGATCCTCTACATGTAAGAAGCTCCATTTTTTGAATAATAAAATTATTCTCTTATTTGTGGGTTATTTTCTGTGTCTTGGACTGTGCCCTCATTAAGTGGTATCAGAGTGAGGTTTTCTTGAGCGTGTGGACAGATCGCTGATCGTGAGGCAGTTCACACTAGGACCATGGTTTTGGGTCAAGATCAAGAAAGATGCCTCCAAGAGTGATGCCTGGTAGGCATGGTGGTGCCAGAGGTGGTCGAGGCAGTAGAAATGCTGGTGGAAGAGATGCACTGGCAACCCTCCAGAGACAGATTGACACATTATAAGAGTAGTTGAGAAGAGGGTTAAACTCGAGGGAGGAAAGTGAGGATGAAGGAGAGGAAGAAGAAGTAATTGATCAAGACCAAATGTGGCTAATAAGGGCCATTTCAAAGATGGAGAAAAGACCCAGAGCAGAAGTCCCCAGTTATTTTGGAAGTCTGAACCCGAAAGAGTTGGTCGACTGGATCAACGAGCTAGAAGAATATTTTGAGTATGAGGAAATAGAGGACCTAGATTGGGTTAAGTTTGCGAAAATGAAGCTGAAGGGACATGCCTGTATTTGGTGGAAAGAAATCGAAGAGGAAAAGGAAAGATCACCAAATGGGATCGCATGGTAGAGAAACTAAAGAAGTTGTTCATAACAGTGGACTACGAGTTAGATCTATTGAAGAAATTACAAGGGTTGAAGGAAGAAAGCAAATCTGTAAAAGAATATAATGAAGATTTTCACAAGATAATCATCAGAATAGGTCACATAGAGGCCAATAAGGAGAAGGTAGCCTGATATCTTAATGGGTTATGACCGAAGATTCAGGAGGAGTTAAGCCTAGTCAGAATGACCAACATTGAGGATGTGTATCAGTTTGCTCTGAAGGTGGAAGAGAAGCTGAAAAAAATATTTGATGGAAAGCAAAAAAGATAAGGAGTTCAAAGCGGAAGGGGCAATGGAAGACCTTCAGGAAGCCGAAATGATGATGAAAAGAAAAGTAAAAACGTGGGTACCTACTGAAGCCAAAGAAATGACAACTTATACCACCCTCGTGTTCAAAACAGTGGTGATCAAAGAGGTAGAGGATGAGGGAGATATGGACAAGGATCTGGAAGAGGTGGTTTCAGAGGAACGTGTTCCAGTGTGGTGAAGAGGGGCATCGAGCCTATTAATGTCCACAACACCAAGGAAGGGAAAAAAAAAGGCCAGAAGGTCATGGAAGGGTTGCGCATGTAGATGAGGAGGCCCAATCTAAACATTCTGATGATGCTGAAAGGGGAGAAGCCCTAGTGATTAGGAGAGCCCTGGTGACTGAGGAAAAGGAACTAGAACAAAGGAAGAATCTATTTCACACAAGGTGCAAGTGTGAAGGAAAATGTTGTGATGTCATTATTAATGGTAGGAGCACTGATAATCTAGTGTCAGAGGAGATGGTAACAAAGTTGAAGCTGAAGAGGGAAAGGCACCTGCATCCGTATCAGATTGCCTGGTTGCAGAAAGACCACAAAGTTTTGGTTAATGAGCAGTGCCTAGTAAAGTTCAAGATTGGGAGCTACCATGATGAGGTACTCTATGATATCATCCCCATGTATGCATGTCACATGTTGTTGGGGAGGCCGTGGTGGTTTGATAGGCGAGTTGTACATGATGGCCATGCAAACACTTATTCCTTGACAAAGGATGGGGTTCGTCACAAGTTGAAACCCCTGAAGGAGACTGAAGAAAAGGTTATGCAGTAGTGCTAGAATTTGTTATGTAGATGGAAGAAAATTTTTAGAAGGTATGAAGCATGAGCGTGTGTGTTATGCATTGATTCCTAGAGTGAGTAAGGAGGACAGTGAGAAGGTTACAAAAGAAGTTTTTGGGATGTTGGATGAGTTTTAGGATATTGTTTTTGATAATATACTTGAGGGTTTACCACCAATAAGGAAGATCAGTCATCAGATTGACTTGATTCCTAGAGCCAGTTTGCCAAATAAGGCAGCTCATAGAATGACTCCAACAAAAAATGAGGAGTTGAACAAACAAGTTCAAGAGTTGTTGATAAAGGGTTTGATACGATAGAGTTTGAGTCCATGTGCAATACCTGTAGTACTAGCACCAAAGAAGGATGGGGAGTGGAGGATGTGTACAGATTCTCGAGCCATAAACAATATAACAATCAAGTACAGATTTCCCTTGCCAAGGATGGATGACCTGATGGACTGTTTGAGTGGAGCTCAGTACTTCGCAAAGATTGATCTAAAGAGTGGATATCACCAGATCCAAATTGGAGAGGGAGATGAATGGAAGACTACCTTCAAGACCAAAGAGGGCCTGTACAAGTGGTTATTCATGCCTTTTGGGCTAACCAATGCACCGAGCACATTCATGCAGCTCATGAAAAAGGTACTAAAAGAATTTTTGGGAAGTTTTGTTATTGTGTATTTAGATGATATTTTTATTTTCAGTAAGACATTGGATGAGCATCTGATGCATATTCAGAGAGCCTTTGAGAAGTTAAGAGAAGAGAAACTGTTCATTAATTTGAAGAAGTGCAGTTTTGTGAAGAGGAAGTTAGTGTACTTGGGGTTTGTTGTCTCAGCAGAAAGTCTCAAGATGGACCCAGAGAAGGTGAAGGCTATTTTGGAATGGCCCACCCCAAGAACTGCTACCGAGGTGAGATCTTTCCATGGTTTGGCTAGTTTTTATAGAATGTTCATTAGAAACTTTAGTAGTATTTGTGGACCCCTGACTGAAACAATGAGAGGGGATAGAAAATAATTCAAGTGGAGTAGTGGAGCGAAATTTTTTTTTGAACTATTAAAGCAGAAGGTGACAGAGTAACCTATTCTAGCCCTCCCAGATTTCAACAAGGTGTTTCAGGTGGATTGTGATGCCAGTGGTTGTGCCATTAGAGTAGTGTTGAGCCAAGAAGGTAAGCCCATTGCCTATTTCAGTGAAAAGTTAAATGATGCCAATAGAAAGTATTTGGTATATGATTAGGAATTTTATGCAATAGTTCAAGCATTAAAGAAATGGAGACATTATTTATTGCCAAAAGAATTTGTTCTATATACTAATCATCAGTTTTCGCAGAGTTATACCTTTGTTTTGAAACATAGGAGTGGGAAGTCAAATAGGGTTGTAGATTCCTTAAGTAGGAGGCATACATTGATGACAAAGATGTAGATTGAAGTGGTTGGGTTCAATGAACTCAAGACACTGTATGCAAAAGATCTCGATTTTACAGAGGCTTGGAAAGCTTGCAAGAAAACCTATTACAGTGGACAAGACAAGGTGGCCAGATTTTATAATCCAGGATGTCATGTTATTTAAGGGAAGTCAATTGTGTATCATGAGGAGTTCCATGAGAGAGAACCTGATAAAGGAGAAGCATAGTGGAGGAATGGCAAGACATTTTGGTCATGATACGACCATTGTCATTATCAGTGAGTATTATTATTGGCCTCAGTTGTCAAAGGATGTGAAGAAGTCTGTACAAAGCTATAGGGTATGTTTGATGGCTAAAGGAGTGAGTCAGAATAAATGCTTATATCAGCCCTTACCTGTACCAGAAAGGCCATGGGAGGATATAAGTATGGACTTTGTTCTTGGTTTGCCAATGACACAATGAGGGAATGATTCAGTCTTTGTGGTGGTTGATAGGTTTTTCAAGATGGCACATTTCATTCCATGTTAGAAGACCCATGATGCAGTCCACATTGCTGACTTGTTCTTCAAAGAGGTGGTGAGGCTACATGGTCTGCCAAAGAGTATTGTTTCAGATCGTGACACCAAATTTGTGGGGTACTTTTAGAGGACCTTGTGGAAGAAGCTGAAGATAGAGTTGAAGTTCAGTTCTGCACACCATCCACAAACAGATGGGTAGATAGAGGTTGTTAACAGGAGTCTAGGTAACCTACTGAGATGTTTGGTAGGAGATAAACCCAAGGGATGGGACTTGATCTTACCCCAGGCAGAATTTTTCTTACAACAATTCTGTCAACAGAAGCACTAGTAGATCACCATTCCAGATTGTGTATGGAGGTAGCCCCAAAACAGCTCTAGAATTGAGGAAGATGGACCAAGAGAAGAAAATAAGTGTTGAAGCTAAAGATTTTGTAGAACACATCAAGGATATACATGAGAAGGTAAGAGAACATATTAACAAGATGAATATGTAGTATAAGGCTAAGGCAGGTCATAAGAGGAGGTATAAGGAGTTTTAGATTGGTGATGAAGTGATGGTCCACTTAAGGAAAAAAAGGTTTCTAGTGGGAACATATAAAATTTTGAGGATGAAAAAGTTTAGTCCCTATAAAATTTTGAAGAGGCATGATTTAGGGAATGCATATGAGGTAGAGTTGCCAAATGGATTCAACATTTCTCCTGTGTTCAACATTTCATATTTGACAGAGTATTGTGAAGGTGGCATAGAGGATGTACCAATGATGGAACAATGTGGGATTCTAGCACCTACTTCAGAAAAGGAGGAGATTGAAGAAATCCTGGATAGTCATGTGGGAAGGAGTACCAAGAATAAGCAATATGAAAAATATCTGGTGAAATGGAAAGGAAGGCCTGTTGAAGATTCATCTTGGTTTCCTAAGGTAGAGGTCAACCATTTGGGTTTTCCTCCACCATCTAAGATGTGACAGGATCACTTCTCAAATTATCCTGGGTATCTGATGCAGGAACATCCAGTGGTGTAAGGGCAATCTTGCATCACCCAAAAATAGTTAAATTTCAAGTTTCTCAGTTTTTAGATGTTTTTATATTTTTGGATACCCTTTTCGTCATATTGAAATTCCCAATTCCCAATTTTTATTTTTTGTTTATGGGTTGAAAGATATTACAATTTTAGTTTCCCATATTTGCACCTGAAAATCTTCTGAGTTAGATTTGAGGCACTTAGAGTTCCCAGAATGGCCCTAAAACTTGCCGAAATTGGCGTAGCAAATTATGAGCGCGTTATTGACTTCGAGACCTTTGCAACGGTTCAAACGGTTCATGAATCAGAGTCCTGGATCAAAAGTTATGGCTCCGAGAAGTTGGCACACTTTCTACAAGATACAATTGCAAATGCTCTTTTGAAATTTGAACTTCATTTTGTAAATTTTTGGCGCCAAACTGCCTAAACTCAAATTTGAATGTTGTTTTGGCTCCAAACTAATGAGGAGCTCTATTTATGGGCAGATTTCTAATTTTTGGGTAGCTTTTTGGAGACAAGCTCACATATTGCGAAAGGGGTATTCTGTAGCTTTCTGTAACTTGCATGTGTTGTAGACCTTGGGGATTGAGATCCTCTACATGTAAGAAGCTCCATTTTCTGAATAATAAAATTATTTTCTTGTTTGTGGGTTATTTTTTGTGTCTCGGACTGTGTCCTCATTAAGTGGTATCAGAGCGAGGTTTTTTCTTGAGTGTGTGGACAGATCGCCGATCGTGAGGCAGTTCACACCAAGACCGTGGTTTTGGGTCGAGGTCAAGAAAGATGCCTCCAAGAGTGATGCCTGGTAGGCATGGTGGTGCCAGAGGTGGTTGAGGCAGTAGAAATGCTAGTGGAAGAGATGCATTGGCAGCCCTCCAGAGACAAATTGACGCATTACAAGAGTAGTTGAGAAGAGGGTTAAACCTGAGGGAGGAAAGTGAGGATGAAGGAGAGGAAGAAGAAATAATTGATCAAGACCAAATGTGGTGAATAAGGGCCATTTCGAAGATCGAGAAAAGACGCAGAGCAGAAGTCCCCAGTTATTCTAGAAGTCTAAACCCGAAAGAGTTGGTCAACTGGATCAATGAGCTAGAAGAATATTTTGAGTATGAGGAAATAGAGGACCTAGATCAGGTTAAGTTTGCGAAAATGAAGCTGAAGGGCCATGCCTGTATTTGGTGGAAAAAGGTCTAGTTGGAAATAAATCGAAGAGGAAAAGGAAAGATCACCAAATGGGATCGCATGGTAGAGAAACTAAAGAAGCAGTTCATACCAGTGGACTATGAGTTAGATCTGTTGAAGAAATTGCAAGGGTTGAAGAAAGGAAGCAAATCTGTAAAAGAATATAATGAAGATTTTCACAAGATAATCATCAGAACAGGTCACATAGAGGCCAATAAGGAGAAGGTAGCCTGATATCTTAATGGGTTACGACTGAGCATTCAGGAGGAGTTAAGCCTAGTCAGAATGACCAACATTGAGGATGTGTATCAGTTTGCTCTGAAGGTGGAAGAGAAGCTAAAAAAAAGATTTGATGTCAAGCAAAAAGGATAAGGAGGTCAAAGCGGAAGGGGAAATGGAAAACCTTAAGGAAGCCAAAATGATGATGAAAAGAAAAGTGAAGACGTGGGTACTAGTTGAAGCCAAATAAATGACAACTACTACCACCCTCGTGATCAAAACACTATTGATCAAAGAGGTAGAGGACGAGGGAGATATGGACAAGGATCTAGAAGAGGTGGTTTCAGAGGAACGTGTTTCCAGTGTGGTGAAGATGGGCATCAAGCCTATGAATGTCCACAACACCAAGGGCAGAAAAAAGGCTAGAAGGTCGTGGAAGGGTTGCACATGCAGATGAGGAGGCCCAATCTGAACATTCTGATGATGCTGAAAGGGGAGAAGCCCTAGTGATTCAAAGAGCCTTGGTGAATGAGGAAAAGGAACCAGAACAAAGGAAGAATCTATTTCACACAAGGTGCAAGTTTGAAGGAAATGCTGTGATGTCATTATTGATGGTTGGAGCACTGATAATCTGGTGTTAGAGGAGATGGTCACAAAGTTGAAGCTGAAGAGGGAAAGGCACCTGCATCCATATCAGATTGCCTGGTTGCAGAAAGACCACAAATTTTTGGTCAATGAGTAGTGCCTAGTAAAGTTCAAGATCAGGAGCTACTATGATGAGGTACTCTGTGATATCATCCCCATGGATGCATGTCACATGTTGTTGGGGAGTCCGTGGCAGTTTGATAGGAGAGCTATACATGATGGCCATGCAAACACTCATTCCTTGACAAAGGATGGAGTTCGTCACAAGTTGAAACCCCTGAAGGAGACCGAAGAAAAGGTATGCAGTAGTGCTAGAATTTGTTATGTAGATGGAAGACAAATTTTAGAAGGTATGAAGCATGAGCGTGTGTGTTATGCATTGATTCCTAGAGTGAGTTAGGAGGACAGTGAGAAGGTTCCAGAAGAAGTTTTTGGGATGTTGGATGAGTTTTAGGATATTGTTTCTGATAATATACATAATGGTTTACCACCAATAAGGAAGATCAGTCATTAGATTGACTTGATTCTTGGAGCCAGTTTGCCAAATAAGGCAGCTCATAGAATGACTCTAGCAGAAAATGAGGAGTTGAACAAACAAGTTCAAGAGTTGATGAGAAAGGGTTTGATTCGGGAGAGTTTGAGTCCATGTATAGTACTTTCCATACTAGCACCAAAGAAGGATGGGGAGTGGAGGATGTGTACAGATTCCTGAGCCATAAACAAGATAACAATCAAGTACAGATTTCCCCTGCCAAGGATGGATGACCTGATGGACTGTTTGAGTGTAGCTCAGTACTTCACAAAGATTGATCTGAAGAGTGGATATCACCAGATCCGGATTTGAGAAGGAGATGAATGGAAGACTGCCTTCAAAACTAAAGAGGGCCTATATGAGTGGTTAGTCATGCCTTTTAGGCTAACCAATGCACCAAGCACATTCATGCGACTTATGAACGAGGTACTAAAAGAATTTCTAGGAAGTTTTTGTTATTGTGTATTTAGATGATATTTTAATTTTTAGTAATATGTTTGATGAGCATCTGATGCATATTCGGAGAGCCTTTGAGAAGTTAAGAGAAGAGAAACTGTTCATTAATCTGAAGAAGTGCAGTTTTGTGAAGAGGGAGTTAGTGTACTTGGGGTTTGTTGTCTCAGCAGGTCTCAAGATGGACCTAGAGAAGGTGAAGGTTATTCTGGAATGGCCTACCCCAAGAACTGCTATCGAGGTGAGATCTTTCCATGGTTTGGCTAGTTTTTATAGAAAGTTCATTAGAAACTTCAATAGTATTTGTGGACCCCTGACTGAAACAATGAGAGGGGATAGAAAAGAATTCAAGTGGAGCAATGGAGCAGTAAAAAGTTTTGAACTGTTGAAGCAGAAGGTGACAGAGCAACCTGTTCTAGCCCTCTTAGATTTCAATAGGGTGTTTCAGGTGGATTGTGATGCCTGTGGTTGTGCCATTAGAGCAGTGTTGAGCCAAGAAGGTAAGCCCATCGCCTATTTCAGTGAAAAGTTAAATGATGCCAAAAGAAAGTATTTTGTATATGATTAGGAATTTTATGCAATAGTTCAAGCATTAAAGAAATGGAGACATTATTTGTTGCCAAAGGAATTTGTTCGATATACTGATCATCAGGCCTTACAGTACCTAAATAGTCAGGGAAAATTAAATCAAAGGCATATGAAATGTGTAGAGTTTTTGCAGAGTTATACCTTTGTTTTGAAACATAGGAGTGGGAAGTCAATTAGGGTTGCAGATTCCTTAAGTAGGAGGCATACATTGATGACAAAGATGTAGATTGAAGTGGTTGGGTTCAATGAACTCAAGACACTGTATGCAAAATATCTTGATTTTACAAAGGCTTGAAAAGCTTGCAAGGAAACCTATTATAGTGGACAGGACAAGGTGGCTAGATTTTGTAATCCAGGATGGCATGTTATTTAAGGGAAGTCAATTGTGTATCATGAGGAGTTCCATGAGAGAGAACCTGATAAAGGAGAAGCATAGTGGAGGAATGGCAAGACATTTTGGTCGGGATACGACCATTGCCATTATCAGTGAGTATTATTATTGGCCTCAGTTGTCATAGGATGTGAAGAAGTTTGTACAAAGCTACAGGGTATGTCAGATGGCTAAAGGAGTGAGTCAGAATACATGCTTATATCAGCCCTTACTTGTACCAGAGAGGCCGTGGGAGGATATAAGTATGGACTTTGTTCTTGGTTTGCCAATGACACAATGAGGGAATGATTCAGTCTTTGTGGTGGTTGATAGGTTTTCGAAGATGGCACATTTCATTCCATGTGAGAAGACCCATGATGCAGTCCACATTGCTGACTTGTTCTTCAAAGAGGTGGTGAGGCTACATGGTCTGCCAAAGAGTATTGTTTCAGATCGTGACACCAAATTTGTGGGGTACTTTTGGAGGACCTTGTGGAAGAAGCTGAAGACAGAGTTGAAGTTAAGTTTGGCACACCATCCACAAATAGATGGGCAGATAGAGGTTGTTAATAGGAGTCTGGGTAACCTACTGAGATGTTTGGTAGGAGATAAACCCAAGGGATGGGACTTGATCTTACCCTAGGTAGAATTTTCTTACAATAATTATGTCAATAGAAGCACTGGTAGATCACCATTTCAGATTGTGTATGGAGGTAGCCCCATAACAGCTCTAGAATTGAGGAAGATGGACCAAGAAAAGAAAATAAGTGTTGAAGCTAAAGATTTTATAGAACACATCAAGGATATACATGGGAAGGTAAGAGAACATATTAACAAGATGAATATGTTGTATAAGGCTAAGGCAGATCAGAAGAGGAGGTATAAGGAGTTTCAGATTGGTGATGAAGTGATGGTCCACTTGAGGAAGGAAAGGTTTCCAGTGGGAACATATAACAAATTGAAGATGAAGAAGTTCAGTCCCTATAAAATTTTGAAGAGGCATGATTTAGGGAATGCATATGAGGTAGAGTTGCCAGATGGATTCAACATTTCCCCTGTGTTCAACATTTCAGATTTGACAGAGTATCATGAAGGTGGCGCAGAGGAAGTACCAACGATGGAACAATGTGGGATTCCAACACCTACTTCAGAAAAGGAGGAGATTGAAGAAATCCTGGATAGTCGTGTGGAAGGAGTACCAGGAACACAAGTATGAAGAATATCTGGTGAAATGGAAAGGAAGGCCTGTTGAAGATTCATCCCGTTGCCTAAAGCAAAGGTCAACCATTTGGGTTTTTCCACTATCCATGACGTGGGTCACTTCTCAAATTACCTGGGTGTCTGATGCAGGAGCATCCAGTGGTGTAAGGGCAATCTTGCATCACCCAAAAATAGTTAAATTTCAAGTTTCTCAGTTTTTAGATTTTTTTACATTTTTGGATACCCTTTTCATCATAATGAAACTCCCAATTTACGATTTTTATTTTTTGTTCTTGGGTTGAAAGATATTGTAGTTTTAGTTTTCCCAGATTTGCACCTGAAAATCTTTCGAGTTAGATTTAGGCACTTAGAGTTCCCAGAACGGCCCCGAAACTTTCCCAAATCGGCGTAGTGGATTTCGAGCGCGTTATTGACTTTGAGACCTTTCCAATGGTTCAAACGGTTCACGAATCAGTCTCGGATCAAAAGTTATGGCCCCGAGAAGTTGGCGTACTTTCTAGAAGATACAATTGCAAATGCTCTTTTGAAATTTGAACTTCATGTTGTAAATTTTTGGCACCAAACCGCCTAAACTCAAATTTGAATGTTGTTTTGGCTCCAAACTAATGAGGAGCTCTATTTATGGGCAGGTTTCTAATTTTTGGGTAGCTTTTTGGGGACAAGCTCGCATATTGCGAATGGGGTATTCTATAGCTTTCTATAACTTGCATGTGTTGTAGAACTTGAGGATTGAGATCCTCTGCATGTAAGAAGCTCCATTTTCTGAATAATAAAATTATTCTCTTATTTGTGGGTTATTTTCTATGTCTCGGGCTGTGCCCTCATAAAAATTGTTGGCAGTGAATTTTCCATGGTGAATTTTCCTATAGCCGCATTTTGCATTATGTAAATTAACCTTCAACTGAAAAATAGAAACAAAGTACTTTCTATATATATTGTATACAAGTTGTATCCATAATTCGTGTACTCTGATCTAACCAAATAATAGTGATATTGGATTATGTAAATTAGTCTTCAAATGAAAAAATGAAACAATTTATACAATCCATGTATCCATAATTTGTATACTCTGATCTAACCAAATAACAGCCATGTTGCATTGCACTATGTAAATCAACCTCCAACTGAAAAATAGAAACAAGTATTTTCTATAGATATAGATTCTATATACAAGTTATGTGTCCATAATGTGTACTCTAATCTAACGAAATAACAATGATGTTACATTATGTAAATCAACCTTCAACTGAAAAATAAAATCAAGTATTTTCCACACACACACATATATATATATATTTTGTATACAAGTTATGTGTCCATAATTTGTGTACTCTGATCTAACCAAATAACAGTGATATTGCATTATGTAAATCAACCTTCAACTGAAAAAATAGAAACAAGTATTTCTATATATATATATATATTGTATACAAGTTTTGTGTCCATAATTTGTGTACTTTGATCTAACCAAATAGCAGCGGTATTGCGTTGTTATTTATAAGCCGCAAGGATAATTTTGTTGATAAATGAAAAATAAAATTCACTCTCACACGTATATGTATATATAAATAATGCGTTACAACTGATCAGAATTCACCGCCATGGAAAATGAATAGCAAGCTTTTAATGCTATGAATTTTCCACAGCCGTGAATTGCTGGTGGTGAATTAGAAACAAAGTACTTTCTATATATTGTATACAAGCAATGTCCATAATTTGTGTACTTTGATCTAACAAAATAACAACGATATTGCATTATGTAAATCAGCCTTCAACTGAAAAATAGAAACAATTATTTCATATATATATATATATATATACACACATATATAGACACACTTTATACAAGCCATCTTTCCATAATTTGTGTACTCTGATCTAACCAAATAACAACCATATTGCATTGCATTATGTAAATCAACCTTCAACTGAAAAACAGAAACAAGTATTTTCTATATATATAGATTATGTATACAAATTATGTGTCCATAATTTGTGTACTCTGATATAACCAAATACAGCGATGTTACATTATGTAAATCAACCTTCAACCGAAAAATAGAAACAAGTATTTCTATATGTATAGATTCTGTATACAAGTTATATGTCCATAATTTGTGTACTCTGATCTAACCAAATAACAGCAATATTGTATTATGTAAATCAACCTTCAACTGAAAAATAGAAACAAGTATTTGTATATATATATATTCCGTATACAAGTTCTGTGTCCATAATTTGTGTACTCTGATCTAACCAAATAGCAGCGGTATTGCCTTGTTATTTATAAGCCGCCAGGATAATTTGGATAATTTTGTTTATAAATGAAAAGTAAAATTCACTCACACACATATATGTATAAATAAATAATGCGTTACAACTGATCAGAATGAACAATAGATAACACAAGCCGAAAGTTGTGCACGTCACAGGGAATTTTGAGCACCCCCATCTGCTTAAATCCATATTCTTCCGCAGACATGGCCAGAAGAGAGCGTATCATCGGATGCTTCAGAAAATTTATGGGCACAAAAAAGTGCTGTTTCTCCATCCCAACACACACAGAAAAACAGCCTTTGGGAATGATATTCCCATCTTGATCTTGCTTACTTCCATTGCCCAGGAAGGCATATCTGCTGCTGCTTGCGTCCATTTTAAGAGCTCCTAATAACTTGCATACCTTCTTTCTAAAGCTCCCCACCATGTCTTCCTAGCTTAGGCACCAGACTTTTGCTCTAAGCTCTTTCAAGGCCAAGTTATTTAAAGGACTATGTACTCGGTGAACATTCATTGCTTGTGGACTTTTCGTAGGGCAAGCGATTTAACAACCATTCCACGCGGAAGATTGTTTAGAAAACTAATTGTTAACAGTTGCCTTAAGCATGCTTTAGAAGACTAAATGGCTTTTATCTTTTCAAGATACGTCGGCCTAAGACTCTTTGATAATAACTCAATACGCACGACACGATGAGTCGATATTTAGTTTGACCAAAATCAGATGCTCCACTAGCTTACACGCCCGGCTGAACAAACCTATATTGCCTATGCCTCACTGCACTTCCGACCTCGACACAACTCCATATAAAACAATTAAGCTGGGTGATTTTGTCAATATCTTGGATAAATGACTGTTCAAACTAAAATTTATATTCCTGTATCTTTTACATGCTGCACTCGTCGATGCTGCAAATTCATCGCTAGAGTTAGACATCTAATAGTAGATCATTTTATTATAAGGCGAATATTGCTACTTTTAGCATATTGACTGATATCTTTTGAATATTTTATACCTTGATGAGATACGAGGGGGTGATTATTATGAATGAGCGTGAGGTGCGCTTCATCTTGTCAACCATCGTGCCTGAAAAGGATGTCCACCCTGGTGGAGTGATATCCTTTTCTCTATCGCTTGCCAACTTTTCCCAAATTCTTTTTAAATAAACGATGAGCTTACATTCAACAAATGAATTGTATAATTTTCTCCATCGTAATCTCGGAATTGTTGTATAAAATAATTAAATAATCACATGTGGAGAGAAGTTGCAATGCTGCAGTTGACGTATCATTTTCTGAGATGAGCTCCTCTTTGTTTATTCTTTATTTTTAAATTGATTATTCTTTGTTTATTGTTTATTCTGAGATGACAAGTAAAGCAGCCTATTGGTTGTATAATTTTCTTAAGCAAAGATCAAAAGAGAATGGGAAAGCCTAGGAGCTCAACCCATGTGGGCAATTTAAGCAATTTGTCTCGACATATAGCCGAAGGAAATTCTCTTCCCAATTATTAATCTAATTATTTCATTAATGACCTCATTGCAAATAAGTATTTCCTCATAGTTGTTAAAAATAAGGCTTCCTTCAAAGAATTTATTTTTGTGTCTCACCATATTTGATAATGATTATAGATTAAGCTTATAGTGAATACAAATATAGTGATACATAGGTAGAACATTTATCTTATGTCTATCTATCCTTTAAAGTTTCTAAACAAATGTGAAGTGTTTGAAATTCTTAGCATTTATTTTTTCTTCAAAATCATATCTTGTATTTGTTCAAAATATAAACAATATTTTAATCAGACCCAACATAACTGTTATGTAAAGTTGTGTCTCATGCAAGAGTCACATCTCTCCAAGAACAAGACCTATTTAAAGACCTTTAGATCTATAAATTTTAATATAGAAAATAATTCAAACTCTCAAATTTTTAACAATTGTATCGTAGATAAAATATGAAAAAGAAGCATTTTCCATGATACTCTATTCCATTTGATTGTACATGCAAAGGCTTAGCAAATAAATTAATCTACGAGAAAATGTGCAACAAATGTCTAATGAAGAGTTGATCAACTTTGCATGCAAGGAATTATATTAAAAGCTTAGAAACAATTAGAATTTGGAGCAACAAATAAAACACTCACTGGTCTCATACCAAAATAGAAAAATATAACAACAATAGAAATAAAAAGAATGAAAATGTAAATAAATTCATACATAGTTATTCATCAATCATTATTACACATTTATACATACATAAAACCAACAATCTTCCTATAAATCAACTAATTCATTTGACAATTGTAGTAATGGAAAAAGTAGCCTTTTCCCTTGCTTGCTTGATAATTGGCATTAGAGGTGAACTAATGGTGTCTTGGAGTGGTGTTGTAATGTGTTGTACACATTCACACTATTCTAGGACCTTTATTTAACTAAAACATGCCCTAATTGATACTTTCCAAAGGTGTTGTAAAGTGTTGTAACACACTTTCACACTTTTCTAGGATGTGCTCGCTTAATTAAGCCTAATGGGCCCTTTCTAATAAAAATATACATAATGTGTACCTTGTTTAAGTGTTGTAATTTTTTTAAAGAACTTTCACATTTATCTAGGTGGTCCTAATTCATTGTGGTTAATTGGAGTAAATAATCCCCTTTTTAGGCCTTAATTTTGACACCTCCCGCAGATCTATCCCGACAATCATAAATTAAATAACAAATTATTTCATTGGAAAAAAAATGGTCTTAGTAAGTTGAGCCAGGACCCATTTGCCCCTGATGGCGAATGGTTCCTCCCTTAATAAGATCCCCCTTTCTCAATTGATCTAGAATGGGTTTTTGGTCTTCTTTCAATCCCCCGAAGCTTGGTCCTAGAAACTTAGCTAGGACCCATTCGCCCAAGATGGCGAATGGGTCCTCCCTTAATGAGACCCCTATTTTTTGAATTTCATTATAATGGTAATTTAATTATCTTTCTTTCCAAATCTGGTGTTGGCCTTAGTTCATTGAATTTTGGGGTTAATCTCCTAATTTAATATAAATAAGGGGCTAATTCATATTGTTTCTCCTAACAAGAACTAGCAAGTTTATGAAGCATTCAAGAATTCAAGCGATCAAGCATTAGAGCATTTCAAGAGAATTCATAAGGAAATTCAAGGTAGATTTCAAAATTTTATTGCAGCAATTCAAAGTCATATCATCATGTCAAGGGTTTAATGCATTCATGCATGTTGAGCTAGGAAGTTAATATTACATTGAGGATCCATTTACAAAGAATCATATTACATCCAAGATCTACATTCTTCATGGCCACTCCATGATAGTTTATATTCTTCTTTCACAAGACAACGTTCAAGGTGACATCATTTTCATATTTCACATTTCATGCTTTATTTCATCGCTACAAGGGATTTGACTAAGGAAAACCACCATTCACATACAAATAAACAAGTTTTTCTTGCCCTTGAGTGTGTGATTGTAGATTTATAGGTTGAAGGTCAAGTTGAGCAAGATTTGGAGCAAAATTGTCAAAGTTGCAAAGTTTCAAGAGTTGTCATTCAAAGTGCAAGATCACGGAAAGAACTCTACATAACTGAATATAGACTTCTAGAACTTGATAACAAGGAATTTTAGAGTGCAAAAATCAAGGAATAGGATCCTGAAATCAGTTTTTTGAAACTCTAAAAGGACCCATTCGCCACTGAAGGTTAATGAGTCCTCCATATCTCAAAAATAACAACTTTCTGGCTAGGTTGCATTTCTAATTGTTATTAGCATCTTACTTTGCATACTTTGAGGGGTTTAGGGCCTTAAAAAATAAGTGGTCCATCACATTGCTCATGCATTTGGTTGGACTCTATTTTAACCTAATCAACAATAAACTAGATCTAGTGACAACAAACTAGAATTAACTAAACATTATTTTATGACACATACACAACATATGTGTAGTTTTGTTATGACTTATTCTAATATCTAATAATTATGTTGGAGTGTTATATACCAACACCCCCTTTTAATTCCATAACATCAAACTAAATAACAAAAAAAAATAGGAAATACATTATGCATAAGTTTTTCTTTGAAAAAAGTTCTTAGATAAACAAGATTTCTTCAAGCTTCTCCCAAGTATAGTCACCTAGCTATAATCCAAGTTCCCAACATAATTAAACACCATTTGCATATGAAGTGTCTCATCACCCTCATAAAGGTATGATATTGATATTCCCAATTTCCATATCTCCCCTAAACTATTGGACACTAACCCTCACATATATATCTCATAACCTCAATGAGGTATAGTTTCTCTAATTCACTAGCATCTCAAACTATTGAGCATCTATATATCCTCTACTACATCCATCAATATCTTCAAAGTGTTGGACCCTTCAAAATAGAACAAGTGACTCATCTTCAATGAATTCATCATCACTATCATCTAATGGTTCTTGAATAAAAGAAACAAAACCTACCATTAGCTCTAGTACTAGATTATTTTTTGGAAAAAAAAATTGAAAAAAATCACTACACTAATACCAAATTAGAAAAATATAATAATAATAGAAATACAGAGAATGAAAATACAAATAAATTCATACATATTTATTCATCAATCACTATTACATATTTGTACATACATAAAACCCAAATATCTTACTATAAATCAACTAATTCACCTGATAGAAAACTATGACAACAAAATAGATCTTGTGACAACAATCTAGACAACTAAATATAATGAGCACCTAAACATTATTTTGTGACACATGCACAACATATGTGCAGTTCTGTTATGACTTAAATTCTAACAATTAATAACTATGTTGGAGTGTTATATTCCAATAGAAACACCATCTTTTAAGGCCATTTTAAAATAAACCAAAAAGTAAGAGATGTTCTCAAACCATGTTCTTATCTTTGATATTGAAGTGTGGATGATTTTTATTGGCCAACATTGAATGAGATAGGATTTTATCTTATCATATGCAAAAAAAATTCTTATCACATCTTCTAATGAGTCAAACCTCATTCAAACTTATGGAACATCATAAATAATAGATAGGAAACTTCACAAAACCCTCTATATATCTATAATTTCAACATCATAGATGATAGTGGTGAGTGTATATCTATCATCACCTCTGAAATGGTTAGATAGAAACATAGAAGTGATTCTGATAAATTTGGTTGCATTGGAACCTTTAGTTATTCTCTAGAGAATTCTCCTTATCTCATTACAAAGATTTAATTGACATAGATGAGGATGTTTGGCTATTGAGAAATATCATGATTATTCATAATCACCTAGTAGATGATAAGGATGTTAGTAGTGGTTGTCATTGATGTCAATACTTGGTGAACTATTTTTGGTTGTCATTGACTTCAACACTTGAGACTATTGTATATTTGGCATGGGATATCATTGATGAGTTGGTTTACATTGGTTGTCAACACTTGAGGAGATTATTATGATGTCAACACTTGGAGTTTTGGTTGGAATTGGTTTTCAATACTTGGTAAGATTGTTGCATATGTTGTGAGATTGTTGATTTGTATTAATTGTCATTATTGACAACATTCATTTTAGGTTATAATTGATGTATGATGGTGTGTTGCTAATGTTCATGCTTGGATGTCATGCTTTATCTAATGATAATGAAATAAGTGTTGAGTATTGTTTAAAATGATATATTAATATGAGGATTTGAAGTAAAGTTGATGGTGGAGAGATGTTGTTGATGGTCTATAGCACATGTTGTATCATCTCTCCTATTCCTTTTGAAGAAGTATGTGTTGCTGCAAGTTTGTTCTAGCCTTCACAAGTGGGTAGAAAGCTTTTCTCTAGAATGAACATTGGTGTGAAGATTATTCGGGAGAATGATCCACATTCCTCCATTGTTGGAGGTATGGTATTGTGGTTTGGGATTCATTGTTTGTGCTCTATGGATGTTACACTCCTATCTTTTCAGGTTACCAGTGTTGCTAAGAAGGTTTTTATGAATTGCACAAGGTTGACAATGTTGTTGGTTGTTTGGATTGGTCCAAAAAATGCTCCAAATTTATTCGCATTGATGTATTTACTCTTTTTGCTTGGTGCATGTACTTGTAGTGTCTATGTAGTGTATCAATTCAAATTTAATGTGTTGAAGCAATCTGGAAGTTGATTTGTTAATGTTATATCTCATGGTTGTGCATTCTGTGTTGTTGAAATGAAGTGCCATGTCTTTGATAGGCTTGTGGTTGTTGTTGGTGGCATTCAACAACATGAAATAACTATTTAGAATTTTTTTTGGATGTTTATGTGATGTATAGAAAGTGGATTTTGAAAAAAACCAACACAAATCAAGTTTTCTCAATCAACACTCTGATTCTCAAAACCCTAACTAGGGTACTTCTTCTCACAAACTCTCATTTTCCCTAGTAGGTCTATAGACCTAAATTATTCAACTTAGCTTAGAAAAAAATCACAACAAAAAAACCATTTACACCTTCAAAAACCCTTTAAAGCATACTAAAACTTACCTCAAAAACTCCATGGGTCACTTTGAAACAACCCCTTCAAGTCTTGACTAGTATGCTAACTTACAAGGACAATTAGTCATGTTTTCCAAAGAAAGTGCCTGAAAAAATCCCTCCCAATTTAAAAAAATTACTTAGTCCTTCTCCATAGGAATCCTATAGCCTTAATCAACAATTCTCATAATGGAAAACCCTCACTAAGCCATCAAATTAGAAAACCCTCATTTTACCTAGTTTTGAGAGGGGTTTATTGTAAAACTATGTTCTTGGCCTCCAACACACCTAAATATGTCTTCTCATGCTCATAATTCCATCTTAAATCCTTTACCAACAATGTTTCAATAGATTCTTACTTAAAACCATCATTTCCATGCTTAAATTCTCTCAAAATACCACATGGGTAGCATTCAAAACTTCACCAAACCCTTCTTCTTGCTTATAAATCCTACCCTACCTTCTAACCCTATCATAGTGGACCCATCCCACTCACTTATAGGAAAGACAGTAGGCAAAATGGGTCTTATTCCATTATTGAATCCTCAAACCCTTAAAATACGGTATAATAAACAATCACAGAAAAATGAAGATAAAATCCTTCAAATTTAAAGTGAAGGGGCCAAACCAAATAAAAGTTGATGTTAACTCCTATACTTATTGAATTCACCAAATTTTAGAGAAATTTTCCACTGGAACGATATTGTAAAGGCCTGTAACAGCAAGGAAAACATAGGAATTTATGAGAAAATAGGGATTTTTATTGAGTTTTCACTTCAAAAACCAATGAACCGTCTCTACATAAAGTTTCTCAACATATATAGAATTATTCCCTAAAAAAAAAAACCTCCTAAAATGACTCCAATGACCATTTGAACTCAATGACTATTGATATTCCAAAAATCTGCCCTTTTGCACTTTTTTAACAACTTTACATATTTGCATTTCTTACATAGCAACTTTAGACAACATTGAAAAAAATGACACTAAAAACTCAATGACTCCCCTAGATGATATAAAAAAATTAAAATGTCCTACATGGACCTTATTTAATGAAAATAACTCAAAACCATCTAAAATCTAACAAAAGACCCTACTTGACAACATTTGCACAAAAATGCACTTGGTTCCCCTGCACCATACAACCAGACTTGAAAATTTTCCAAGTCTCTTGGAAACTAAATTACCACTTGTCCACCACTGAAAATCTTCATCCTTTTGATCTAAAAGAACTCTTTGGACTGGTAAACCCTGAAAGCTTGCATTGTGCTTAACATTCTTGAACTGTCTACCATCTAGACTTTTCCCTCTCTTTGCAAATTGCCTTGGTGTATGTTCACTGACCTTCTTCACATTTGAAAATAATGTACAATCTACCTTCAAACCTGTAGGAATACCTTTACCTTATGTATTTTGATCTGCCCTCTTCTTTACTACCTTTTCACATCAAAATTCACCCATTTGTCTTTTCCTATCACCTTGTCTCACTCCATCTTGTGATTTTATTACTGTCCTCAAGTTCTTTGCCCCTAATGTCATTGTATTATCAAAATTAGAAATCACCGTATGAGCAGATTCACAAATCTTTGTCTTGACCAAATAGGACTATTCCTCAACTGCCTGTGTTTCCAATGGACATATCACTTTCCCTACCATGATCTTGTCTTGCCAACCTTTCTCTTCCACAAGAAACCCACCCTTGTTCTTCTCTGTCTCATATTTTGAAACCAAACTATCAACTCCTTTCTGCATCAACACTAAACTGTCCTTCACATTCACTATCCTGGTATCTTTTTCCTTCATAGTGGTTGCACACACCTAGCTTTTATCTTCCTCAACCTTCATGTACTCCTTTTTCCAAACATGATGAATTTTTATGCCTTTCCTTGTTCTTTGACATCCTCCTGCAATGGTGTTAGTATAAGGGATTGTTCATTCTTCTCAATGGAGTAAGTGTTAGCTCTCCCATCATATAGTGAATGCCTATCAAATTGCCATGACCTTCCCAATAATAGATGGCAACAATCCATGGGTAAAACATCACAAATAACCTTATCTTTATATCCTCCAATATAAAACTCAATATATTCTTGTTCATTTACCAAAAGTGACTGATTATCATTCACCAAAGATGCCCTATATGGTGTTTCATGAGGAACTTTTGCTAACTTCAGTTTGTTTACCATTTCACTAGACACCATATTTTTAGTTGAACCTAAATCTATCATAACTTTGCATACCTTACCTCTACATTTGAATGTGGTCTTGAAAAAGCTCCTTCTTTGAGTCATCTCCTCTTCCTTGGATGTCTTCAAGAGTGTTCTTCTCATAATCAATGATTCTCCTACCTCTGGAGCAGAAACATGACTTGGAGAATTAACACTTTCACCTTCATCTTCTTGCACAAATTGGACTCTCTTTTCACCTCTTCTTTCACCACCGCTTGATGTAGATCCTTGTCTTTCAAGACACTTATATGCTGGATGCCAAAACTCTTGACAATTGTAGCACCTACCTACAAATGTGTTTGAACTTCTTCCTCCAACAAATCTACCTCTAGTGCCTCTGAATCCACCTTTTTAATTTGCAGCTTGTTCTTGTCCTTTGGTTGAATTTTCTTGACTTTAACTTCATGGTCTTGAAAAAGAAAATGTACCTCTACCCCTTGAAGTGCTACCTCTACCTCTTATTTATTTATCTTTCTTTCTCTTAAATTTCTCTTCAACCCTTATTGCCATTTGGTAACACTCTTCAATTGTCCTTGGATTGTGTAAACTCAATTCATCCTGGATGTTAAATCTTAGTCCACTAAGATACTTAGCCACATTTTCTACATCATCAACCATATTCCCTACTCTTATGCTCAACTTATAAAACTCATTAGTTTATGTTTTCACATCCATTTCCCTTTGTTTTAAATCTTGAAGCTTTTTAGACATCTAAATTGCATAATCACTTGGAAAAAACATACCTTTCAATTTTGCTACCATCCTATCCCATGAAAAAATCTTAGAATTACCTTTTCTTCTCCTTTCAGCTTGTTCATAATCCCACCAAACAAGTGCATGCCCCTTCAATTTAGTTTTTGTTATCTTCACCTTTCCTTCATCAGGTACATCCTCACATTCAAAGTAGTTATCTAATGTTACAATCCAATCTAACAATGATTCATCATCAAGATTACCATCATACATTGGAAAATAAAATTTTACTGTGTGTTTTATTCCTTTTACTACCTTCAGGAGCCTTTCCAACTTTTTCTCTTCTAGAGCCAACTCTTGTTCCACATCTTCATACTCTTCATCTTCTTCATCTTTAGTGTCACTCTCATCACCAAGAACCATGCCTCTTTTTTGACCTATTTCCACACTTTCCAACCTTGCAACCAATTTTTTTTGCAACTACTTCAGCTTTCTAATCTCTCTCCCAGTCTTCTCTTCCATCTCTTGCATTTTTCTAGTCATAGTATTTCCCTCTGGAGGCATCTTGACTTTCAACCTTCAATCTTCAATCTGCAACTCTTCAACTTCTCCCTCAAATGATCTACTTCCTAAGCTTTGATACCAATTGATGTAGAGGAAGCATATTTTGAACAAAACCAACACATCTCAAGTTGTCTCAATCAACACTCTAATTCTCAAAACCCTAACTGGGGCACTTCTTCTCACAAACTCTCATTTTCCATAATAGGTTTGTAGACCAAAATTATTGAACTTATCTCATAGAAGAACCTCACAACCAAGAAAACCTTTACACCTTCAGAAACCATTTATAGCATACTAAAACTTACCTCAAAAACTCCATGGGTCACTTTGAAACAACCCCTTCACGTCTTGGCTGGTATGCTGACCTACAAGGCCAATTAGTCCTATTTTCCAAAGCAAGAGCCTCAAAAACTCCCTCCCAATTACAAAAAAATACTTATTCCTTCTCCATAGGTTTCCTATAGCCTTAATCAACAGTTCTCAAAATGGTAAACCCTCACTAAGCCATCAAATCAGAAAACCCTTATTTTACCTAGTTTTGAGAGGGGTTTATTGGAAAACTATGTTCCCGACCTCCAAAAACTCCGCCACTGCCTCTAGGACACCTAAATATGTCTACTCATGCTCATAATTCTATCTTATAGCCTTTACCAATTTTTTTTCATTAGATTCTTACTTAAAACCATCATTTCCATGCCTAAATTCACTCAGAATACCACAGGGGCAGCATTCAAAACTTCACCAAACCCTTTTTGTTGCTTATAAATCCTACCCTAACTTCTAACCCTATCATCTTGGACCCATCCCACTCAATTACAGTAAATACAGTAGGTGGAATGGGTCTTATTCCATTATTGAAGCCTCAAACCCTTAAAATAGGGTATAACAAGCAGTCACAAAAAAATGACAAAAAAATAATTCAAATTTAATGTGAAATGGCCAAACCAAATGAAAATTGATGTTAACTCCTATCCTTATTGAATTCACTAAATTTTAGAGCAATTTCCACTGGTACGGTACTATACAGGCCTGTAATAGTAGGGAAAACACAAGAATTTATGAGAAAATAGGGATTCTTATTGAGTTTTCACTTCAAAAACCAATGAACCGTCTTTACATTGAGTTCCTAAAAATATATATACTTCTTCCCTCCAAAAAAAACCCTCCTAAACTGACTCCAATGACCATTTCAACTTAATGACGGTTGATATTCCAAAAATATGCCTTTTTGCACTTTTTTTATAGCTTTACATTTTTGCATTTCTTACATAGGAACTTTAGACAACATTGCAAAAACATGACACTACAAACTCAATGAATCCCTTAGATGATATAAAAATTTGAAAATGTCCTACATGGACCTTATTTAATGAACATGACTCAAAAAAACTCTAGAATCTAACAAAAGACCTTAGTTGACAACATTTGCACAAAAATGCACTTGGTGCCCCTGCACCATTATGGATCATCCCTTTGTGATCAACACATTAGTGGTTGATCTCTTTTGATGTTAAATTGTGTTGAGAAGGATTTTTTTCTTTCTTGCGCTATGTTCTTGAGGGTTTATGCCAGTATATGAAGTTGTCTTAAGTTGTATTTAGGTCTTGACCTATCTTGTTGTGGACCGCATTGATTATATTCAATTTTTGTGTCAGTTTGTGAGGTTTTTGGGATCACATTGAAAAATGTAATAAGGATTTTTTGGTCCTCTCTATCTTCTAGATAGGACCACTTTGAATCGCTTTGATGTTTTGTGGCCAACTTGATGAGATTATTGTTTATATTCTTTTTGGCTGACTTGATTGATGTTTTATGATCTTGTGGAAGATATAAATTAAATATCAAATCAATTGCAAGTGTAGTGTCAAAAAATGCCGTTCGTGACATTTTCACACTTGTTTGGGACCTCCTTAAAAACTTGAGCCTAACAATACCTTGACTTAGAGTTGTAATGTTTTTAACACACTCACATTAGGCCTTGGGCCCTTGTGAACTAAATGGACTTAATTGTACCTTATTTTAGGTGTTGTAAAGTGTTGTACCACATTTTCACACTATAGTGTAGAAAAATGGATCTTAGGACATTTAAATGCTCATTTGGGTCCTCCTTGTGGATGTTGGCTTAGTTTTGCCTTGATTTAGTGTTGCAATGTGTTTAATACATTTACATTAGGTCTTGGGCCCTTATGAACTATTAAGGATTTTTATGGTACCTTGCAAAAGTTTTGTGAAGTGTTGTAACACACTTTCACACTTTTCTAGGGTCTTATTAACGTATTTCACCTAAATAACCTCTTTTTATCATTTACCAAGCCTTATTTCAAAGTGTTGTAAGGTTTTGTAACAAAATTTCATACTTTTATGCTTTTCATTAATAATTGGGCTTTCTTATGCTTTAATTGGCCCCATTTTACATCTACAAGCCTTACTTATGAGTATTTTTGAGAATAAACCTGATAAACATCATTTAAAACATTTAAATCCCAAAACCCACCTCAAAAGCCTAAGGTGGGACCCATTCACCATTTTGGGAAAATGAGTCCCCTTAGGTGAGACCCATTCACCCAAAGTGGTGAATGAGTCCCCTTTGGCTCAAAGTTCAAAGTCAAATTGAATTTCTAACGGGTCTTTATTTTCTAATATCTAAGGTCAGCCTGTGATAATGTATTTTCAATAATTATTGCATAATTAAGTATAAATATAAAGTTTTTCTACTCAATTCACCCTCCAATCACTTTATCAATAATTCTAAGCATTACAAGCATTTTCAAGTCTACATCCACTAGAGCCATTACTTACATGTTTGCAACATTCTACTTAAAGGGTTTGGTGACTTATAGCATTTCCTTTTGTTCATTCATCATTCTCTTTCCATATTTCATTTCATTTCGATGGTTTAATTACCAACATGGGGTTTGACCAAGGAAAACCCCTATTCACTAACCCTAGAACAATTTTTCCCTCTCTTTATATGTGATTTGCAGGTTTAGGTTACAGATTTTTCAAAGAGAAAGATTGGAAAAGTTTCCATTAAGTTGTGAGAGCCATTCAAAGTTGTTAAAGTCCTAAGAGAATTTTGGAGAATGCCTACAGGTTGAATTTGATAGTTTTGGACCCAAATCTGAATCAAGAGGAGAAGAGTAGACCGAGAGCTAGAGATTCCTCTTTTGAATTTCTAGAAATCTAGAAGTTGATTGATTCACCATTAGTGGTGAGTGATTGCCACTATAGGATTTCGACATATATTTTTATAGATTTGAGTACCCATTTGTCTTAAACTTGTTCCACCATTATTCACCTGAGGTAGGACTAAGTCGCCCAACTTGGTGTATGAGTCCTAGTTGGTCTATAAATGTAACAATTTTAGGATTCCATCTCTCTCCAGTTTCCAGGTGCACACTTTAAATCTCATATTTTTTTGTTACAATTTATTTGCATTTCTAGGTCTTTTTGCATATCATAGTGTGTTTTCAAACATCTTGCATTTTCCATGTTTCCACTTAGTGGTGAACCCCATTTATTAGTCTTAAGCCTTTAGGAAAATTCTCTTTGATAGATTTCAATCTTCTTTGTATTGAAATCTTAAGGGTTTGTTCTTGAGTGAAGCGTTAACATTTTTGTATCTCTCTTTTTAGGTCCAAAACCCTAGAAGTGTAAGAGAGTCCCACATACAAAAATATTCATTTCATTTTGGTGAACCTTCATTTAGAGCATCATTTTTCTAATTTGGGGTGCATTTACATCCTATATTTAGCTTACATTAGCATTGCATTGCATTTTGCATTGTTTAATTTGCATTCTAGGGTTTCAAAATTTGTAATAGTAAAAATCTCATATAGCTTACATTATTACATTTCATCTCATTAAAAATCACTAAAATTCTACATTTCCACATCATAGTTGCATCAGAAAATATAAAAAGCATAAAATTCATTTTAAAATTTCTAAAAGATTTCAAAAAAAAATCAATACCAAGACTCATTCTCCACTTAGGGAGGATTAGTCCCTTTGGACATTTTACACTGCATTTTCTGTCATTTCCAGTTCATTTTATGCATTTCTATTTTAGTTTCCATATTTTTTGTTTCATTCAATCCCTTGCATCTAGTTTAATTTAATATTTGCATCATGGATCATATGTGTTTTACTAAGATTTGGATGTCATTAAATTCCTTAGTGGATGTGTCAAGTTGTGCCTTTGGAACTGATCCTAATGACATGGAACTCACTCATGCTCCTTCAACTCCTAATGCATGTCCTCCTTGTGATGTTGAAATCATTGGAGAAGATGATGAGAATAAGAATAGGTTGCTAAACGATTGTCTTGATAACCTTGAAGCAAATGCATCCTTTTATCAATCCATGAACCAACCAAATCTTCCTACCATACCACCTCTTGAGATGTTTGGTTCCTTTCATCTTGAAAAAAAGTTGAATCTAAGTTCCCTACACAAGGCGAACCTAGTTCCTCTAGGCAAGCAAACACTCAAACCATTTTATGATAAAAAAGAAACCAACACTCCCATCAACCTTGAAAAGACATATGGAAAAGGTTCCACAATCTTGAGTAAACAAGGATGTGACACAAGAAGTGAACATGAAGTTCATCAAATTCTAGAACAAATACTAAATGATGAAAACACAAAGGGGATATGCTATTAATATCCCCCTCATAACAACAAGCCTCCTAGAGAATATTTAAGGCTTCGTGATGATGGTAAGTTGATCTTTGATTCTCTGCTCGACCTGAATTTCCTTCTTCCTAGAGAGAAGCCCTTGACTGATAATAATGATAAGGATGAAAGGATCCCATTGGGTCCTCCTTCAATTAGAGAAAATGGTGAATCTAGTAAATGCAAGAGGCCTTACAAGTTTCAAAAACTAATCTTTCATCTTCATCCACCGCCTGAAAGTGAAAGGAAATTACAAATAATTCTAAACAAAGAACTAATAATATTACCACTTGTGAATAGGTTGGTGATATATCCTAAAGATTCAACATTCGACATTATGCATATCATCGAGTTCTTGGACATAGTAGTGATGAGTGTTGTACATTGAAAGAAATGTTGAGCAAGTATCACTGCGATGGCAATAATTGCTATCAAGTGATCCCATAACATACTCTCCTACTCCTTGTCATGTAATAGTTGCAGAACATTCTCTTCACTCTTACATGACCTTTCCTATCACCTCTCTCAGCTCATTCTTGCCTTGCACTCAATGGGGGCAAGAATTTTCTAGCCTTTTCCTAGTAATGCATTTGTCATTGTCCCTTCACTGTGTTGTTCACCTTCCACTTATGTAAGCTGATATTGGGAAGCAGATGACTTGCTCGACGATTGACTTGCATTTTCCTTACTATTATTTTGCACTTTCTTTTTCTTTTGTGTGATTGCATTTGTGTAATGTGATCCCCCATGATGTTTTATTTGATTTTCTATCTCTTTGTGAGATTCCTCTATTTTTACCTTCATTCTTCTCTATGTCGTGCATCATTTTCGCCTTTTTATTTTTAATCTTTTTCTTGTGTTTTTCCTTTTTGGGATGATGCAAGGCATTGAGACATTCATGTCTCCTTCATGTTGACCCAAAAGCTTTTCCTTTCTCTTTCACCTTTTCTTTTTCACTTGTCTTGTGTTTTCCTATTGGGGATGACACAAAGCGTCGAGACACCCTATGTCTCTTCCATGTTGACCCATAAGGTTTTTCTTTGTTTTAGCTCTCTTTGTGTCATTCTTCTAGTTCTATGTATTTGGGGGATGATGAAAGTTTCGAGCTCCATACAAAACATTGTAGCAACGAACATACTGACCCCAAATCCATAGATCCCTTATGTGTTTGGTGTTTTCATTTTGGGGGAAACCCCTCCTTTTTCTTTTTATCTCGCATGATGCAACTTTACTCAAAAACATATGACTTGGCATAGGGCTTGCCAAGTTGGCTCTCATTTCTTCTTTGTTTGCATTTTTCATTTGCTACTTTAAATTAATTTCTCATAGTATGGTGTGTAGCAGTTCCTTTAAAGTGGGGGCATACATTGGCATTATTCTTTTGCATTTTTCCCTTTTCATGGTTCTGAGTGCAACCTTCTTACTTCATACAATGTGATTTTCACTTTGTTGATGATATTGGGTATGATTTCCTTCAAGAGCATGATCTATCTTAGCATATTGTATTCCTCTTGGTGGCTTGATGCGATGCACTACATCCCCTAAGTTTCAAATTTTCTATTCTTTGATCGATCCTCTCTTGGAGAAATTAGGCACAATGTTCCCTAAGTTAAAGACCTTGCATGAACTAAGCAAGAATCCTTTGAGCATTCTTTGAATGTTTCATTTTTTGTATTTGTTGTTATATGGTCAGATGTGTGCAAGAAGTTGTGTCCACTTTTTGGGCAAAAAATGGAAGTGTTTTTCCTGATTTTCAGAATTTGACACATTTGACCTCAAAATTTGAAGCACTTAGAGATGAAATCTTTAAAAAGGTTAGTAATCATAAAATCTGGTGCTTGGAGTCTAGTTTCTAAATATGTAATTTATTTCAATACACAGATTGTACAAATTGAGTTTCAATAGGCGTTTCTAAAAACCATTGTTTAAAAGTCACTTTATTACCATACCATGCACATGTACGACATACATATGTTGACTTAAATTATCGTATTTTTCTAAATCATTTTGGGAAAATATTTGTGACTCATTGAAGCTTGTTCTTGATTTTTTTTGTAATTTTTTATTGAATATTTATTTTTGTTAAATTTTTATTAGGCAGATTTTTCGTTTTGAAAAATCGTCATGTATGACATGCATAAGATGACCTAAACTTATCATTTTTTGATTTTTTTTAAATTGAAAATAATTTTCTGAAGTTTTTTCTCGTGCAATCCATTCATCAAAATTTTATGTTGATCAAAAGTTATTAAAATAGTAAAAAACCCTAATATTTAAAGTTTATAGACCAATTTTATTATAAATTAATTGAAAAATAGAAAAATAATCCAATTGTGAAACAAATTACATATTTAGAATCTGCATTATTGTCTCATCTAAAATGGGTTTTAATTTCATAAAAAAATTCTACAAAAAAATTCGTCAGCCATATGTCCAAAGTCAATATTTTTCTCTGACATTGTTAGGACCTTCAACTTGCGGTTCAAACTAGGTTGAAGGCCTAGGTTTGGATTTCCAATGCTTTTCCCGAATCAAAATCCTAGGAAAAAACCTAACCACAAAGCTATTAGAAATTCAAATTTTAAAAAATGGGATCGCACTTTATAAAAAAGGATCTTGTTTATTAAAAGCAGGATCTCGTTCTTTAATTTATAATATTCAGACCGTTGGAAGGGAAACATGATCCTATTTCTTTTATTTAAATTTACTGCCAAAAAATACTATGAAGTCTACAACTTCACATGTACAACCAAGAGCAGTAAAATTGAACTATTTTTCATGAGCTATTGTATTTACAGGTGGTGAACTTGATTTTTAGTTGATTTTTTCAAACGATGCATCATCTACACCATTTTTTAAGTGGAATTGTGTTATTTTTGTGCTTGTTTGGAGGAACAAAAGGTCTTCAACTTGCAATATGGATTGAAGTTTTCAAAGGAGGCATGAAGAAAACTATTTTTAAAGTGGAATTGTGCTAGTTTTCTACTTGTTTTGAGGAACACAAGAGGAAGAATTTTGTCCTAATAGGTATTCAACTTCCAATTTGGATTGAATATTTTGAAGAATTTCACTATTAACATTCATTTGTGCTTGAGAATTTTATAATCATGGGAGATAAAGCTCGTAATAAGAGAAGGAAGACATTGACTCAAGAAGTTGAAGCAAATAGAGAGGAGAGACAAAGACAAAGAGAAAGAATAATGAGAATGAAATCAATGAATGATGGTGGAGCATCCAATTCCACAACTATTGAAGATGAAAAAATTGAGGATACCATGGTTGTAGATGAAGCTAATTTGCAAGGAGTTAATTTGGAGAAGAATATGATTATACAAACAAGTCCTACTATGTCTTCAAATCCCTCTTTGAATGCTATGGAGAATGTTTCAATATGCAAAAATCCAGGTACGTCTTCAAATCCACATGTTAGTGAAATGGTAAATTTGTATGTAGAAGTTTTACAAGATGCTAGACTTAACGATGTTGACATTGATGATATTCAGCGAGATGAAACTTCTATAGAATTTTTTGAAAACAAAAAAGAAAAATCTTTTGTTGCAAATAAAAATTAGAATGATCATTTTCTTGAAAATGAAAACAAAACTTGTATTTTTAATGAAAATTAAAATAAAAATGAAAATCGTTTTGTTGATGAAAATGAAGATGAAAATGTAAATGAAAATGAAGATGAAGATGAAAATGAAGATGAAAATCTAGAATGTGATGTTGAATTTAATGAAAATACTTTTTTTTTAAAATTGGAAGTGGTGTTTTTGATAATCTTCCTGGTCAAATTTCTTGGAGCCAAATAAGAAAACATGTGAATAGAATATACGCCAAATTATTTTATAGTAAAAAAAATTAATTTCAATGTCAACTAATGATGCAATTGATGAGAATGCAAGAAGTGAGGAAAGTAATGAAAAGGTTAGGCTTTTATGTTAAACCAAAAAGAAAAGATCAATCATTAAAACATGCTATGTCTACTGTTGCTAGTGCCATTCAATCTATTGGGAAAAATAGTCGATCTAAAGATAAAAATGCAACAAGAAGAGCTTTAACAACTGCTATAGTTAATAAAGAAACTTTGAATAAAATAATGGTAAGAAATATTAGTGAAGTTTTAAAAATACATCCTAAAACATTGCTAAGAGTAGAAAAAAGAAGAGAAAGTATAGAAACTGATCCTATCAATCAATGTTGGATTTTTAGTGGATGACTACCGAGGTCTAATATGAAATTGAATGTTGAAATTAAATCTTTGATTGAAAAATATTGGCATGATAATACTAGGGTTTCATCTAATGCTAGAGATGTTTTAAAATTAAGGGTGGGGTCCAAAGTTCGCAATCCTCACCCAAAACACCTATTAGATACAACACAAATTGAATTTTATAGGAAATTTTGTAGCAATTTAGTGTTACCTGGTAATATTAAAATAAGTCAAGGGTCTTTTGAAAAATGTAAACCCTAGTATGTAAAAATTAATAAGCAACGAATATCTTGTTGTTGTAAAATACATGTTCAATTTTGTTATTTTTATGATGTTTTTTGATATATATGTTGTACCTTGCATACTAACATGATTATACTAGAGTGTGGTATTGATATGCCACCTGAATCAATAAGAGAGTTCATTTCAAGTTTGTTTTGTGAAAAATCTAATGGTAAATTATTTTATTTAAGTTCTTGTATTTCTGGACAATGCATTAACGGTGGAAATCTTTCATTTTTAAGAATTTGTTTGCATGAAAGTGTTGATCATGATTTTGGACAGAAATTAGTAGATGTCAAAAGATTTAAGAATGTTCACTATTCTTTAAAAGATGGAAAAATAGGAAAGCGTTGTGATTTAGTTACAAAAAAAAATAGTGTGCATGCATTCATGAGTGAATTTAAGAATAAAATTGTACCAAAATATGTCATGCACTCTGAACATGCTCGATGGCTTGATGGCCAATTTCGCGCATGTAGAAACACATTTCCAATTGGTACTATAATCTCAGTGGTTGATTTTGTGGAGAATTATACTCTTTCTCTGCAAGAGGAAATTCAATCTCAATATTATAATTCAGTGCAAGTAGCTATGTTTGTCCATATTGTTTATAGACATGTAGATGATAACACTGAGGATGATAGAAAAGTTTCGAGGGAGTATCATTTTTATTTGAGTGACAATCGGTTACACTCATCAAAGTTTGTTCAATAATGTTTCAATATATTTTATAGAAATTTAAGAGAGAGGAATCCAGATGAAAGAACACCTCATATGGTCATATAATTGTACGGGGCAGTTCAAGAATGCTCAAATGTTCTATTGGTTAAGTATGGTTCACAAGGAATTTAATTTCCAACAAATATGGAGTTTTGTTGAAGTTGGGCATGGTAAAGGAGAACATGATGGAGTTGGTGCATGTGTCAAAAGAATTCTTGCTAGAGAACAATTAAAATTCAAGGATTCAGTAAAATTTAAAGATGTAGGTGAGATTGTGGATTGGTGTAATAGAAGATTATCTGCACTTGACCTGTGAGTGATTACTCTATAGTTCATCAATTCTTTTGGTTGGTGGAAGAAGAGAGCATTGTACCTAGAGTTGATTGTGCGACAATTAGAGGATCTACTAAATGGAATTCATTTAGGAGTGCGACAAAAAGCACATGGACTATTTGGACAAGGGAGCTTGCATTTTTTTTCTAGTTTTGTATCTCAGGAGATTGGGAAGCATGTGAAAATACATAATGGGTTGAACAGTGGGAGCAAAGATCATTGACACCTATAGAAGCACATGATCAATATGAAAGAACTATTGAAGAAAATAATCAAGTGTTTGCATTTGAAGATTATGACCATGTTTCAGACATTGTACAAGAAGGTAATTTTAATTCAATTTATTTCATTTTATTTCACCTTATTAAGTTATTTTGTAATACTAAATTATTTATAAGGATATGCACACATTATTAAATCAAACTTTGTTGGCAGGACATGTGTATGTTGTTATTGCACCTGAGGGGAATGAAGAGAAAACATAATATTGGTTGGCTAATTGTGTGGAAATGAAACATAAGTTAATAGCACATCAAGAAGATGATGATGGATTTCATTATCAAACATGTAAAGTTATCCCCTTAAGATGCCCCCTTAAGTAAATTTTTATAACAATTTTTAGATCGCCCTAAGACGTGTTAGAACTATAAAAATCTGATGATTTTACATATAATTTCACTCATGAATTTCTTGATTTGGTCCTACCGTATGCATATTTCATCTAGAGTTTGCCATATTGTCCCATTGAATCAATCGAGTTATGCATTTTTCATGTCTGGGTCCATATCGACATGGGTTCATTCCTGTCTCCCTGATCAATTCTGCGTTTTCCGCTTGCATGAGTCTGTATTGCCTATTGGCAAGACTCATTTAATGTCACAATGATTGAAGTTTGTATACAGGTGGCATTAGGTAGGACTTCTGTATTTTCACAGCAATTGGTTTTCTCCTTCGGGCTATCGGTGAGACATTTATGTGGTTGTGGAAATAGTGGGATCTTCTATCGACATATGTTGTGGCTATCGAGGTGGTGTCTCACTAAGCTCTGTATGTCTCCCCAACTTGTGCACTTGGAATGGTTTATTGGCAGGAGTTAGACGGTTGGGCTAAGGTCATAGTGAAACATTATTGTCT
This sequence comes from Sequoia sempervirens, assembly GCA_007258455.2. Taxonomy (NCBI): domain Eukaryota; kingdom Viridiplantae; phylum Streptophyta; class Pinopsida; order Cupressales; family Cupressaceae; genus Sequoia; species Sequoia sempervirens. The sequence continues at coordinate 729,812,917 of VDFB02281492.1, read as the reverse complement.
TGTCAAAAGACTTATGGAAGGTTTTCAGAAAAAGATGGAGGCATCGATGTAATGTCTTGGTGAGCTCAGCATGTTATATCGACTAGCGCATATGGAGATGTTTTGGCCAAGCTAAAAGTTTTCAGCAAGGGGTCTTGGCGATTGAGCATTGTCTTATTGACCAATGATGAGTGTATATTGGTGAGACTAAAGTATATCAGAGTAGTGTCTTGCCAAAGGGAACTAGTCTCGCCGATATGATGTGAGGGGGTTTCATAAAAGGCTATCGGCAAGAAACTATGATGTCTTGCTGATTCAGAAGTTATGTCGATAGAGATGTACATCGGCAGGAGAGGTAGTCTTCAGTGAGAGTTTCAACGAAATCAGGGTGTTTTACTGACAGTGCACATTGGGATGAGTCTCAGTGAATAAAGTGGAGGAATGAGTTTGGTATAACATTTGGCATCGGTGTGAGTCTCTTTGAAGGCTCATTGTCTTGCCGATGAATGGCTTCATCGGTAAGACTTATTTCATCAGTCAAAAAACCAAAATGTCTTGGTGAGGTGCCCAGTCTTGCCGATGGAACATCAAAGGCCTTTGTTGGCATAGGATTTGGTTTGTCTCAATGACACACAAGATAAATGGGACTTTGAATGAAACATTGTGTAATCTATGTAAGGTCTCCCCGATGGATGGAAGCTACAGTGACAATAAATGAGACAAAAGGAGCATATTGGTAAGAAATGATTTCTGTCACGATGACTCATAATACATCAAGGCTCTCGATGAAACTTAAAACAATCTACGTGACATCTCCCTGATGGTCTATACTCTTGGTGAAAGCAAAATACAAGCACACGGGGATGTAACGAATGAATTTCCTTCAGCATGACAATACGGATGTCTCACCAACTGTTCACTGGTGAAAATAGAATTTCAAAATGCTGTGGCCAACATGAATACACTTGGATGACCATTGCTTGCTAGCTCGATTGGAGCCTGAATTCTATGGAGGGCCGACATTATATTTCAAATGTTTTATTTTCTTAATGCTGGGTATAAATATGCCCCTTGATTGTAATTGAACATCAGATTTTAGATCACAAATAGGGGATTAGGAATGGCTACAGTAGAATAATTTTCTCTTATTAGAGACTATGTGCATGGTTTAAATGGTGAATTCAATGTGAGTTAGCTGGTGTGGCAGGTTATTTCTGGTGTCAATTGTATGTTGAACTTATTGAAAAGTATTGTTGAAGCTGTCTCCAAGTTGCTTATTTTTGGTTGTTTAAATCGATGTAACAAGTTTACTTTTGGTTTATCAATGCACATATGCTATATTTGTGTGATTAATTGACTGGTTCTCTCAAGTAGAGATTAAATCCTTTTCGTTAATCACAGTAATCAGGAAGATTCATCTAGATTATTAAAGAAGAGCTCAGTGGTCATAGTCTTACATTGTTTATACAAGTTATGAACAAACCATATGCCTGCAATTTGATTTTCTGCCAGAATAAGTTGCCCACTTCTGTTTCATTTGACTCCACATACCCAACAAGGCACTGGTCTCTACAATTTCATCATTTTAATTCATTCAGCTTCTTTACATTTGTTTATTGATCATTTTAGGAGTTAGATTAGAAAAGTTTTTTTGCTATTGCTATCAAGTTTGGTTTCATTTGTTCACTATCATCTACCCTTGTGGACAAAGCATTTCATAAGGATAAATCATAAGTTAAGTCTGCTTCATTTAGAAAGGTACACCGACCTAGGTTAGCATCACCTGAAGAGTAGAAGGTTGAGTTCTCTTGACCTTGTCTGTTACCCTAAAGCGTATCAAGAGATTGGTAGCCTCTTGAGGCATTCAGCCTACATTTTCTAGAGCTAACAAATTGGTGACTCTGCTGGGGATTACATCAAAAAAATTGGTTGAAGACCATCATATAGAGTCAGTGTAGAAAAGGGATTTGTAATTTGAGAAGATTTAGAAAGAGTGATTCCATTGGAGGAAGATCAGAAAGAATAATCATTTTCCTACTATTGGAAAAGTAGGTGGCAACTCTGAAAGAATTTTTGCAGCTGTTCAAACATGAATGGAGGAGGATCTTAGTTCTGGGGAGCTCATGTTGGAACTCCTCATGGTTAGCAGTATATGCCATATGATCATCCACAATACAATGGTCCACCATACCAGCATCAGTACCCACCTAGCACCCCCCTTCATCAATACACAATAATGATCAGACAGTTTGATCTAGCAGGGATTTAGTTATCCCCTTATCCAATGGATAGCAGTTGGAGAAGTATGGTTCCAAGTTGTACTAGGAGTGATGCAATCACTACTAAAGAGCATTTAAGAAGTTTCAATTCTTTCATCCAAGATTTGGGTGTGCCATATGAAGATTTACACATAAGGCTATTCATGATATCACTTGTTGAAGATGCCAGGGATTGGTTCAATAGCCTACCGGCTGTCTCTATTGATTCTCTCCAAGGATTTCAGGATCAATTCCTCAAGCAATTTGGGAATCCAAGTGCACTGGATGCTGCTCTTCACGAATTAATATGGATTCAAAAAGATCAAAATGACACAATTTATGAATTTAATCGGAGGTTCAATAAATTGCAGAATAAGATACCTCATGGATCAAAGTTTTCGGACTTTGTAGCACTGAGTGTTTATTTGAATGCATTTGATCCTAAGACAGGGTATGAATTGAGACATAGATTCCCAAGAGATCTGGCTGAAGCACAGAAGATGGCATAGACAATTGAAAACAATAGGAGGGCTGCAGGGATAATGGATAAAAGAGACAACCCTAGGGTTCATCAGCAAAGTAGTAGTTATTAGTACCAATAGGAGAATACTTACAGAAATGAAAGGTCGAGGTTGCATGACATTCCTTATAATACAGACTTGAAGGATGAAAAACCTATAACAACTAGGCCTGGAAACAAGGAGGCTCCTGATCCATTGACAAAGGGAACCTATATGGTAAGTAACAATTATCTTTGTGAAGTTTGTAATATGCCACATTCCCCATATTATTGTGTTGTAGCCTAGAGAATGCGAGAAGAGGGAATGCTGATGGGAAACAATGAAGAAGATCACACAGTATTTTTGACTTCAGATACTTTTCACCATGTTGTGGGAAGGTATTCCTCTTTAGAGGATGGAGGTTATCAGAATGATGCTTCAAATTAGAAATACAATGTTCATATGCCTAAACAATAGGTCCTTTCTGACTCTGAAGAAGATTATATAGTGCCACATTCTGTTGAGGTGCCTGCTCAATATAGTATGAAGAGACTTACTGAAGAAGAGGTAGAAAGACTAACTGTTGCTAATTAGAAGGAAGAAAACAAAGGAGATACATTGGAGTAGAAGAAAAGGCTTGAGGCAGAAGGCTCCTCTTTTAACTTCATTCAAGCATTGTCCCAAGGAATAAGGTATTAGAACATTATCAAGGTTGATTCCAATGATTGTATTTCTGATGAGTATAGAGAAATTGATCAAACAATGCTTCCAATAGAAGATGAGATATGTGCAAGTCAGTATGATTCCTGTGATAGCTTGCATAATGAAGATGAAGGTACAAGATATTTCTCTTGCATAACAGATTGTGACAGGGAAAGCAGTGTGTGTTATGAGGGATCCATGAATATTCAGATTTTGAGGATGCACCTATAGATTTTGATCTACAACAAGGGGATTCTTCTACCTCTTATGAAGATCAGGATGAAGAGGCAATGGGAAATATTGATAGTGAGTATACAATACCTTTGGCTGTAGTTGAAAGTTATGAAGATTCATTTGATCATGATGAGGTTTGTACATCTGAAAATATTTTCCATGCTTTTTCAAACTCATTGTATGATGAAGAGTTAAATAAAGAGCAGATTATTTTTTGTAAAAGTATGTCCAAGAATGAGTTTTAGATATTTTCAGATCCATTCTATGAAAAAGAGGAAATAATTCCATATAAACAAAGTATTTATGGCATAAATGACAGTGCTAATGATGTTTCTGATTTCCCATTCTCTAATGGTATTGGATTTCTGTTTGATGATGACAAGTGTGAGGAGTTTAATTGTAGTGATAAAAATGTTGAGACTTGTTCACTAGTTAGTGAACAAATTGTAGATTTGTTAACTCCTGAATGCCAGGGATGTGCACATGAAGGCGATCTTGAAGTTTTGTGTCTAGCTTACATTTGTTTTGACAGTGAGAGATCTTTGTGTAAAGATTTTTATGAATCCTTGTGCATTTCTTGGAATGATGGTGAAATCTTTGGTGTTGATCAAAAGTCTACTTCCATTCATGATGAGGTATGTGATTTTGAAATTTTTAATTCATGTGAAGAAGACATTTGTTTGAATACCAAGGTTGATAGAAGTCCAGATTTTATTGGTTCACATATGCATGATATGGAGGATATTATTCATGATCCAGTGTTGTCTCCAAATAGAGATACTGAAGAGGTGCAAAAGGTTTTAGATTTGCTTGTTTCAGATAATGTTGGTGTGACATAATTTTTTTTTTTAGGAGAAGCACATTGATTGTGAATTTTCAATATAGCTGGGAGAATGTTTCATAATTCATAACAGTGAGAGAGATAATATAAAATGTTGTATTTCATATGCATGCATTTTGAATGTTGAAAATAATAGGGGTTTGTCCCAAGATGTTGAAGAATTTGAATTATAGGATGATGTAGGGATTTTGGGCTAAACCAAGCATGATGATACTCTAAGAACTTGCAATAACAGTGACAGGAAGGATTGCATGAGTATCTTCAAGAAGAATTTGATGAACTCAACACAAAACTAGGTGTTTGACAGGGGAAAGTATGGTTTGAGTTTCAGATCATAACAACTCAGAACAAATGATGATGAATCATAGAGGATTAAGGGTTGCCAGTGCATGGAAAATTCTTGCTTATCCTCTTTAAAATTATTTTCCATGCATAGTAGTTTAGGATTTTTCCCATCTCCATTGCACTCTCATTTTCCATCCACCTCCATCATGCATTCATTTTGCATTCATTCCTTCATGCTTCATTTCCATTTCCATTGTGCTCACTGTTTGCTCATTTTGTGTCTGGTCTACTCACCCAAAGATTCTGGATCCTTGCAATGATCTCACTATCATTCATCCCTAGATGGAGCCACTATTAGAACTATAAAAATCTGATGATTTTACATATAATTTCACTCATGAATTTCCTAATTTGGTCCTATCGTATGCATATTTCATCTATAGTTTGCCATATTGTCCCATTGAATAAATCAAGTTATGCATTTTTCATGTTTGGGTCCATATCGGCATAGGTTCATTCTTGTCTCCCCGATCAATTCTATGTTTTCCACTTGCATGAGTTTGTATTCCCTATCGGAAAGACTCATTTAATGTCACAACGATTGAAGTTTGTATGCAGGTGGCGTTTGCTAGGACTTCTGTATTGTCAGAGCAATTCGTTTTCTCCTTCAGGCTATCGGTGAGACATTTCTGTGGTTGTGGTGACAGTGGGATCTTCTATCGGCATATATTGTGGCTATCGGGGTGGTGTCTCATCGAGCTTTTTATGTCTCCCTGACTTGTGCACTTGGAATGGTTTATCAGTGGGATTCAGACGGTCGGGCTAAGCTCATAGCATGTTATACCGACTGGCACATATAGAGGTGTTTCAGCCAAGCTAAAAGTTTTCGGCAAGGGATCTTGGCGATTGAGCATTGTCTTACCGATCGGTGATGAGGAGTGTATATCGGTGAGACAAAAGTATATCAGAGTAGTGTCTTATTGAAGGAAACTAGTCTCGCCGATATGATGTGAGGGGGTTTCATAAAAGGCTATTGGCAAGAAACTATGATGTCTTTCTGATTCAGAAGTTATGCCGATAGAGATGTACATAGGCAGGAGAGGTAGTCTTCAGCGAGAGTTTCAACAAAATCAGGGTGTTTTATCGATAGTGCACATCGGGATGAGTCTAAATTAATAAAGTGGAGGAATGAGTTCGGTATAACATTTGGCATCAGTGTGAGTCTCTTTGAAGGCTCATTGTCTTACTGATGAATGGCTTCATGTGTAAGACTTATTTCATCGGTGAGAAAACCAAAATGTCTTGGAGAGGTGCCCAGTCTCACCGATGGAACATCAAAGGCCTTGTCGACATAAGATTTGGTTTGTCTCAATGACACACAAGATAAATGGGACTTTTGGTGAAACATTGTGTAATCTATGTAAAGTCTCCCTGATGGATGGAAGCTACAGTGACAGTAAATGAGACAAAAGGAGTATATCAGTAAGAAATGATTTGCGTCACGGTGACTCAGAATACATTGAGGCTCTCGGTGAAACTTAAAACAATTTGTGTGACATCTCGCCGATGGTCTACAGTCTTGGCAAAAGAAAAATACAAGCGCACAGGGATGTAACGAATGAATTTCCTTCGACATGACAATACAGATGTCTCGCCGACTGTTCACTAGTGAAAATAGAATTTCAAAATGTTGTGGCCGACATGAATACACTTAGATGACCATTTCTTGCCAGCTCGATTGGAGCCCGAATTCTATGGAGGGCCGACATTATATTTCAAATGTTTTATTTTCTTAATGCTGGATATAAATATGCCCCTTGATTGTAATTGAACATCATCAAATTTTAGATCACATATAGCAGATTAGGAATGGCTACAGTAGAATAATTTTCTCTTATCAAAGACTGTGCATGTTTTAAATGGCAAATTCAATGTGAATCAGCTTGTGTGGCAGGTTATTTTTGGTGTCAATTGTATGTTGAACTTATTGAAAAGTATTGTTGAAGCTGTCTCCAAGTTGATTCTTTCTGGTTGTTTAAATTGATGTAACAAGTTTACTTTCAGTTTATCAATGCACATTTGTTGTATTTGTGTGATTAATTGACTAATTCTCTAAAGTAGAGATTAAATCCTTTTCATTAATCACAGTAATCAGGAAGATTCATCTAGATTATTAAAGAAGAGCTCAGTGGTCATAGTCTTGCATTTTTTATACAAGTTATGAATAGATCATATGCCTACAATTTAATTTTCTGCTAGAATAAGTTGCCCACTTCTATTTCATTTGACTCTGCATACCCAACAAGGCACTAGTCTCTGCAATTTCATCATTTGAATTAATTCAGCTTCTTTACATTTGTTTATTGATCATTTTAGGAGTTAGATTAGAAAAGTGCTAGTGCTATTGCTATCAAGTTTGGCTTCATTTGTTCACTATCATCTACCCTTGTGGACAAAGCATTTCAAAAGGATAAATCACAAGTTAAGTCTGCTTCATTCAAAAAGGTACACCCGCCTAGGTTAGTAGCACCTGAACAGTAGAAGGTTGAGTTCTCTTGACCTTGTATGTTACCCTAAAGCGTATCAAGAGATTGGCAACCTCTTGAGGCATTCAGCCTGTGTTATTGAGAGCTAACAAGACATTCTATTATGACCCCTTTAGATATCCCCTTAAGACCCCTTAAGACACCCCCTTAAGACATTGTGTTATGATGACTCACCCTAAAACTTATAATAATTGTTAATATCACTTAATTTTTATACTCAATTATACTCTTCTTTGATCCCCTTAAGATGTCATATTACGACTCCTTAAGACAACCTATAATTAGTGTTGGATGTTATTATTTGTTTTGATAGCTTATAGATTAGTATTTGATGCCATTATTTTTTTTGACAGCTTATAAATTACCATTTGATGCAATTATTTGTTTTGATAGCTTATGAACTAGTATGGGATGTCATTATTTGTTTTGACAACTTATAAATTAGTGTTAGATGTTATTATTTATAGAATTTATTAATGCTTTTATTTTCTAATCTTCTATTGTATTGTTTATTTCTTAAAATTTTATCCTTTCTGGTATATAAATAGATTGCTTTCATTTGTAAATTATGATTTATTGACTAATTATTGATTGACATGAATTGAATAAGTTCATTGAGTAATTATCGCTAATTATTGAATGTACATATCATGTATATCATGTATGAGATCACTAAATTTCACATTAATGTCCTATATTAATGTCTTGACTATGAACATAAAATGCATAAATGTACATGCGTAAATTAAAATTTCAAACAATAATAAAGTCCTTAATTTATTTAACATATTAAGTGCATGAAACCAATCTAATAAGCGCATGAAATAAAGTCCAGAGTACAACCTGTGAACTAAACTCCAACTAAGTACTTGAGCCATGAAATATAAAGTCCAACAAAGTACATGAGAAACTAAAAATATAGTCCATGAAATAAAAATATATAACACATAAAATCACATGCTTCTAGGTCATGTACTATCTCTATAATCAAAAGACCTTTTCACACCATGTAGACTATGTAGATGACCTGAAACACTCTGTACAAGAGAAAGATGAAATCAAATGTAAGACAATGAAAAATGATTTAATGATAATTTAATTTATAATCCACCATAAAATTAAATTACCATCATATTTGCATCTAGATGCTTTGGTGCACCTGAAGCAACCTCTAAATTCTCTAAATCAATCTACATAAACAAGACAAAGAAATTTGAAATTAGATGTACAACTCTATAATTAATTTTTTTAATTCAATTTAATTTATAATTTATCATATTTTAATTGTACCATATTCTGAGGTTGTGCACTAGGCTCTTCTCCAGGACCTGTCTGTACATGCTCAACTACAAGATGTGTCTCATGCTATAAAAGAAAACAAATATGTAACAAATTTCATATTATGTATATATTCAACTTAAAATTTAAAATTTAAGTTATATTCAGAATATTTAATTTATAATTGACTTTAAATATAATAAAAAAATTAAATTACCATTTGATCTAGAGCCTACTCTGCATGTCCTCTTGGTGGTGTAACTATGTCTGGGTAAGGGCTAAAAGTTGCACTAACAAAGTCCTACAAGATCAAAATTAAAGCATGTACAATTGAATTAGGTTTTTATATATATATATATTAACCTAATTCAATTGTACATGCTTTAATTTTGATCTTGTAGGACTTTGTTATATATATATATATATATTCAAGTTTTCACATTTTGTGTAGAAATTTTTGTAAACAACTTGGAAATCAGTGGCCTCACGAGTAGTTGCAACATCAAGTTTTTTCTCGATGCCCATTCTTATTGTGGTATCAACCTAGACATACATGTACATAGAAATTTTATGCTTATAATATTTACAAGTGTACATGCATGTATTTCATATATCTAGTGAATTCAAAATTCATAAAATTGTAACTATACTAATGTAAACTTTAAAAAAAATTACAATATGAATGTACCTACCCCTGATCTATGACAACTGATATTGGAGGAGTGGTTGACAATCCCTCATGAGGAATCATTGTGGATGCTGATTTACTTGCCTAAACCAACATAAATAGTTCAAATATATATTTGGTTCAATTATAAATTTAAAACTCAAGTTAAATTTATGATTTCATATATAATTTTGAAAATTGAAATCAAAATACCCCATAAGGGTTACCGAGTACGACCAGTGTCGATGTATTTACTCATGGAACAAATGATTTCCCCATCGTTAGTGTCATCTATACACCAAACAATTTGATTGTTAAAATGTATTGCAAACTTTTCTTTGATATATACATCCATCAAAAATTTTATAAAATGGACATACATAGATGCATATTTATACCTATGTCGCAGTGTCCTCAGGGTGATGGATTATTGTAAGAAACTCTACAAATGAACTGATGCGACCAGATGAACCACTAGAATCTGCCTATCCACCTAAACTAGGTGTGGCCTGATCTGGTCCATATCATACTTGATGACAACTAGTACATATATGGGGGATGAGCCTCGACACTCCTGGAGTGATACTTGGACCAACTCCATAAAAAACTCCTCCATCATCATATTCTCTATGCTGCCCACCCACTATCACAGAAGCATGTTGATCAAGGTCTCCTACGAGTGTACTAAGGGAACCTAATGTTGATACCAGAGCTTGATGATGTGCAGGTGTGAGAATGGGAGGACCAAGAGCAACAACAAGGGGTTTTGCATGCATGGAGCATTGGGGATCAACCCTTGCACCTAACCTCTATTGTGGCATGCTACCACCAACACCCTGAAATGATCTAAAATCAAAATAATTGGGCTTTTTCCCTAGAACAAACTCTACATACAATTTTATGAAAAAATACAATGGGCACTCCCAATTAGCATGTGGGGGACTATCAAAAACCATATACCATCAATCTCAAAAATGTGCACTCATCTACGGATGTATGCACCACCTCATGGATATTATAGATTTGTTGGGTGAAATGGGTTGTCGAGTAACGGGGTCAAGAAAGTAGGGGCCTAGATGGGCTTTCATTATTTTAAGGTCTAATATTTGTTTGTAAGAGAGACTGTTAGAATAAATTGGCTCATTTTTTCTCTCTCGTCGATTCCTATCAGTATCATAATTGATCATCTTGATGGCATCGACATTGATTTTATTTTGTAAGGATTCAACTTGATCATCTATACATGCTCACAAGAAAGCCTCGTCAGATGCAATAGGTGTTGGATGTGGCATATTAGGTGGAGGGGGAGGGGGAGGGGGAGGGGGAGGTGGAGGTGGAGGGGGAGGGGGAGGAGGAGGTGGATGTGGTTGTGGCTGAGGTGGTGGATTGATGATATCATCAATGTTAAAATCATCCATGATATGAGATATAAATGTGCACCTGCATTAAATCATACAAAATAGGATGTGCATACATATATTAAGATCATATATTAATTGAAATAGGATGAGAAACATATATATTAAGATCATATATTTAATTGAAATGCACATATATATACATTGATTGAACTTGAGCATGTCCATACAAAATTCAAAATTTAACATGTACATACATTTAAAATAAAAAATATGATGCATAATTTGCATGTATAGAGATCATTACACTAAACTATGTACATACTTAAAAATTTCAAAATTTAAGAACTATATGCAAATTTTTAATACATGCGCGTACATACTAAAAAATAAACTTGAAACATTCACAAAAGCTCATTTTATGTCTAACACACACACACACACACACACACACACACACACACACACACACACACACACATATATATATAACAATTTTTCAGCAGGAGAAATTATGATCTAGTAGATAGTCATAAAATATATACTATTATATATTATTCATTATAAGTTCATAAATTCCACCAAATTAATAAATCCATGTCACTAAAAATGTCCATCTAGAACCAAAATCATAAATTCATGTCACTAAAAATATCCTTCCAACAAAATTTATAAATTCATCACACAAAATATCCATCGTACACCAAATTCATAAATTCATAACTGTTGAAGATCATTGTCTTAATTTATAAACTATTGTGTCTATCTACTGCATCTCTTCATTTCTTTTTGTTTTCCTTTTCAAAATCAGAAGTTCTCCTTTCCTCTAGCCAATATTGATGCTCATCTAAGATCCCATCCATAGCCCTGTAAACATCAACAAGGATTTGCATCCTAGATGCAAACATCCTCATAGGAGGTGCGACACATTCTTTATTTTGAATAATGTTGATTTGATCTTGGATGGTTCTAACATTGGCATTGGTTTGTGCTTGTAAATGAGCATGTTCATTGATTTCAAGTGGTGGATGTGGGGGGTTACAAGGTGGAGTGGATGGAGGTGGTGGTGCAGGTGGTGGAGATGGATGGCATTGAGGTGGATTGCAAATATTATTGAATAGATCCATGTGATATTTAAGATATTAGTGAACTTGCATTAGATTTTTAATTTCAAGATGTAAGATACATGTTTAGGAAATACCTTTAAACCATTCAATATAAATGGCCTTAAATAATTGAATACAAATGATAAAACATGTAAGCCTCATTTATGTGTAAGGCACATGTTACTTGAATGAAAATACAATTGACTATTAATATTATATAATCTTGCATGATCTTATTATTGTTAAATTTGGTTAGCTTAGGAAACTTTGATCACCAAATTTTAAGAACTTCTTTGATCCCCTTAAGAAATGTCATATCGGGACCCCTTAAGAAATTGAATTACGATTTAGGCTGACAGGATGGCTTAAGGGGATCTACATCTAGTGAGGTCCTAGGAAAAAATGGGATGGCTCAAGTGAATAAAATTTGGTGAAGTTTCCAAAGGCAACAAAATTTCATTAAGAGCCTTTAAAGAAAAACTAATGGCTTTAGGGTTTAGGGTTTAGACTTTAGAGTTTAGGGTTTAGGGTAATAGGATAGCTTAAGGGGTTCTACATGTAGTTAGATCCTAGGACAAAATTACATGGCATAAGGGAATGAAATTTGGTGGAGTTGCCTAAGGCAACCAAATTTTATTTAAGAGCCTAAGAAAAAATTGATGGATTTAGGGTTTAGGGTTTAGAGTTTAGAGTTTATGGTTTAGTGTAATAGGATAACTTAAGGGGATATATGTAGTAAGATCCTATAAAAAAATTACATGGCATAAGGGAATGAAATTTGGTTGATTTTTCTAAGACAACCAAATTTCACTTTAAGGTCAAGTAGGAGAAAATGAATGGTTTAGTGTTTAGGGTTTAGATTTTAGAGTTCAGAGTTTAGGGTTTACAGAACTTAGGGTGAAGTTTTTGTGCCCCTTGGAATATAATGAACTTGCAAGTTAGTGAAGAACATTTTCTTGTGGAATAGTTGATTGAGATCTACTCTTGTTTCAACTGACCAACCTAGATCATGAAATATCATTCATATTATAATCTTGCATGATCTTATTATTGTTAAATCTGGTTTCCTTGGGCAACTTCACCAAATTTTAAGAACTTCTCTAATCCCCTTAAGAAATGTCATATTGGGACCCCTTAAGAAATTGATTTACAATTTAGGGTGATAAGATGGCTTAAGGGGATCTAGATGTCTAGTGAGGTCCAAATTTAGTCATACTATGACCTCATTGGTTCTATCTAGCTCTATGTCAAAAGTGTTTACCCCTCTAATAAAAAAAATTATCATGTTAAAAATGAATTAATCTATACATATCACAAAAATAACATACATATATCAAAACAAGTAAAAATTTCCTCCTACATTAGAGGATATCAAAATAAATATGAAATATTTTAATAATTATACTTGTAATCACTTATTAATAAGTTATATCATTCATAATTTTAATCACATAATAAAGGAATAAATATACATATGTAGAAGATACAAAAATAAAAAGAGGCTACTCACTTGGATCTTGATCCTTCTAGGAAGTGCCTAGATTGGTGTATTTCGTGTAGGACTCTATGTAGGTGTTGGTACCTTCACCTCTCTCCTTGTATATTTCCAACAATCCCACTCACTCCCTCTATAGAATTATTTCCTTTGTTATTATCTAGTTCTTTTAATCCTCTAAATTGACCTCTTATTCATAGGAGCATAATATAAATCCTCCTCCTCTCTTTATTGTAATAATAGCCTAGTTCCCCAACCTATCATCATGTACCTCATCCCTTTCCCATGTAATAGGTGTACCTTAGGTGTTAAATGGTTCCATATTGGTCTCCTTATTGATTCATTTCTATCCTTCCACATAAATCTATATAGTACCAAAATATAGGTAATTTTATGGTTATTTAATCTCTCTTAATTTCTAAAGAATCCATTATGCTTGAGGATGGTTGGATTATTATCTAGGATCACATCTTAAAAATACTATAGAGGTCATGTTATGTGTTTCTTAATACATATATTCCCATAAAAACCTCTTTCCATGTATTATCAACTCTCCTATATAATATACACCTTACTAGATTTAAATTTCATATGATACATATCCAAGTGTTTCCAATTGGAATTTCTATAATTATACTTTTATGGTATTCTAGATATTCATAATAGTTTTCATAAATCTACCAAATAGACCCATTCTTGACATTAAACCTACATAATTTTAGGTATGTCCAATCAAAGAAACTTTACCCATAACACTCTCACTCGCGCTCTCCTATCTTGTGGATATAATAGAATAAATTTTTCTTCCAATGATTTAGATCCCTAATGATCATGTCTAAGTGTCATAGAGAGTGATCATCCACTCTTCATATACTTGTAGAAACCAAAAGGTTTTGTATTATTTTTTCAAATAAGTGAAAACATTACAAAAATCTCTACTGGATGGTGACAACAGATGGTTTTTTAAGGCAACCAAATTTCATTTTAAGGTCCTAAGACAAAATTCAAATGCTTTAGTGTTGAGGGTTTAGATTTTATAGTTCAGGGTCTAGGGTTTAGCAAACTTGGGGTGAAGTTTGGGTGTCCCTTGGAATAATTTAGACTTGCAAGTTAATGCCAATTGGAATCGATTGTATGTGCTTGGATTTACGAATTTTCTAATTAAATTTGCAAACAAACATTGATAAAATTTATGAATTTTAACTATTCTTTAACATATTGTTTCCTAATCTAATTATAATTTAACATTGAAACTAAAGTTTAACATATCTTTTTTTCCATACAATGCAAATGATTTTTTTTGAGCTCAAAATTACTTAGTTTTCAAAATAAAAATGATTTGTTCAATTTCAATTTACGGTTTTAACAAAAAAATTTGTTCCAATTCAATTCAAGGTTTCAATTTGTAAGCAATTAGGGTTTTTAATGCAATTTTTTTGTTTCAAATCAAACTAGGGTACAAATTCAAATTTTTTTCATTTGATTTGAATTCAGGGTTTCAAAAATCTTGATTAGGGTTTCTAAATGCAATTTTTTTATTTCATTTCAATTTATAGGGTTTTGAAATGCATTTTTTTTTGTTTCATTTCAATTAGGGTTTTCAAATTCTTTTTTTTGGTTTAATCGAACAATTTAGGTTTCAAAAGTTAAATTTTGTTTGTAAAACACAATTCAAGGTTCATTTTTTCATTTCTATTAAAAAATATTTAGGTGTCATTGCATTTTTTGATCTATTTCTACAATTATTCATTTCTACTATAATAGGAAAAAAATGCTCAAAATGTGAAATAAATTAAAAAAAACATGCTAAATTCACTTATTTTATTCACAATTTCAATAAGAAATGAAAAAATGCAAAGAAAATGGGTGTGGGCGGGTACCTAGAGTTGTTTGTGAAGGTCATTTCCGCCTGTACTTGGGATCCTATCCGCTGGAAAATGAACTCTATTGGATTTTTAAAAAAATAAATAGCATTATAAAACAGGATCTTGATTTCTACAAAACAGTATCCCGATTATTATAAATTGGGATCCCATTTCGTAGTAATCGGGATCCCATTCCTTGTCCATTGGTTCTAGATCCTTTAGGAAACAACATCCCAATTTTTAAAAAGTGGGACCCCATTTTGTATTTAGGCTTAGGATCCTGAAGGTAAACAAGATCTCATTTATTAAAATCGGGATCCCATTTTTGCAATGCTGATTTCAATTTTTTAGGTAAGGAAAAAACTTCCATGTTCCATGGACTCAACTTTGTGCACTTACCCGACCACTTTGCATAACACAACTTGCATGCCTATGGAGCCATCACATTTGTTCATGAGCTCCAAGCATACAAATTTTTACTTGTCTCATGAAGCTCGAAAAGTCATTTTCCTTTATGGCACCTTATTAAAGTTATGAGGAGGTATAACTTTGGTATGGTTGAGAAGGAATCCCAATCTAAAGCATGACTTTCCCCGTAGCTAATTGCACATGTGCGAGTGCATACCAACCATGAGTGTATGTTTCTCACCCTTTTCGGACTTCTCACCTAGTAGGTAGCCATGGGTTCCATCACCTTAGAGTGATTATGTGTTTTATGGACAAACATCCTAGCTATGATCCACATCAGGATGGACAAATGATTGAAGATTGATATGATTCCCTCTTTTCTTTCTTTTCTTTTCTTTTCTCCTTTTTCATATTTGGAAGTGTATGATTGGCCTTGTCATGTGTGATCCTTTGTGCTTATGTTTAGCTTACTATGATATCTTAATCTTGGGGGCTTCATCAACCCTTTTGATTGTTGTTGTCTCATCTTTCCAGCATGGGTGCATTTGGATCCCTCTTTATATGTGTTTTTTTCTACTTTAGTGTGAGTTTGAAGCAAGTTACTTCTCTCACTAAACTAGGGGCTAAATGTAGCATAGAAAAATGGATCTTTGGAAATTTTCACACTCATTTGGGTCCTTCTTGTGAATGTTGGCTTAGTTTTCCTTGATTTAGTGTTGTAATGTGGTTAATACGTTCACATTAGGTCTTGGGCCCTTGTGAACTATTAAGGATTTTAATGGTACCTTGCACAAGTGTTGTGAAGTGTTGTAACACACTTTCACACTTTTCTAGGGTTTTATTAATGTATTTCACCTAAATAACCTCTTTTTATCATTTACCAATCCTTATTTCAAAGTGATGAAAAGTGTCGTAACAAACTTTCACACTTTTCTATGCTTTTCATTAATAATTGGGCTTTCTTATGCTTTAACTGGCCCCATTTTACATCTACAAGACTTATGAGTATTTTTGAGAATAAATCTGATAAACATCATTTAACACATTTAAATCCCGAAACCCACCTCAAATGCCTAAGGTGGGACCCATTCACCCAGAGTGGCGAATGAGTCC